>UFQX01000413.1:2543707-2815750 GCA_900497675.1 Arapaima gigas | reverse complement strand
CCCCCGGGGGGGGGGGGGGGCTGAAAACAAGTAAGAGGTTTATTAAGACCACAGGAGGCGCGGTTTCCTCCTGCTGTACAAAGAAGCTTCCTTGACATTCATCCTAATTATCTCTCCTCCCCGGTGCTGCATATGGAGATGTGTGGTTGTATTATAAGTGAAGATAAACTGCAGAATCCAACTGATGAGTGGGGTCACCTCCAACATCCTTGCCTGGGGGGGGTGACACAGTGGGTCCTTACTTTCAAGATATCAGTGACAATAAACCACTAGACTGGGAGGAGCCCCACTCTGCAGCAACGTGGCTGCAAATTAAGCACGCAGCTCCCATAATGCACTTAAGATCTCAAATCTAACAGTTGTTGAAATGAGCTGCATCCCCTTTAGAAAGAATCAATGGTATTTATACCACTGATGATGGTGAGGATGAACTGACCTGCACTCTAAATGGTATTTCTTATGTTTGCAATTATGATTAATATTATTATTTCCACATATCCACTATTTATAACCTTTTGTCCAGTGCAGTGTAGTAGTGGTCAGGAGTCCATCCTGGAAAAGCAGGGCGCAAGGAACAGTACACCACGAATGGGACACTCGTCCACTACAGGGCAGCCACACACACACACACACACACACACACACACACACACACACACACACACTCATTCACTCTTAGACACACATTACAGGTAGTTAAAAGTCACCAAATCATCTGAATCACATTTTGAGACCAAAGTACATAATCAACAGTTACACACGTGTACACATACACACCTACACACCCAAGACAATACCTGATCAACACACACATACATACAGCTGAGAAATTACATAGACGCATAGAATGAACACTCACACACACATACACACACGCATGCATGCACGCGCACACACATAACAGTTCAGAAGTTCAAATCTCTGCCTACTGTGCTGATTCCTCCGCTCCCTCAAGTTTGAGAATAAAGTCTAGTCAAGTTCAGAGATCCCATCCCCCTGCCTTCTCATAAGAAGCGCCATGCAGCTGTCACACACATCTATGGACTGTGGGAGGAAACTAAACCCACAGCCCCAGAGCTGCGAGGCACCAGTGCTACCTGCTGTGCCACTGTGCCACCCACTCTTATTATGGTTTCACACAGCAGACAGTCACACCTCTGGAAGTTTACTGAGGCTTTAATAAATGGCAACAGAATATCTCCAGAACAGATAAAATCATAAAACTGCAAATGCGGCTAAGCTGATCAGGTAATGAGCAAATAAACAATAATAAGGATTTCTAAACATTAACAATAAAGGAAAGTGGAAATGGAGGCATGTGGCTTCACTGTTGTCTTATCGTGCAGAGTGAATGAGCAAGCGGCCTATTTGTACCCATTTGAAACATTTTAATTTCCGCTTTGGCAAGAAAAGACCCGGTCGGCCAGTGGCAGCAATCACTGCTGCCGTCTCAAAGCAGCTGCCGGGGTCCTTCTGCACTAGCAGACACCCAGTCCCTGCCAGAGGCCCCAGACACAGGGTTTAACACCTCCATCATCCCTGCACATCGGAGATAGTATCAGACCATTCATCAGTGTGTTAGTTCTCCACAATCCAAAGTTATGAAAATTAAACGGCATGATTACCTTGTGTTCCCCTGACCAATTAAACAATTTCTCCTGCATAACCTTTCATTATTCATGTGGACGTTTAGCAGACCCAGCCCCCTCCACACTGTACCTGAGGACCTTCCTCAAGGATACACAGTTGTGGTTTTTCCTCCAGGAATTTGACCCTGTGACCTCAGAGCTGCAAGTCCAGAGCTTCTCAATCAAAACTGGAGACCAGCTGCTGTGGCTCTGATGAGGAGGGCGTGGAGGTCGCCTGGCCATGGTCACAGCCCTCAGGATGCCATGTGCTACCTGAATGCTAATGGATGGCCGCATCCTGAGGTCCCAGGATTGAGTTAAAGGGTCACTGTGGTCCTAGGAGATGGAACAGCAGAGAGAAACAGGCAGGAGGTCAACAGTGAAATCCATTCACTAACCTGATCATGTACAGTTATAAGCTTTGGCGGAATTAGAAATCTACACAGGATGTAACGAAAACTTTGTGATAGTAAACGCATTTTAAAAATAGCCAAGTTACGTTTTTAATTTAAAGGTTTATCCCCAATCTTCTGCAACCACATCAGATCATGTGTAGCCATGTAACGTTCAATTTGTTTAATATTTTATTGATAAAGGGCATGGTGGTGCGACGGGTGGAACTGTTGCCTTGTTCAAATTCAGCTCAGGCTGTGTGGCATTTGTATGATCTCCCTGTGTCTGTGTGGGTTTCCTGCCAGGGTCCAAAGACCCTGGGGGGAGGCACATTTCCATAGGCTGGTGCCCAATGATTCCAGGATAGGCCTCAGAGAGCTGTAACCCTGGCCAGGATAAAGCGGTTAAAGACAGCGCATGGATAGATTTAATTGATACAGCTGTACTGTCTCTAGTAACTATGCACTGATCTATTGCTAAAAGTAAAAACCATGCATGAAGAGATGAATGAATAAAATCAAAAACCCAGCAGCAGGTTTCCGGCTTTGAGACTCACACTCAGTTGTCTTTTACTGTGCAAGAGCTTTATCTCATGTGCTTATTTGTTCTATTGCAGCCTCTCTGGCCTCAAACAAACCATCTCTGGAAACATCACACACCATCATGGCCCATTCTGTAATTCTGATGGTTTTAACTTTATTTTTGATCCCTGAAACTTTTCATAGCCAATTTGCACCAGTGCCAGATGAGTATAACAGAAGAGGAATACGTGGACATGGAGTGCAGCTGAATCACATTGTTCTCACACATTGGCGTGTGAGAAGTGGTAACAATCAACAGGTGTGGAAATACATCAGAGAACACGCCTCGGACCACATTCACACAACGTGGCAGATTATGACACCTCCCAGCAAACCGACTTGTTATTCTGATTAATACTTTTTTTATTCATCATTATTCTGGTGAAATATTACACTGGTTATTGGATGTCAGTGTGAATACATATTTCAGCCCACAAATAATGTAACTAGAATCTTTTTATTGACCTGTGAGTTTGAGAAGATTTAGCTTTGTTCTGGAGACAAAAATCAAACACACACATACTGAACTCCACATTTAGGATGTTCTGCCGGCTTGGGGAACATACCTGTCCTTCCTCCATGAAGTTTCGTCTGAGTCACACACCCCCCATGCACTGCTAGCCACACTGTACACTGAAAGCTGTGTTCCAGGAGAAACACTATTTACCCCAAAAGAAGTGTTTGATCACAGGGGTAGATATCTGCACTCCATGCCGTTTTTCTCTGGCCTTTGACGCCCTCTGAGCTACAGTCACCGTCAATGATGCTACTCCTTGACTCATCAGTTGGATCAGCAGAGAATGAATGCAGCACAGGAACAAATAAAACCCCACAAAACCAAAGGAGCCGTTTCTGCTGAAATGAATAGCATAGTGTTTTACTTATAAAACATTAATAGCCATTATCTATGCATCCATCATCTAAATGCATTAATGCAGTATGGGTACACTGAGTTGTCAGTTTATAAGGTACACAACCCACCTTCATATAAACTGCACATTTCAACCAGTCATATATCACATTCAGCTCTAGAATGTCTAGGATCAGTTACTGTTGCTTTGAGTGTTGGAACGGGCAAAATGAGTGACTTTAGTGGCTTTGAATGCAGCATGATAGTTGGTGATAGGTGTGCTGGTTCTGGCATCTCCCGAATGGCTGTTGTTTTGTTTCATGGGTTTACAGAGAATGGTGCGAAAAGCAAAAAAGTCTCAATGATCTGTGAACCTGTGGACCAAAACAGTTGGTGGATCTGAGGAGTGAAAGGAGAAGACCCAACAACAAGAAGGCACATCTCAGTGGATGCAGGGACACCAAAAAACTGGACTCTTGTGGAATGGAGAAAAGTTGCCTGATTGGATGAATTCGAGTTCCTTTTGCTTCTTGCTACATGTCATGGGGCCTGATGTCCATTCAAGAACATCTGAACAATCAAGTTAATCCATTCATGGCTACAGTTTATCCACACTTGGATTTGTGCTTTCAGCACAACACTGCATCTTGTCACAAGGCACTGATCATCACCAAACAGTTCCAGCAAAGTCACAGAAAGCTTATATTGTCTCAGTGGCCTGCACAGTCCTTGGATCCCAACCCTATTAAACAGGTGGAAAGGGCTATTCACAACAAAACTGCAGCCACCCAATTTTATGCAACTATGCAACACAATCATTTCTGTATGGTACGACATATTTTTTTATCTTTCATAAATACAAGCTTTTTTACCTTTAATCTATCCATACTGTTTTATCTTATTATTCTTTTTCCACTGTTCTGTGCACCGTGGACCAGAACACCTTCGTTTCAGGCTGGCTTGTACACCTGTCGTACAAGGCTGTTTGACAATAAACGGTTCGCGATTCTTGAACATTCCTGCACAAAGCATCCAGCACCTTGTAGAATCCATGCTCAGATGAATTCAAGCTGTTCTGAAGCCCGAAGGAAGCGCAAAACGGTACTAGATAGGTGTACCTAATAAACTGGAAACTCATGGCATATTTATATACATATGTTTTTTATGTACGTAGATTAAATATTTGGAATTTAAATTTAAAGGAAATTTGAAAACACCTTGCAAGGGACTGGAATCCCATCCAAAGTGCAGTTTCATTGCCTGGCACTCAATGATTCTAGTGTAGGTTCCAGAACCCCGCAAACCCAACCAAGATAAACAGGTTAAGGAGGCTGGATAGATTTATATATAGTGACATACATATATCTTTATATACATACATATATTCTACAGGTATATAATTATATATCCATTTTATAGTGTTTTCAGCATGGGCGAGAGTGAACAGAGGCAGCAGACCAGATCAATTTATACACAACATTTTCAGATCTAATGTCCATGTGGAAGCTCTGTAAACAGTTTGTGAACTTGCAAGGCTACAGCAGCCCACCTAGGGGGGGCATGGGGTTTAACCCCTCTGCCAGCAAGAGAAGAGGCAATGGCCAGCGATTGGTGTTATGTATGCACACTGTTACACACCAGCTGTGTCAGTATCACCTCCCCAAACCCCTCCTGTAACAACAGAGAGAAAAACAGAAATTATATTTATAGCCACCTGTGCAGCTGCTTTATTTTCCACCCATAACTGAGTTTACAAGAGCAGAGGAAGAGCCATGAAGATCTCGTGGAAATCCCAGCCGTCTCTTCTGGCTGAACAGCATTGTGTCTTGAGCCCGCTCTGGAGGTGAGGGCCTCCATTGGCTGAGTCCCTTTGATGTTTCCAAAAAAAGAAGTCTGTTACATTAAGTAGACCTTGGGATGAGCTGTCAGTATGATAATTACACCTTCCAAATATAAATCAATTTTTTGATAATATCACTTTACCAAATTATATATCTTCATTAAAATATCTAAACTAAATATTATCACTATTGGAATGAACAAGAGATTTTGAAATTTCACATAGAACTACCAAGTACTTTTCTTTCTACTGCACAGGTAGTGAAAGGAACCTTTTGGTAAAACATTTAAATGATAAAATATTTAATTATTAAATATATAATTCATCTGGTGAGTTATGATGTTTATGAGAATTGAAGGTCCGCATCAGTCTCCGAGATTTATAGCCCCACGGTGTCAGCAGCACAGTGTATGATGGATGCAGGTGTTTTCAGCCCCTGATAGCATTTCATCAGACTAACATGAGCAGGAGACTGGAACCAAACCTTTGTGTCTCCACTACAGGTCTGGATCCAACATCTCAGGATAATTGCAGATGTTTCAGTGGACAGCAAGGATCTAACTGAGAGGTGACAGGTGGCAGGAGGCTGAAGGTGCCACCACTGCTCAATCTGCTGCACGTCCCCCTCTCACCAACACTCTGGACACTCAAATTGGTCAAACCAGGTTCTTCAGGGCTGCATTGTGGTTTGACCCTAATGGCTGAGCATGTTCATGAATGACAGGGGTCCCAACAATCACAGAGAGCCGCTACATATGGGGTCATCTCCAATTAGCAGTCAGGGCTAGTTTGTGGCTTCGCTGCTAACCTTCTCCTGCCACATGGCATGAGCTGTGATTCACCGGCAATAGGGGCGAAGGCAAGGGTCACGCCTGAGGGAGTAAGTCAAGAATCAAAGGAAAATGGTCCGTCACAGATACACTCATTAACATATCTCATTTACATGTTCATCAATAAATGTCTCTCTACCAATATACAGGAAAACTAACCACAGGAATACTATTCTACTTACCATAGCACCCTGTGGTCCTCTCACAGGCTCCAGACTGCCACAGCACTGACTTGGACAAGCAGTTAAGGATAGTGAGTGAGATACTACCATTTTACTCTGGTGGAGCAGGGTAAACCAACAGATGTGGAGAATAGCTAAAGACATTTAGCAAGTATTGCACAGACAACTAGGACCATTTGAACCCTCTGTGGTGTGAGCTGAAAGTGCAGTGACCTTTCTAACTTCCCAGTCTTTCACCAGGTCTTTAATCCAGCAGACGCTTTCTGATGAAGAAACCAGAAAAACTATTTTTTGTAGGAAGTCAGACTCATTGTTTGCTCCTTCACAACCTGCTCCCAAAATAGGAAAAAAAAAACAATGGAACCTCCAGTACAGTCAAAATCTCTGGGCCAGTTTTGCACGTTCATCAGATTCGAGGAACTGGTGTCTCGGCCCAGAGGAACAGGGGAGTTGCATCCCAAATAAAATGAATAATTAAATGCCCCTATTTAGGCTTGTGACCATTGACCTCAGCCTCATATCTGTACTACAGTAGTTAACACAAAGTTGTGTTCCAACACTTTTGTTTGCGCATTCACGAATGTTCTATTTTACAACTCTCCACACCTCCTCGAAGATTCTGTGTTCCATGCACAACGTACAAAAATAAAAGATGTAATAAAAATGAAATAAGGGATTAAGAAGTTAAATAATTCACTTATTTAATCCGTGCTTTCCCTGACGCAGCTGAAAACCTGCATATTCCTTCTTTTTCAAGCTCTACATCACACAGTGCAAATGATAACAGTGGAACATGAAGAACAGAAGCCAATTTGAGGTTTGAGTGTGACGAGTAAAGCTGAGCAGGCTTTAAACACACGCACACACAGCAAACAGACCAGGGACTGAAGCCCCTTTTATGGACCGACCTAGTCAAAACCTAAATGGGGCAGAGAACCCACAACCTAAAAATCCATAACCAGCCCACCCAGTTCCTCCTGCTCTATGCTGTCCCCTCCTCACCACTCCACAGACCAGCTGCCTTAAATGTCCTGCTTAACTGTCTGGTGTTCATTTTGCTGGGGGGGTGGGGGGTGGAGCAGTGTCGACCTGTCTGTCACTGTCAGTCCCGCCCTAGACCACACCTCTAACAACATTCACTAATGTGCTTCAGTCAAACAGTCCTTGATGCTTATGTAGTCATTTGTAAGAGCGAGAACACCAGATTTACTCTCAGGTCTCATTGGTAAGCCCGAACTTCAATAAGTAAATAAACCCTCACCTGGTTGAGAATGTCTGAAACTAAAATGTGCAATTTTGTCACATAGCTTTTCCTAACTATGCATTCACCAATCAGACCTTAAATGGAAAAGCTGTTAACTTTTTGTGGGGTATTTTCTGGATGTTGTGCTGTGAAACAAGCAGCAGCTTCTATTGATTAAGGAACTGGAGGAAATTGAATCAGTGGGGGGGGGGCAATGCTATCATTGGCCAGTTCACTCCTGCATTAGTATGGGACTATTCAGGAATTCCAGCCCCTGCTGTGTCATTGCCCCGGGAGATGGATTAATGGGCCCTTCTCCCACTCTCTCTTCTGCTCCCCGTGAGCATGGTGACCAGTCCAAATACAGGAACGATTTTAATGTAAACCCATCGAACGGCTTGCAGGCTGCCTGCATATGCAGAATACTGATGGACCCCTGGCCAGAAACGCTGAAATCCCTGGTCGACATGCGCGTTCTGATCAGGAAGAGCATGCTGCCGCGGTCGATACCTCACGCTGCCTTGTCTTGTTCTCCAACATGCCTGTACACCTGTTGGCCCAGTGAGGGGTGCTGGTTTTAGGAAGCAGGAGCTCTGAGGAATCCACACTGGGCATCAGAGTGCACCCCTTCTGAAGACAGAAGACACCACCATGATCCAAACCTTCTTTTGTTCTTGAACCCCCTGCTGGTTCACTGTAGGAGCGCTTACGAAGCACCAGCAAACACCCAAGAGGCCATCAGCCTAAGCAGCACAACCCAGTGTTTACCCATGATGCACTGCTTTCAAAGCGTAAGAGTACTGGGGTTATCAGAAGAACTAAAACTACCCCCTAAGCCACACAGCCTATGTGGTGTGTCACCACACAGCTAGACTTCTGCTGACTCAGATGGCTCCATCTATTGGAGACAGGAGGAAAAAGTAGGAAGGGGAGAACTGCCAACTGACATCTGGCAGCAAGCAGCCCCTCCCTGGCAGACTGCATTATGGGACATTTCCTGTTCCCAGACTGTTTCCCCAAGGGTTTAGCAGCCAAATAAATCTTGCAAACCCATTAGACAAAGAGGTTCTCAGCAAACTGCGATTCCCCCACAGAAAGGAGGCAGCATGTTCCATTAGCAACCCTTGCACAACTTCAACGGAATTACACACTCAATGTCACTGTAGCATGTGCGTGATCCCTCGAGGCTCCTTGTTTGAGTAGCTCTGATGGGAGGCAGGAATGACAACTTGTTGACACACCATCTCTCTATGGATAGGATGAGCAGGCCATACTCATTTGATTCCTGCCACCTCTGCCAGGGCTGATTTACTTCAACTAGAGGGACAAACAAGCTCCACTGTGGGAAGGAGGACAGAGGGACACAAACAGGACGAGGCACCTTCACATGGGCTGTCCCTCCATTGGGGCTGTGGGGGGTGTTTCTCTTTTGTTATCTGCGGTCACTGCAGTCTGCACCACGTTCCCTACAGCCACGGTTGCCATGGATACACAACCTTGTGAGGGCAGCCTCTCCTCATCACTCACACATGGTCTCCCCGGTTACAGGACCACACCAGGAACTCTCTTGACCGCCTCCTACCCACTGACAGTGTGTTTCATAGACATTCTGAGACAGTTTTCTTTCCGTGTGTGACGGAGAAACTGCCCCATGTGGCACAGAATATAGCCAGTCCCCACATTATAGACACATCCCAGCCCCCTGTTATGCCTGCAAAGGCAAAGGACACCATGCTCATGCGGCTCCCATGAGCATGTTTTAATTTAGCAAGAAGGCCTGTGTGCCTGAGGTAAGTGCTATTTGGTCCTCCAAGATGGACAGATTATGTCTAACAAGTAGCTGGAGGCCAAAATCATTTCCTGAAGGACAGATGCTGCATCTTTAGGCATTCAAAAGTTAACAAGTTCTACTCAAGTATAAATAAAAAAAAAATTCAATAAAGGGGCAAGGAAATCCACAAATATTTGCAAATACATTTATGTTGTGAGGTTCCTTTCAGTTACAATGCTTAAATAATTAAAAAAGCAAAAAAATACTTTGATACAAAGGAAACAGATCGTGAAATTAGATGTGTCGAGACAGCCCCCTCCACTGGCAGGAGCAGGAGCTGCACACAGGTGGCAGGGAGCAGAATGTGATCTAGTGGTGGGTGTGCAGCTAAGGGGGTGCAAATGATGCACTCTCTCCCTCAGACCATCACTCCCTTCCTGCAGTCACTGCTGGGGGCAGGTTGTATGTCTCATAGACGTCAGCGAACCGCAGGTAGTCCTGGAGGAGGGCGGGCACCGGGAGCTGGCGCACAAAGGCTTCCCTGGCCAGCGACTGGCTGCTCACGATGCCCATCACGGCGAGCCGACACAAGTGGCTCAGGGGGGGCAGCAACTCTGCAACAGAAAGCAGCACCACTGAGTGATACGACCAGTCAGAAGGAGACACCGCGTTGGTGTTGACAGAAACGTGACCGCAGCTGGGAGCAGAACAGAACCGAGGGAGACTATTGTTTCATTGATGTTTTCACCTTGTGTAACAGAGAAACTGTGGGGCCCAAAAACACAGCATGATATACATAAAGAACACTGGGATACCAGACAGATACTCTTCAGATACAGCACTGTGCTCAGCTAAAGCCTGCCTATACCCAACCACACCCAGCCACACCCACACTAATGACTGACAGCTGCACAGGAACACGTCCCTTATTGGGATAAGGAATCATAGGTGCAGTCGTTTGTTTCAGGCTCTACGTTGATGTCAGGCACTCTTTAATGAGGTTTTACTTTTTGTGATCCCATTTTCTGATTGCTGGCTCTTTTTGTTTTTAGGTTTAGTTATACTATTTGGTATATTACATTTAAATATGAGGAAAAACAACAAAAAGCACAAATCCTCCTGCTTTTATCCCCTCCTTTGTCAACTCCGTACACTTTCCAGTGTGCCACAAGCAGTTACTGCATCGTCATCATTATCAGATGTGAACAGTCACATCGTAGGAAGGAGGGGACTACTAAATGGCAATGGAAAGAAAGCCACAAAATGGGCTACATCTCCTAAATGGGGAAACCGCACTGTTGGTCACTGTAACCATGAGGCCTTGTTGGACTTGTAGCATCAATCTGCTTTTTAACACGTTGTTTGATTCAATTCCACCAGGTGCTCATTGTCAGGTGAGTTTTAGAGGCTTTACTTACGGAGATGAGGGTGGGGCTTCCAGGTAGAGTCTGCCTCCCGCTTTAAAAGACAGGCCGAAACTGATGGAGGCAGCCTCTTCCAATCAGTGAACTCCAGAAGGAAGTTAATGACATCGCTGGTGGCCTCCTGAAACCTGGGAAACACAGAGAAAATGGAGGCAATCTGCTGATACAGGAGGTTTGAGGGACAGGGGTGCAGGGACTGATGGGTACTTACAGGGTAGGATGTATTAAGTGCGAGGGGTGCAGTCCAGCCTGGAGCAGCAGGGGGAGCCAGTGTACAGCGCTGGAAGAGTATTCCAGGCTGGCTGCCACTAATCCCTGCAAGTGTTCACCGGTAGGAAGGCCAGCATTTGCCAGCAGAAGCTGTAGGACGGAGGGCAGGTTCAACTGCAGGCACTTCTTGAACAGTGACCCCTCGACCCGGGCCCCCGCAACCAGGAGTTGCCGCACCATCGCTGGCACCCTGTCCAGCCTGATTCAGCAGAGGGCAGAGCTAAATGAGCAATGAGAGCTAGTGAAACAGTGAGCACTGTGTCAAGAAAATGACAGTATCTGATGTGCCACAGGTGAGTATGAGGTCAATCCCAGCTAACAGACACACCAACAGAGTGAGAGAATGAAGCGATACCAGTTGCTTTTGCCAGTTAGGGTACTGCCTTTAACAATGTTCAGTCACAAATTATGAACAAGTAATAGCTTTCCCTCCAGTGGTTTAGTGGAAGTAGATATTTGTAGGTAGAGAACAAGTCAATGTGGGGTAAACCAGAAAAAAGGGGTATCTGGGAAAGCAAAAAACCAAAACGGACTACTCTTTACAAAAAATAGTCTGTGTGCGTGACTGTCAGCCTACATAAAGATGGATGCAGAAAGTGAGATAATTAATCATTCTTTTTTTTCTTTCAACTGTTTTCCTACCCACCCTTCATTTCACCCAAACTCATTTTTCCCCCTCTCCTCGCTGGACTCCTCCCCATTAGCTCCCCCTAGTGGTCAACAACGACCCACTCACTGAATAAGAAAGAGCCATTTGCACAAAATGGAGCCCAGCACAGTATCAGCAGCAGATGAGCTATGATGCCTTCTGGGAAATAACAGGGTTTCCCTAATTAACACTAATTTAGAAGAGCAGTGTTTTGCACAAAACAGCAGAGCACAGCGTTTATAATCTAAACTAATTGTGTTCGACTAAGGAAGTTGCATCAAATTATTTCATAATAAAGCTACACACGTGACCCTTTCGTGATTAATGACACTATATGAAAAATATCATCTGAAGTTCCCCCATGAGCTGCTTTCACTGTTACCTTTCATCGTGGGGAAAGAGGCAGGCAGCCAGCGGGGAGGAGAAGCCGAAGGTGCCGCAGTCCTGGGCATCGGGGCTGTAACCCTCCTTCAGCAGGAGCCTTACACTCTCCAGCTGTCCTCCCAGAACCGCTGAGTAAAGTGGGCTCACCTTGTGTGGCACGTAGCCACAGGAAAGATCTGTCACAGGGAGCAACCGCTCCAGGATCCTAAGGGGGGAGGAGAAGGCTAACAAAGAGTGTGCGTGGAAGGGGAGGTCATTTCAGAACAATTACATGGCAAAACAGACATGTTTCAAGCTGAAAGGGGTCTCTGGTCATTCATGAGACACACCCACCTGCACACCTAAAACATAACAGAGCTAACAGAGGTAGTCAGCCTCTACAGTACCTGATGTGGCCAAACTCTGCTGCAGCATGGATGGGCAGCTGCCACTCATCCTCATTGCAATAGAGGTTTGGGTCAGCACCATGCTCCAGCAGCGCAGTCACACAACTCAAGTGTCCCTCCTGTGATGCAATTAGCAGGGGCGTGGCCAAGTCACGGGACTGCCGGTTGACGTCGGCACCTGGTGATGGGGTACGATAGGAAAGTCAGGGCCTGGAGCTGGGCATCTTAAGCCAACATGTGAGGAGAGGAGGACCACCACTGGTGTTGTGAGCATTTTCGTACCTGCATCAGCCAGGATGTCCAGACACTGCCGCTGGCCATATTGTGCTGCCACAAACAGGGGTGTGATCTCAAAGTCATCAATGGGATCAACGTGGGCCACGCCCACCAGGAACCTCACCATCTCAGGGTGTCCCTACACAAAAAGAAATAACCTGAGAAATAAATAAGACAATCTTCTAGAAGTCAGATGGCCCTTGAAGTGAATCAGTAACACCGACCTCAGATACGTCATGGTATTGCTGAAATTTAGTGCGGGTCCACAATCCTGAAATCTGAAAAAATTCTCTACATTTTGGCAAGTTTGTCACAGTTTACTACTAAGCAAATAAGCTAATATTATTTATAATCTTAATTTGCTCCACTTGGAATAAATGTTCAGAAATTTTGCCTCAAAAATAATGTACAGCAATCCATCGATATTCAATCTCACTATATCAAAATTTTCACTATAACAGCTCTTGAAAATTAATACCTAATGAATGTGGTTGCACAACATCACTGCATTTACTGTGATTTAAGCTGGATAATTCAGCTGGATCCCCATTGGTTCTCACAGCAAACCTCACAAGCTTCTCTTCTTCACATAATTCAAAGAAAACCCAATAAAAGTTGCTAGCTTTGTTAGTCTAAATTATGTGCAATTTTTTAAACTAAATTTAATTTTTAAAATGTCGACGGCAACACTAACATGCAAAATATCCTTAACTGTACATACTATACCATGCACTATAAAAATGCAAATTAATCGTGTTTAGAGTTTTTATCATGCTGATAGTTATATAGGTGTTTTCAGATAGGCGGGGAGTGCATTTTTTTCCCCCTTCAATAACTTATGTACTTATCAGCTGATGCTGATACCAATACGCACATTTATAAAATACCTAAGAAAATGACACTAGATCTGCCTGAATGATAATTACAGACAAATGTAACCAAATTTGACTACCAGAACTTTAAATAGACAATGGTTTTGGAGGTTGTAGCCTTAAATGCCTTAACACGTTTTGCATTCTTTTTAATGAAAAAAATCTAACATTTGAAATAGTGAAAAATGGGGGGGAAAGGGCAAAAAGAAACAACGATAAAGAGACAAATAGCAGCACATAATAAGAATTGCATGTTTTTTCTGGAAGTGCATCACTCTATTCTTTTTGTGTCAGGGGGTGGTTTTCCTTTAACAAGCGCATCTGTGTCTTGTCAGAAGCTACAATGAACAATCTCTTCCTGTCGACACTTAGTTCGACAGTGCTGCAAATGGCATAATTTGTTGCTTTCACAAACTTCCACACTGTAGACACTTTTGAAAGCACTGTAGCCCATCAGTACCTACAGGTTCTGGTCATCCGAAAGATAATGATTGCATCATCAAATCATCAAATTTTATCAGTCCAATGCTGATAAAATTTAGCTAAATATAGGCAGATACAAATATGATTCTAATATTGTGCATTGCTATGTATTATCTTTCTAAAATCCGATAGATTTGGAATTCCAAAACACATCTGGTCCCAAGGGGTTTCAGGTAAGGGATTGTGGACCTGTACTACACTTACCATACCAGGGGGCTGCTATACGTACAATAAAACATGAAATGAGTCCAGCTTAGCAAACACTGCCTCTCATGGGACATTAAACCAGCAGACTCCATGTTACACTCCAGTTTACCATACACTCCATGCTGTTAAATTCATAGCACAACCGTCTGTAATACAAGAAGACAGTGCATGCTTAGTTTTCTGTGGATGACTTTCAAAGAGGAATAAATACATTCATAAACAGCCTGCTTTCCTTTTGAGATGTCACACATGACTCAGGACCATGCCAGTACAGAGAACAGCGGGGTTCATTGCCGTAAGCAATACCTTGAACACAGCCTGGTGCAAGCAGCTCCAGCCTGACAGAGAGTGGGTGTGGTTAACTGCTGACCCTTGTCGCACTAGCAGCTTTGCCACCTTCTTGTGTCCGCCATCCACTGCTACATTCAGACAAATGCAAAGACAAAGTCAGTGCAACTGGCACACAAAACAGTGTGATCATATCTGCAATCGGAGTAGTGCAATGACACACATTCTACCAGTGTGCAAATTTATACGCTGGTTCTCAAAAGGCCTGAGGACCCACACTTAGTCCTACCTGCAAAAAGGGGACTGGCACCATCACTGGTGGTTTGGTTGACGTCTGCCCCGGCCTGAAGGAGGTGCTGCACCACATGGAGGTGGCCCTGCTTAGCTGCCAGATAGAGGGGTGTGGCCGAGTCATGCGTCAGGGAGTTCACGTAGTCGCTGTCCCCAGACCTGGAGCGTGCTGTGACATGGGTTCATAACATGCTCACTTCTCCATTCCCCTATTTTCTCCAGTAACACCAATCAGTGTATGGTGACCACCCAACCAAACACTGCTGTTCACTGCTCACCAGCCCTGAGGAGCAGCCGTATGCACTTGTGGGCACCGCAGAAGGCCGCCTCATGCAGGGGGTTCCAGCCCCGGTTGTCCCTGACATCCACACTGTATCCTTCCCCAGTCAGCTTCCTCACCAACACGTCGTCTGCCTGCCGTGCTGCCAGGGCAACAGCAGAGCACGTGTGCTGGTAACACTCTGTGAAGTCCATGTGGTACCCCCTGCAGGCTGGAGGATAATGGCACCAACAGACAGAAACATGAGGCCATACCAATGCCTCCAGCCTGGTTGTGTAAAATTGGAATAATTTATTCCTTTTCACTTTAGTACTTTGTAAGTTTTTACATGTAGCATGATTCAGGACTTTGAAAAACATTTAAGGAGCATTCTCCACTTTGTGTCTCAGTTTTTCAGTAAAAAGCAGATTTTTCCCATAAAACACTAAACAAGAGAGCTGCAGGAGCGACACGGGGTAATAAAACACGCACGCCGTAGGGGAACAGGCTTTTTAAATGGATCCTAAATACATCTCAAGCACCGCTTTTCCTCAGAGCCTATATTAAACTGGCTCATCAGTACTTAAAACAAACCGCCGCTCCGTGATGTTCCGGCCCTTCTGTCCGCGGTACACATCTTTATAAATTATTATGTTATATTACAGGAACTAGAGGGAAAAGTAGCAGCCAAAAACTTGATTTCGAACATAAATGCACGGACATTACCACAAATATTTCACAGTAGCACTCTTTCGCTAGTTTATACACCACGCAAATACAGAACACGTGGGTAAGTTTTCATATAAACTAAACTGATACCAAAGTGTTATACAGGGTACAAATTAAACCCCAGTCTTTATATCACATATTTAAGAACAATATATAATACCTGACAAATCCCGCTTTCTTCCGCGGTTTTAAAGCTGTTTCACTTCCGCTGTCACAATGTCACATTACAGCGCATTCGGATTGGTTGTTCGAAATGCCAATCAAAATTGGCACCGGTGCTTAGCAGTAGACCAGCGATAGCAACATACTGTGTATGTGACTGCGTATGTGACTGCGTTTGTCTAGTTTTCCCTTTTTGGACCAGTAGGTAAATTGTTCCTGGAAGGAACTTTCTTACTGAGGTCATTTTACTGCTGATCAGCATTGAAGTATTCCCAATACTGTGTCAATCGAGGAAATGCGACTCAGTTACCAAACATTAACCAACTAAAGGAACACCTGGACAATTGCAATATACTGAAGCAAACAAAAATATATTTTCAAGATGAAGGACTGCGGATCCTCCAAGGTTTTGGCTAGAAATTTAAAAAAAAAAAAAAAAAAACGCTACTTGCCTGCTCCCCACAGTCATCAGAAATAAGGGCTGGATGGTAAAGCAGACAGACTCTTGTATAGGTTACTGAAGGCACACAATACCTCATACAGATCTGCTTGAATGCCTGTGAGGGCTCCATGAAATAGAATCCAGAGAAAAATGTCACAAACTCACACAAATAAGTCTGATGAAAATTTATTTGCTTTTTAAAATAAGCAAAACTGTACATCTAAAAAAATCCCTGCAGTTTTGGCACAACAATGTTAAGTGCTGCTGCAGAGAGCAGCTGGCCTCATTCTGTAAGTGTGCACATCCACGAGAACCCTGGTATTCCAGGATAGGCCAGAACAAATGATGGGAAGAGAGTTAGACATCACTGATGGTAGGTTTACTTTCAGCTGTTCATAATGCTGTCTGATCTATAAGTGTGACAAACGAATGAGGCCACGTGACACGTACATCTGATGTGACATTTTACTTAAGTGTTTGTTTGCTGGCAAGGCTGATCACACGTGCCTGTGCATCCAGATTCCTGTAACATAAAAATGGACCAAGTTAAAAATCAACTAACACAGATTACCAGAGAGGTGGTAATGCAGACAACTGGCCACAGCCTGGAACAGGGTTGTGCACGGATCATGGTGACTGGGACTGAGGAAGTGACATTATTCCCTGCTTAAAGGGAACTGTGTGAGTGTGACTTGTACAGTATGTTACAAACCACAGGATCATCCCCCCTGCTTTTGATTCATTTTAAATATCAGGCAGAGCACAGATGCAAATGAAAAGTAAATAGAAACCATTTCACAATTTTCCATTTTCTCCATCTTTGAGACATTGTGTAAAATTATGACATCTGAAGTACATTTCCAGAAAATACTGGATATATTAGAACATTTCTTGGCTGAATGTAAGACTATGAGGTCATCGTCTTGTCCGCACACCACACTGAGCAGCAAGTGAAAAGCTGGGGGAGATCTTCCCTTCATTGAATTTTAGTTTGTTTTATACATATGTGCCTTATGTATAAAACAATCTAACAACTGTTTCCAGCGTAGCATCACATTTAACCCTAAAAAAGGGAATAGGAGGTAAGTTCCATGTCAAAACTACCCTTATACTGACATGCTTATTTTTTCATGCTGTAATACACTAATTAATAATTAAAGTGTCATCTTTTCACCCATAAATCCCCGACTCGGAATGTCCTATTTCTGAATGATACAATGTTCTACTAAGTTGTACTTGTGCCTGAAGGATGTCCAATTGGTTATCAGTGGCCCAGTTATTATTATACGCCTCTGAGAGAAGCTCGTTTTGAGGATGACTAATGGATTGCTTGGCCATTAAAGAGAACAAGGCGACAAATCGGCAGAGCGGCAGTCCCGATACCTTTCCCAGCACTAGGCATAGTAGCAGGGTGACACCAGCAGGTCTGTGAGCACCAACAGCTGGTCGTCTGTGAATTGCTGTCTGTGTTCCTGCCAGTTGTCATGATGGGTCCGACGAAAGTTCGTCAGGGTCTTCTTCACAGTCATCTGCTCCAACGTGACCACATCAGATCAAACGTGGTAATGGCTGGTTATAGCCTCTCCTGCTGCTCTTAGCTATAGCCCTGTCCCTCACCTACCTCTATGGGCTGTGTGTCATTCAGATGGGAGCTAAGGTCCATAAGAAGCTGGGGCATCCAGGTGGGGACATCGTATGGACTGGACAAGATGCAAGCACTGAGGCCGAGTACTCCAGCATGACGTCGCACCAAGTCTGGGTCCATATGCACCCACACACACACACGCACACAAAAAAGAAAAAAAAATCACGGCACTAAGTACAGCATAGATTTGATTTAAGCTCCAGCTATGGCACAGTCTTTTACCAGTGCCTGCAGAAGGGAGGCCACGCAGCCGGCACACACCTGCTGGTGGGATGGTGTCCATCACAGAGCCCAGTTGTCGCTTCCTCTTCTTGGGTAGGCAAGTCTTACAGAGAGTCTCAAAGTGTTCCTGCATGGTGGCATCCATGCACAGGAAGTGGCACTGCAGGAAGCCACTTAGGGTGGTGGCTGCCATTTCACGTACCTGATGCAAGGAAAGGAGAAAGAAAAGGAGAGGAAATGCGAAGGAGACTGAGCTGCTGTGTTTTTAAAGAAAAACTAAAAGGTAAGGTCAGGAAAAGGACGCAAACCTCCAGTTGCTCATCCTCCAGCAGTCCAATGACCAGCGATCGGACATCCCTCACAGCCTCCTCACTGCTCAGGAAAGTGAACAGGTTACAGAACACTGACACTTGCAGGTAGGTGAGCACCAAGTAGCGGGCATTCCAGGAGCTGCTGCCTGCAATCTGCAACCAAGACCATACTTTTGTCTTATTATCGTTGGGTAAATGCCAAAACAATAGTCCAAAAAGAGATGGTCATGTCTCTGTGGGCTCACCTCCTGTAGAGTGCTTAGCACCAGAGGGATTTGTTCACGGTATAGCAGCCCCTGGGACATGAGTGTCAAACAGGATTTTGCATCGCGTTTCAGCTCATCGTAACTCTTGTCATTCTCTACCCGGGCAACCTGAAGCCAGAGAAAGACACAGAGGGCTAGACTTAGCTGGGCGCTGCACCCCATGATACTGTGTACAAGGGCAAGAAAGCAATACCAAAAAATTGAGAAGAAACTAGAGAAGTATGGAACATACAAAAGAGACAAGAAGAAAGTGGTGAGAACAGGAATGAGATGGAAAAAACAGACTGACTCACCTTGAAGAGCAGAGGCAGCAACTTCACCTGCTCTGACAAAGAACTGGAGTACAAACGCCCCGCACTAGCTATGAGCCACTTCAGTACTGAAAAGCACACATTATACAAATGTCATTTATACATTACCCAAACATCAGAAACGCCATACAATCACTCAACAGGAGTCACTCCATCACTGAAAACAAACGTTTCTTTTAGAGACACCACACAAACTTTATAGAAAGATGCCACCCATCTCACCAGTCTTGAGTAGTTTGACAGACTGCGTGCGCTCATCCTGTGCCTCCTCCCAGTTCTCATCAGCCACGTGGTTTTGGATCTCGTCATCGGCCTCCAGCAGAGGCCTGAGACGGGTCAGCACGCGGCACATGAAGTCTGAAATTCTTGGTGACAAGGTGGGGCGTGTGTGGGGCAGATCTACGTTAATCATGAAGATATAGCTGAGTACGCTGCAGGAGGAAGGAGACACAGAGGGAGGGATCAAGATCAAGATGAAGGTGTAATGATGTAGCCACTGCTCCACTGTTACTTCCAGTTGTCTGTTTAACTTTGTTATTAACATTCTAAGGTCACTGACACATCAGATGTTGATCTGGCTTACCTGCCAATGCGCTCACGCACGTTCTTGTACACCTGAGTGAGTTTTGGCTCCAAATACTCCAGCAAGCGGTGTAGGAGTTCTGAGACCCTCCACTCCTGCTGAGCCAGTCCCCCCTGGAGCACATAGAGGTGGCTGGGCAAGGAGCAGAGAGCCAGTTCATTGTCACTGGGGCAAAAGCCTTCAATGGTGGAGTGGGTTTTATGATCTACACAAACTAGAATTATTAACAACAGCCTACCAGGCATCCACAAAAGACCCCCCTTCCCCAGACACTGGTGACTCCATCAGCATCTCAAAGAGCCAGTGCAGCTTGCGTGGGTCTCTGCTCTCCTGCAGGTCAAAGGAGAAATGTCAATTAAGAAGACAACCAGAGAACAAGTACAGGCAAACAGGCACACACACATATCAAGGAAGATCAGGCCAATCAGTGAACTGTTCATACACAAGCAGTGGCAATGCAGGTGCCCCAGTCAGCGTAAGTCTCCACAGAGATGTTAGACAGTGCCTTGCGGATAAGGGGGCATAGCACCTCCCACAAGTGCTCCACCTGCCAGGGTCAGAGATCAAATGTCAGGGACACGATCAGCTTAGGTTAGTATTCTTCATTATGACACTAATCTACCTTAGCGTTCTCCATCTACAGTACTGGCACTGTGTCTTAAGAGGTCATCATCACCTTATCATAGCTCCAGTGCTTGCAGCCCCGAATCAGCCCTGCAATGATCTCAGCTACACAGCGTTGTGGGCTGTCGTGTGTGTCAGCCACCAGCCGGTCCATGTGTGGCTGTAGCAAGGGCAGGAATGCATCCCCAAAATTCCGAAACAGCCCCTGGAAGACAGGATGGGGAGAATGATGGCCCCAGTAGAAGTTTGATAAAAATCTGAGATGTTATATTGAAAATCCTGATCCTAAAATTTTTGCTTGCTAATTCAATATACCACCAAGGCACAAGAAAGGACAGTAAAGGTTCTGAATGATAACTGGGCTGTAAAGAACGTTTACAAAGATGCTTGTAATCTGCTTGTAATCAAGTGCTTGTAAATATCCAACTCTGTAAGAGGTTCCTTCACTGCAGGAAGCCACACCTTGAAGAGGCAGAAACGGTGGGGGTTGAACTTGTCTTTTCCCTTGCGGTCTTCCAGGGAAAGGAACCTAATGAGTTGATCGGTGAAAAAAGGGTCTGAGAAATGGTCAAAGATGATCTGCTCCGTCTGAAACGACAAAAAACAATATCCACAAAGACCCTTTGAGGTTGAGGAGGATGCACATATGTGTAGTAGTGTTTTGTAAACAGTGTTTAATTAAAGGGAAAAAAACTGTGTAGTAGTTGTACATCATACTAATATGGTAATTTGGCTTTTATAAAAAAGGTCCTGAAATGTCCAAGAGACACATTAGATATGAGTGTGTATACATATCCATTCCTTTAAGTGTGTACCTCACACATCTCTTCTCGAGTGATGCACTGCCTGGTCTTCTCAGAGGGACAGTACATCATCAACTTCCTGGAGACAGAGTGGTACAAAGGAAAAGAGGAAGGGAGACAGCAGAAGGAGCAGGGAAAGAATGGTGAGGGGCATGTAGATGAACAAGGTGAACTAAAAGCAAGGTGATGAAGATGTAGAGAAAGATGGAGGGGATGTGGAGGGTGGAGAGAGGCCTATACCGTGGCCAGCCATAGTAGCCCCAGTGCGTCTTCTCCACAAATTGGCAGCTCTCCCAGTCCTGCTGACTGCGAGGCAGGTGACTGCTGTCATACTGGAGCCAGCGGTTATCAGGCCTGTCTCCTGCCATAAACTCCTCTGGCTCACTCACTCCACCTGATGTTGGAAGGATCATTTTTGTTTGTACTACTGTAGCATATGGTGTGGACCAAACAAAATACACTGATTGGACAACTATAAAGCTATCATAAGATCTGACACGATGAACCAAAATTTTTAAGCAGGGACTGGCCAGAGGGGAGGAATGAAGTCATGGATGTCAACTGGCTTAATCTGTACTCACTGATTTCATAGGGACACACAGGTACTTTTTTGTGAGGCCTCTTCAGCTGCTTCAATATGCCAGCTACAGCGGAGATTGCCACCTGGTGGAATGGGTGGAAAGCGCTGCTGTGAACCTGCCTTATGCTTCTGATGATACCATGTGACTATGGTGATCAAGGACACACCTTTCGTATAACAAGTGCGTCATGGTTGAGACTTTGGACAAAGAAGCAGACGGCAGGAGGGGGCAGGGGGTGGTCGTCTCTCACCAGCAGTGACAGGAATCCAATGGCAATATGCTCAAATTTCCAAGGCCTTGGAAACAAAGAAGGGTACTGAAAAATGTACTGAGAAATGTAAGCATATTAAAAAAAACAAAGACACACACTTACAAATCTCTTTCTTGGAGACATCCTAGCAGATCATTGACCAGTTTTTCATATTTCCTGCATAGAAAGAAGCAGAAAGTGAATTATACATATTGATAAAGAATAATGCAGTATATGTGTGTAATTATGGGAATGTGTGTGGTGACATCATGTAGCCATTAAAGTTCATACACTGAGTTGCCAGTTTATTAGGTACAGCAATCTAATAGTGGGTTGCACCTCTGTTGGCCTTCAGAATAACATGAATTCATCTGGGCATGCATGCTGCAAGATGCTGGATACTTTGTGCAGGAATGTTGTACCATGACTGCGTTACATAGATGCAGTAAATTGGATGGCTGCAGTCTTGGTGCAAATAGCCCTTTCCGCCTCATCCAAAACCTGACAGGGTTGAAATCTGGGCACTCTACAGACAACTGAAGTAATGAAACCTTGTTGTCATTTTCCTGGAACCATTTGGTGATGATATGTGCCTTGTGACATGATACAGGAGCACAGGAGCATAAATCCAATTGTGGATAAACTGCAGCCATGAAGAGATGAACTTGGTCAGCAAGAACTGTTTGCATGCTGTGCTATTCAAATGTTTTTGCATGGGTATCAGGGACCTTAATGTGTGCAAGGAAAACATTCCCCACACCTTCACAGTGCCACCGCTGAAGGAAGCTGTGTGAAGGAGTGGTGGGGATTATACCTAATAAAATGGCAGCTTAGTATTTAAGTCCTAGCCGTGTTTCAAGTGTTTCATTTAACTCACTGCTTAAGCTCCAGATTCTTCTCCTGTTGTCGTTGGAGGCCCTCTTCCTGCTCCTGGGCTGAGGGTATGCCCAGAGAAGGGGTGGAGCTTCCAGACCTCATCATTGAATCTGCAAGGGTGACAGCAGTCTCTGGCACCTGGTGAGAACCAATCACAGAGCATCACCTGTCAGCAAGCTCAGTAATAGCATACATACTGTCATCTCTTTACTTAGAATATGCTGGTCCAATGCTGCTCTATTAAACACCTTTCACTCCTTACCCCAAAGTCAAGCCCAATGGTCTCATACTGTCGGTGGATCTTGTCAGCAAGGTCGTCAAAGAGGCGCACAACAGAAGGCTTCTCTAGGGACATGGCCTGGCTGAGGCCAGAGCGGACCAGAGCTGGCCACGTCAGTGCGATACAGTCCCAGTCGTGCAGGTTGGCCAGGCACACTCCGCTGTTGTTTCCCAGCAGGCAGTAAAGGGCACCCTGATGGCGAAGGTGATGAAGGAGGAGCTCAGACACACTAACTCAATGTCTAAATAAATGCCTAAAGGTATGCAAGTGTATTAGAGAGGATACCTCACCTTGAACTGCTGTTGCGTGATGTCATCTCGGCCAGGCTTAAGGTACTCCAGTGCATAGGAGACCAGGTCTCGGCAGCAGAAGTTGTAGGTCCCCAGCGCAGTGAACAACATGGTCTGAGCTTTGCTTCGTACCTGGGACAGGACAGGGGACATATTAGTTAATGCTGGTACAAGAAATAACCAAAATGTCACAGTTTGGGTGAAAAACAAAGCAATATTCTAGAAAAAGGAACCACCAATAATGGCATGGCTAAAAGCGCAGTTAAATTAATCATTGGTTATAAAGAAAACACAAATCATGTTTGCTAGATTACTGGAGGAGGAGACTGGGTATAGCTTGGAAAAAGCTTACCTGGCTATAGGTGCTAGTGGATAGTCTCAGCAGGTCTCGCAGCAAGTCCTGGTGAACTGTCTTATACTGACAACCCTCTACCGTCAGCTTTCTCATCTGATGGATGCAGACGCGAATTACTAATGGTAAACAGTTTTACGCAGAGGCTGGTGTGTAAACGTTATGTACAGTCACAATGTAAGATATAGCCATTCAAGTTACAAGAACTCAGTTTTACAAGGCTTTTCATTTAACACCCATACTTCACTTAACTAGGCATTTTTTTTTGCATTTACAAGGTCCAAATTTGGATTTTACATACCTCCTGACAACTGAGTGAAATCATATGGTCTGCTTTGCAGTTACAGTTAGGTTCTAAACTACCATTACACCCTGTTTGCTAGTTTAAAATATTATAATCTTAGTGACCATGGTAAAGATATAGACTAAACAAGGCTAAGATTAGCCTGTTTACTTTTACAGTTTTCACTGATTTCCATAATGCTCTTACATTGTTTCTTTACTATTTTTTGTTTTTTTGTGTTAAAGGTTATTAATACAAAGGAATTAATACAAAAACATTGAGTATTGATGTAATTGTGGCCATTTTAATAGAATTTAGTCATATTTTCGCATGAAAAAGTGTCAAATTGGGAGCACAAAAGCACATTGAACTTACCTTTGACAATAATTTTATTGGAAGTAAAATTGTTTGATTTATTGGAATTTACCTTATATGGAGTTTTTCTAAAAACATACCACCTTTGCAAGATAGATAAAGACTTTTACATATTGAAAAAAATTTTTACCTCGTGCTGTAGCATGACTCTGTCAATCAGCAAGGCTCGTATGTGTCGCTTCCTTCCATGAAGCTGTGGTGAGAAGATGGGACAGTGAGTGGACCCAGTGTGGGATTGGGGTAGAGCCAGCAAGCAGTTAGAGTAGTCCAGGAGATGATGAAGTGACGAGTATAGATGTAAGGGAGTAGAGGAGATACATTAATACACTTCAACTAAAAAGCACATTTTCAAAACAGGTTAAATTAGAATTTATTGTATGTTGCACAAATCAATACAATTTAGTTTATGAAAAATTGTTGCCAGCTCACATCAGATATTATCATGTATAAACCCAGGTGGCTGCTTAAAACCAAATAGACACATACCCGGTCTTCCATGGACTTCTTCACCAGACTGAAGCTCTTCCACCGAGAGTCAAATTCATTCTTTTGGGAGCCTTTGTAGAGCAGTAGGTCACCAATAATCTGGAGGAGCAAAACGTCAGCAATTACCCAAAAAACTGTCCATGGTGAAAGAAAATAAATATGTGCTCCTCCACAGAAATGGCTGATTTCTAAGAACCCACCTTGATAATGAGAAAGAGAGATTTTGTATCATCCTCAGAGTGTTCCAGAATGTGATCTGAGGAAAGAACCAGTAGATAGTGTGTTGGTCTATGGGCTACAAGATACAAGATATTTGTGCTAGTGGGCATGGTTTGTGCTTGGGCTGCATTGAATATGTAGGTGGGGTGTCAAGTTGAACAGGGACCGACTTACGCAGGAGCTGCCTCATCACGTGGTACATTGTCTCCCTGTAGTTATTCCTGGAAAGATCTGCAGGAGGAGAAGAGCAATCAGGTCAGTTGGTCAGTGCTGAACCTGCCGGTGGTGTTTATTTATTAATACCTGAAACATATTTTACCATGATGATATCTTGGGAGGAGAAGCACTCACCATAGTCTACTCCAAGGCAGATCTCTATGTCCTCTAGACTAACCATACTGGATACTCTGAAAGAGAGAGAGAGAAGTCACAAATCCCTGCTGAGGTAGGAAAGGTGTCTGCATTTGTATATGCTGCAAATCTCACTTACAGGCCTGGCACCTCTGGTCCGTCCAGTGGAGGTAGTAAGCTCCCAGCTCCCAAAAGGCAGTGCTGCACAATGGTCAGACTGTGCAGAACATCGTCCCTGTGAACGGCTAAGAGTGAGGGAGTGAGCTAATCAAGCCCACCTCCCCCAACAGGTTGCTGCAATCATACACTTCAACCTCCTGCTCCCCTAAAACCCATCCGCACTTACAGCTACACCAACAACTCAGACCTGCTCATGGTCTCCTTCCCTTCGGCATGTCTCTGGAGACGCAGCACCTCTGGCTGCAGCAGCAGGTCCAAAAGGTGGAAGACAAAGGCTATCTCATCTGTGCTGGGCACATGCCACTGTATCTGCAGGTTTCGGAGGTCACCAGGGCGGCCCCAGTCCTAGAGGAAGAAGAGAATGGATCAGACGACAGATAAAAACCAGAATAGCAGGCGAAACAACATTCCATAATAACCCTCTTTTTTTTAAAAGAAAAATACTTCACTATCTCACTTTTTGCAAAATGTTAAAATCCTACAGCAGCTCACTACTGTATGATCATAAGGTACAGTGCATTATTTGAGTTCTAGGATGAGCAGGATCAAAGTCAAAACCCCTTACACGGATGGGCAGGTACGTGTCAAAGGGACGCTCAAAGCCCCCTGGGACACTGCAATAGTCTGTGGGGTAGATGAGGGCAGTGGAGCGTAGGATGTGATGCAGCAGGCTGCAGGCCAGTGTGTAGCCCTGCTTGCTCTTCAGTTGCAGTGTAACCTGCAGGATCTGCAGCAGCTGGGTACTGTAAGCCAGGAGCTCAGCTCCATCCACTCGGGTCACCTGGGAGGAAAGAGAAACATGAGGAAGGTGACAACACTGACAGTATCCAACTGGGCTGGATCCTGGTGATTTTCAGAACAAGTCTCAGATCCAAGACTCTGTTACCAGGTTTCTTCTAACCTCTTAACACATGCCATGGACCCATACCTCGGAAAGTAGCTGCAGATTCCACAGAAGCTCCTTGTCCAGCTCCTCCTCACTGATTACCTCCTCATCTGTAGGACGCAGCCACCAGTGTCATGTACACAAACTAACAAACTACAATCACAGAGATGTGACAAGATGCTGTGATCCTGTTGACATTACGGGACCCTCACTGGCAGTGTTCTGGGAGATGATATGGCAGCAGTGTGGCACAAAAAGCTTGAGAGACTCTGAAGGGTGGCACTGCAAAACAGGGAAAATTGTTTTCGTTACTCTTTTGTGCAGTAACCTGTGTATGGAGGTCTATCATTCCACTCAGACGTGGAACCCACCTTGGCCGCAGCTCGGCACAGATCAGCTACCATGCGGCCTGCTACCCGCATCTCAAAGATGTTGTTGGTGGCATAGCTGAACACCTTCCGCAGAGCAACCTGTGAACACATCACATGGCGCAGAGTGTGAGACTCCCGTCCATGGTTAGTGCAGAATGAGACACCCCAATTACAGAATGGTGTGTATCTCTAACCTGAAAGATGGCCATGGAACACTGTGTGAGGATAGTGCTGAACGTGGATGATAAACCCAATTCCACCAGGCTCTCCAGGTGGGTCATCTTCTCTGTCTCAATCTCCCCACGGGTCTGCTCTACTGTGCTGCTGTCGATGAGTGCGAAGCACCTGCCCAGAAAGACAGCCAGCACGTCAATCCACCCAGCTTGTCAACACAACTGCACTCAAAATGTAAGATACATCCTAAACAACATGAGCTTATCAGCAGATGACTAAAATGCACTGAAATTGATAACACAGACATGACAAAAAGTAACTCACAGTAGTTCTGGCAAAATCCTCTGTCCAAAGTTAAATGGACTTAAACACTATTTGAACAAACTGAGATGGGACAAGTGTCTAGATCACAACACACAAATAATACTTCATTAGTTCTCAAAGAAACAATGATGCCAGCATACTTATCCATAAACTGCAGAATGAAGTCCTCAAACTCAGCAGAGGCAGAACAAAGCTCACGCTCTACCTGAAGAAAAACCGGAAATGGTGAGCTCAGAATGCTACAAGGAGTTGATGCATAATGGAAGATGGAGGTACTACACACCTCGGTCAAATCACTGCGTTCTTGCAAGACTGAGGAACAATCCACCAAAGGCACCAGTGTTGAGAACGTAGCAATGAACTGGAATGTTATCTGTAGGAAGAACAGGAGCATGACACAGAACTGCAGGTGTGTGCAATGGGTGCAATATTGCACAAACAGAGATACCAGTACTGCCTACCATGCATTTGCTGAAGTCATTGGGGTCCACGCCTGGCAGTGCCCTCATAAGGAGGGGCAGCACGTGTGTAGGGCCCTCAGGGTAAAAGGGTCCTCCAGAGACCAGGCTGCGAGCCACACCAATCATGCAGCTGAGGGTGGCCGTCAACTGGTGAGGCTCTGTTAGTGTCTCCATAGCGGGGTATGTCCTGGATTGGGTGATGGAGAGAGCACAGCCAGTTTGTCGTGATTTCACGTGAGTGACAAAGCTCAGGGAAACCAACTCAGTTGTTTCTTTGTTGTACTTTTTCCATTTCTCAAAACAAATCCAGCCCTCGTGTTCACTTCACAACAGCCACACCTACCCTCCTACTCCAGTATGACCACACCAAAATCCACCTTCCACTCCAACATAATCATGGCAACCCACTAAGCCCTCCCATTTTAGCATGTCTATGCCCAGCCATCATTGCACTCCAATGTGATCATGACCACTATAACCACACCCAGTCACTCCTCCCCCTCACTTCTCTAGCACCGGTGGGATGACCATCTCGGGCCGCATCAGCGCCAGGTTCTGTAGGGCCTGGGCAGCATTCAGGCTGCCCGTCTTGCTGAACATGGCCAACAGCACAGGCTGTTTCATGCACTCCACAAAGTCTGTGATGTCCTGATCAGTAAGCTTGTGGCTGTCCGGCACCGAGGTCAGCCAGCTCGGCCTCTTGTAGCGCTCGCGGTGCAACCGCCGAACAACACTGGCTGGGAGGCATTGGAGGAGCTTCATTAGTTTCACCTAAATGGGCAAACAGATGGATATGATCAGCTGGATACACAAGAAAATATACAAGTTTATTTTACTACAGTACACAGACAAACACATGTTCGTGAAAATACTAATATATGCCATAAATGGAAGGAATGATCAGGCTGGTATAACTGTGGATAGATAGTGTCCTCTTATTTTTCTATATTAAGTACAAACTGTGTCGTTCAACTGCTTAAGCGGTTACAGAAAGAATCAGTGCCACCTGTAGCTTCCCTACTGGTTTTCAGACACACATCCTATTGGTCACAATCCAGGAAAGAATTAAAGCACCGACTGTCCAATGAAGAAATGCTGCTACCTGCCCTCTGGGATCAGAAAGCAGTACTAAGTTTTGGTGAAGTACTGGGAGTCTAATGAGGACTATAAATGGACCAACAGTTCCTCAGAGGACATAAACAGAACCTCCCCCTAGACTCAGCCTGGTAGTCTGATTACTGTCCCAGCAGGTCAGCAATAACCTGACTGACCTTCATAGCTTCTGCATCCATCACGGCGGTGTTCTAAAACCACACACACACTCAGAGACAGCTGGCAATAAGTATATTCACCAAAATAACCTAACCTTGATGGAGCTTTCTGAAATGATGAGGTGAAATTTACACATTTAAAATCTATAATCTCAAACAAGTTAGTGCCAACAGGAAACATGAATAAATAAATGCAGTAGTTCAGTTCCTGTTAAGATGCTGGTGCACGGTGACTTGCAACAGGGTGCGAATCCCGGGCGGCTAAATGACAAAGTCAGCCATCTTCAAATATTAATATCAAAGTGTGTATGTGCCCCTGCATGAGAGCAATATCCTATAAGTATGGAACAAACTATAGACAAAGGACTGACCAGCCAGCGGCCATTATTTGAGGGGTGGAAGAATGAGGCAATGCTGTTGAAAAGGGCATTCAGGTGCTTCTGTGCCTGTTTGCTGGGTCCACCCTGTCAGACACAGACAGGGCTCATAAGTCAAAGAAACAAACACACCCTGCATAAAGCAATCCAAAATCAAACAAAACTGTAAAATTAGGATAATTAATTCTCGTATTAATTCTCAACTCTTCTGGTTCTATTGTTCAGTCAGCCTTTTTCCAATGACTACCTTTCAGAAAGACACGGGATTACTTAGAACCCTGCCATCTAATTCAACTCAGTAACTATATTAATAACATGAATATTTTATATATAGCTTAAAGCATGATTTGCTAGTTGAGCCACAGTAGTATAAGAAAATGGATCTGTGACACTGACCAGCATGGAGGACACCCACAGCACCACGTGGCTGATGTCATAGGCACTGCTCAGGTACCTGGAGGTTGTCACCTGGCCACTTCCCACTGGCAAATTCAAACTTCGCAGGATTCTGGTGAAGATCTAAACATTTTTTTTAAGGAATACTTTTTTCAATACTTTTATTCAATTGCCCTGTACAGACAATATCGTAAATCATGATATTTGGAACACAAATTAAACATAAAAATAAAACTTTAACTGTACATTGTTGTAGCCACTGCTGCTCCTAATAATCAGCAAGGGTATTGCAGACAGTGACCATCATTCAGCTGCCGCCGTGTTGATGTACAGATTTATACTGCAGCATACATCCACTTCACTTTCAGACCACAGGTACATACACTTGCTGTTTTTTCACCTACCGTGGGAATATACGGGTCCCAATCAATGTAGCCAATATTGTCACTGGCCAAACGAGCAAACAGATTCACTAGATTCTAAAGAAAAAAATACAGAAAAGCACATGAACATTCTCCTTGTTGGATGTACATTCACAGTACTAACGTGAATTAATTACGAGATCCCTAGTTATTATTGGAATATTTACAGCTGCACAAGCAACTACATGATATAGACAAAGGGTGGTAAGGGTAAAGAGAGGCTAATGAGGAAATGTCTTTACTTAAAAATACAAAAACTTGTTATTGGAGGATGACTGTATAGATGGTTTATTTGATGACACAGAGGGCAGTAATGAGAAAACAGATGAAAGAAGGACAATGTGGAATATTTGGAATCAGAACCGACCCCCTCCCACCCAGGCAGGTTCTGGACAGACATCCACAGGTCAATCAACTCGCTGAACCAGAGCCTGCAAAAACAACAGATAGGTTTGCAATGCTTCAACATCCAGAGATAACCACACATACATATGTAATGTACAGAAATTTCATCCTCTACTCTGATCTAATTTCTGACAAGGTTTTATTAGATGGGGGCATACAGAACCTCTGAAGGGTTGGGAGTAAGGGACTCACTTGAAGCCTATGTGGTGGCACTCTGGAGGCAGTAGAGTGGGAAGAAACAGCTCGAGGTAGGAAATGGCCTTCTGCATGGTGACATCAAAGGGACACAGCAGCGGCCGCCACTCCTCTAGCATCTCATGAGTGGAGGATTCTGGGAAATACCTGCCAACATACACAGTCTAGTTTACCTGACTAGTAACCTGGGTGTTTAGCGCTCATGTTTTTTTTCAGCCATGGCAAAAAAGGAGTCCATACAAAAGGCTTACGGTCTGCAACTCTTCACCAGCATCTTGAGCACATTCTCGATGGAGCTGGTAGGAGAAATGGAAAGCAGGTGACAGGATGCACTCATTCAGTTCTGACAAAACTGAGTGACCATTCAGGTGTCTCTTAGGAGTCCACTGTGCAGGAGAGCACTAGTGATGAACAAGGTGGGCTGCTTGAACACACAAAAATGTCACTCCAGATATAAAAAAAATCTATAAAACTGTTAAACTGGATTTTTCCCTCAGGCTGTTAGGTTAGTGAAATTCAGAAAGCAAAGGGATTGGTTACCACCATCACCACCACCAAGCATCACCCACCATAGCATCACTACTAACCACTTGCAATGATCCTTTTATTCTTATTATCTATTTATCTATCATATTATTTATTATTTACCTATTTTCATTTATTTGTCTGCATTGCCCTATCATTTTGTCTGTTTAGTGTACTGTGCATCGTGGTTCGGGAGAAACTACATTTTGTTTTCTCGTGTAGATCTGTATAAGATAGAATGACAATAAAGTGAACCTTGAACTCAGCAGTTCACTTGTAGCTCACTCATACCCCAAAAAGGAGAGCCCAGATACATATACACTCACATAGACCCAGTTGCACTACATCAATAGAGTCGAGAGTGTCATTTTACACTGCTCAGGCCAGGGATATTCAAACTGAAGCTGAATGGGGAATATATACAGCTGTCAAGGACTGTCATATAAATACATATACACAACACATGCAGCTTGTAGACTTCAAAAGAAAATATTATTGTTTATGCTCAGATTTTTACGCAATACACAATGTAGTAACATTGATAAGCAGATGCAAACACATACTCTCACTCACTCACTCACTCACTCACTCACACACACACACACACACACACACACACACACACACACACACACACACACACACAGAGGCTGGCTTCAACATACCAGCTGAGATTAAAAATAACACCGTGGTGGACACTGGACACCCCAGAGGCCTTGGATTGATGCAGAAGTACGAGTCAGTGTGCAAGTGAGCTGTGTGGTCATAATGAACCCATTCCAAACACATCCATATCAGTACTCCGGGGTGGTGAGGGAACCCTAACCCTTTACATCCCCCATATGTGTACGCAAAACAGTGAGGAAGGGCAACAGGCAATGTGCAAACACTGTGTCAGGAACAAGTCTACAGAACCAACCTACTTGGGGAACCAGTTGAGGCCCAGATGCTCCGTTTTGGAGTAGAGGACCCTTTCATAGAGAACGTACAATGGTCTCCAGGGCAGCTCCAGGTCATCCCTAGACAGCAGCTCCTTCTTCCTGCCAGGGATAGGATGTGAGAGACTGAAGTGAGGGCAACCAGAGCATGAATGCAACAAAATATAGGTGTGAATTTGGACAAAATGAACAAAACAAAACAGAACAGCCATGTGTGGATTGTGAGGGTGTCTCACTTGAGAAGGTTGATGAGGAGCCGAGCAAATCCCTGCATCATGCTGATCTCCAGCCTAGGAAAGGTCACCAGCTCATACATCAACTTAACAAACAGTATGTGGTCTTCTTTGCTGAATTTCCTGCCGTACAGCCGCAGATAGCTATCGAAAGGAAGGCATAATCATCAATAAGAAGGGTGAAAAAGGTTAAAGGTCACTAACATCTAAATTTGGAAATTTTCCCCAGTGTCCTTATCTGCTGCTGAATCTTGGGACAATCAAACTTGGCATAATAATATCCAATGATATAATTCAGTAACACTATACGTTACACAAGTGAGTTTGGTTAAAAGTGTCACACAAACAAACAACTGAAAGCACAAACCCATCATTAATGTTTACAGAAAGAACTTAAGGAAGAGCCGGAAAATTCCTGCTTAGAAACAGATGACCAAGGTTTGATCTGGGCCACAGACAATGTTGGTGCTGACGGTTTGTCTATTTTGTATAGCAAATCTGCCAGACAGATGGTCAACTGGGTGTTTAGTTAGTTACTAGGACTGATTTGGGTCTGTAAACCCTTTACTGGTGACTTTAAAAGCCACATTGTTAACAGTCTCTGCAGAGCTCACAGGGTGTCATTAACTTGGGTTTTTGCTGAGCAAAACAATATAACTTACCAGAAGTACACCTAGTATATTATCATATATAAGGAATTTATTCATATATTGTTGCTTTTTTCTGTAGGAGTTTCTGATATAAAACACACTTTTGGGGCCTTGGTTAATACACCAACCATTATCAGTGATGGTTACTAATTTTTGTGAGCGTTATTCTGGTGGTATTTTTTTGCCTGGTTTATTGATGTTTTCCTAATTTTCTCTTCTTGACACATTACACCGCTCTGAGACAGTCACGGCTGTATTACTTTTTAGTGTGAGTTATAGTTTTGTGACAGTTATGCAAATATTACTTTTTAGTGGTACTACTGGATGTTACTTATTTGGCGTGGCATTTACGGATAGTACACATTTTTCGTGGGAGTTATTGATATATTGCACCGGTTTGCTGGCATCGTGGTCTCTCCGAGGACTGATGATACGCTGTTCATTTCTGTGGTTTCTCGGTGTGAATGAAGATACTTCGTCTGCTAACCGGTTAGTTCACATTCATCAACGAGCTGAGCAACAGTGATTAAAAGGGCTGGGAAAAGAAGATTATAAACGGGCCACTGCTGTCATACGCGGATATTAATATACATTTTTTCAGTTTTTTCAGTTCAACTCGGCGACTGTCCCCGGCTTCCGTGTCAGCCGGCCGCCGCGTCACTAAGGGCGGTTTGTCCGGCGTCTCTCGCTCCTCTTCTGATCCTCCTTATCGTGATTCCTCGTTATTAACCACAGTTATGTATGATTTAAGGGTTATTATGTCTGTACTCACGCGGAGAGCCTGCGGGTCCAGAGCAGCGCTCCGGGCCACAGTTCGCGCAGGACCACCGCACGGCCCAGGCCGCTGCGGATGGCGGACAGGAGGCGCGCGGACTCGGGCTCCAGGCGCGCCGCGTACGGCAGCAGCGCGTTGTACACGAGCTCCTTCTGGGGCGCGAGGGCCGCTGGCTCGCGCCCCGCTGCGCAGCAACTGCTCATAGCCGCCTTGCTGTCCTTTGCTCTTCACTTTACTGCCCTGCACCCGTTATTTTACTGTGTCGCACGAGTACTCGATACTCTTTGCTATTTGTTTTTAGTTTAACTTTTCTTCCGGGTCCGTCAGAACTCATTAAGCACAACTATACCGGCGAAAAAAGGGCGGACATGTGACATGAACCCTGAGAGAGAGAGAGAGAGAGAGAGAGAGAGAGAGAGAGAGAGAGAGAGAGAGAGAGAGAGAGAGAGAGAGAGAGAGAGAGAGAGAGAGAGAGAGAGAGAGAGAGAGAGAGAGAGAGAGAGAGAGAGAGAGAGAGAGAGAGAGAGAGAGAGAGAGAGAGAGAGAGAGAGAGAGAGAGAGAGAGAGAGAGAGAGAGAGAGAGAGAGAGAGAGAGAGAGAGAGAGAGAGAGAGAGAGAGAGAGAGAGAGAGAGAGAGAGAGAGAGAGAGAGAGAGAGAGAGCAGTCACAACCACATATGAACTTGTGATTTACACACACACACACACACCTAACTGTCCTTACTCTTCTGCTGTGACAGTAACCCCACTTCTTTTTGGTCCTTTTCCCCTCTGTACCCTTTACAGGACACACACTATTTAGGAAGACTTTTTATCATGAGTGCAAAAACGCCCCATGCAGGTGTATTGTCCATATCCCATAAGCAGCGCATATAAAACGGATTAGTTAGACGTTAATTTGAATATATTTATATGAATGATGGCAACAGCCATGAAGCTCACAGGACTCTTTAGGTCCACACCACATGCGCGAATCCATTTGGACTGTTATCCAGGGTCCTGACCCAATGTGCTGAACCTCCCGAAGCTGATGCACGAGTGGCTGGAGGCAGCCTGCTTCTCCATCGAGGTTGTCCAGAGGTCACCAGCAGTGCTTGAAGTGGGCCAGTTCGCTCTGGGATGCACTGCTGGCGCTGCTACGTTTTGCTCTTTGGACTAATGTTGACGTTTTCTTGTGTGCTGGTGTTTCTCATGAACTCATGGTATTTCTACTGTCCCCAACCAACCAGATTCTCTTGCTGAGTGGCTCTCCCAGCAAAAGACGACCGTAATACATGGACATTATTCATAAAAGCCCTAATAGCTACATTCTATTACCCGGCGTGCACTAAGTTACACTGCAAGCCAATTTGTGTGCTGCTTTCCTATCATTTGTTTAAAATGAAATATGTTGTATACCATCAGCATCCTAGTATCTTCATCACATAAATTCTAATTTTAATGCTTAATAGTTCTGCCTCCAGCTATAATACTGGTCCTCCATTGGGTCTTGCCAGAGTATATATTTTACCTGTATATGTAAAGAGGACCTCCACTTGTGCCCTCATTGTCAAAAGGGATGGGTCCATTCTCATTGTGATTGAATCCATCCATCTAGTTGTTGCTCTCCCTCTTATACTTTTCTCTCCAGCTTTTCCAGTCATCAGTGTGTTTTTGAGAAGATCCAGACAACTTGTTATGTGTCCAAAGTATAACCTCACTCTCATCATTTGTGCTTTCAAAGAGAGTTCTGGATTGATTTGATCCAACATCCATCTTACTGTTCATTTCTCTGGCTTCAAATAAAATAATCTCAAGTAAAAAGTATTGTGACAGAAGCAGATGAAGATTTCTTCTACACAGGTCTGGACTGAGGTCCTTCACAACAGTCGTGTTTACACTAACATTTTGAAGACACATCACTTGACCATCTGCCCATCTTTCCCTAATATATATGACAACTCTAAGGTTGTGGCCTTTGGGGAGACTCCCCTGAGACATCCGCACCCCAGGCATCTTGGAAAAGCTGCATCTGTGTAATCTCTGTCCTGTGTGAGCTTCCTTTGAAGCTCTCTCCCTTTAGGTCCGGTGCCATGTGACTCATGGAGAAAGATGGTGCTGACCTCTTTTCACACTGTTTAGCTTTAGTGGGTTGAACAGGGGATTGACAGACAGACAGCTGCTCACGGTAGACCATCACACAAGACGCATATCTCAGCAGAGTTGCTTTTTAAGAATCACAGAAGTTGCTGTTGTCTCACTGTGACCCATTATCCTTTGTTACAGTCCTGAAGACGCAATAGCGTGATTAGCAACTCCAGCTTGTCTCTTCTCTGGACCCTTCAGATGTTCATACATGGCAAACTTTGTTAACTGTCAGTTAACTGGCAGTTTTTTGGCAGAAATGAGGACCTGGAGCCTGCTCAAGCTTCAGTCAGCCTTTCCTCTTTAACACTCTGTGCTGTGACAGGTACTGGGGAAAAGAGGAATCAGAATAGCAGACAAAGACTCAAACTCCCCTCTCCATCCCTTGCAGGAGCCAGAGGGTGGTGTTCTCACTGTGGAGAAAAGAGTTCTCACATCAGGTCATATTGTTGTCTTTATTAAGGAGAGAGGATGTTCTGTGCCGGTTAAAGCAGGGGAGGCAGTTGTCTATATGTCTGTAGTGGACGTACACTACCATTCAAAAGTTTTCAATCACAAACGTGATAATTTTGTTCACCAAGGTATTATTACATAGATCAAAAACTTTGTGTTGAATAATCCTTAATTTATCATAATATGCTAATTTGTTATTGGAGCACGTGAAAACCATTGTAGTATTTAATGAAGTGTGAGAACTGCCACACAATGTCACAAAGCCTTTGATTCGGTTGCTTGTACAGTAGCATTTCTAAAGTCTCATTTTCTTTTCAAAAATGTGCAAAAAGAAGCAGTTTGTCCCAAGAAATGCACCTTCTATTGCTGTTTTGAGCGATGACTATTGCTCACATGAGATTCCCAAGACACTGAAGATTTCATTAAAAGTAGTGCACTACTGAAAGAAAAAAGAAAACGATGTGTCACCTGAATATCTTCACCAGATATCAGATGAAGTATCTTCACACCAAGACACACTACAGAAACGAATGTCTAGTATGCCTGAGGTCTGCAAAGCTGTCACTGCTGTATGTGGATAATTCTTTAATGAACACGGTCTGAAGAATTGCACATAGTAATTACTCAGTTTCCGAATCTAATTTGTCACTGAAAATGGATTGGATTCTGAGATTTCGGATGCAGAATGTATATATATCCCCGTTATTTTAAATGGAAAAAAGAATAATGTGCACTCAGCCCATCTGAAAACACCTTTTTAACTATGAACCCATGATTTTAGCATGATGTTAGTGACACCATTGAAATTTAAATAAATAGGTTTCCTTTGAAAATGAAATTTTGTTAAAAACATTGTAGATATTTAAACAAACAAGGCCAACAACTTTTACTGGGTATTTTCTGTGTGCATAGTGGTATTCATGGGTGCATAATGGAATTCTGCCTCCCCTGTGTGCCACAAGAAAAAAATACCACCGTTCCCCAAGGGCTCAGTTCTTCTGTCTTGTTTTGTGTGTTTTGTGAGGTTCAGTGACTCTGAGGGAAATCGAGAGTTAATCCTTGGATCCAGAACAGCCAGGAAAAAATAAAGAACAAAGAAATACGAGGATAGAGCAAGCCATGACAAAACAAATATGCTCATGGTTCTACAGAAGCATTTCAGGGAGATACCAAGAAAGTCCATATCTGTGAGTTCTTTTCTCCTTCTAAGAACTGAGGAGGCTGTGCAGAATATGTTCATCTAAAATATATTTGCTGCTGATAGATTTGTTATTAATTACCCTGTGGCTGAGGGCTTCCTTCCAGAAGCGAGGCCTTATAAATACAACACATTACAGCTCATGCGGTGTGCTAAATTTAGTTTAGGCAAGTGCCTCCTTGGCCTTAATCCTCATAGAGCCACAGGAAACTCCTTGATGACCCACTGGCTGTCTCAGCTGTGCTGCACTGTGTCTTCAGTTTGTGGTTTGCAGTCTCCATGTGATTCATAAAGATCTCTGACCTCAGGCACTTGCTTCCACTTCCTGTCCACTCGCCCTTATGACCAAGAGGACCATTTAAAAGTTATCTTTGGTAGACAGAGCTGACCAATGACACCTTCTGGTGGACTGAACAAACTCTGATTTAATTAGTCATTCATTTAGCTGAAGCTCTTCTCCAAGGCATCTTATCCGAATTTACTCATTTTTAAGTAAGTTTAAGTAATTCAGTGTTATTACCTTAGTCAAGAGCAGGACAGCAGGTATGGATTTGAATTTGCATTCTTTTAGTGTAAGGTGGCAGGACTCAAAGGACCCAATTTCAGATCCCACCTCTGGCTGTAGTATGGTTAATGAAGGTTATTTTCCCTAAATTAATGGTAAAAAAATACCCAGCTGTATAAATGACAGTCAGTTATTTTAAATATTATGTAAGTAATGTAGTAAGTTTCTTTGGTGCTACAGGGATCTGCTTTTCTCCCACAGTCCAGAGATATGCATTTATGTTTAGCTGGTGACTCCAAATTGCCTGTGGTATGTGCCCATTTAAGTGGGAGTGTGCATGAGTGACTATGTGAGAACAGACTAGCATCCCATCCAGGGTGTAGCCCCCCAGCCTAGTGCTTAGCGATTCTTTGACAGGCTCTGCACGCTTGCTACATTAACATGGACAGTCAGTTAATGTGAGTGAGTGAGAAAATACATAACTGCTATGCCACCTGCCATTCCACCATCTTGAGGAAAGGAAAGCTCATGCCTTCCCTCATGGGGGCAGGGTTGCAGTAGCCAGAGGCACAAATGCAATGGAATTTATAAGCACCCTGCTTATTTTTCTTAATTATTTAATAGGGAAAGTCTATTTTCTGACTAAAAGCTCATTAAAAACCTGAACACTGTTTAGCTGTGAAGTGCTGAAAGTCATCACCCTTGCAAGTGAAAAAGAAATGACTTAATTTTTTAGATCTTGACTGCCCGCACTAAATATGGGGCAGAAGTTGCCGGTAAACACCCATAGTGTATTGTAGAGTAAAGAAGGGAAACGGTTGTTTTATAACTAAAGATACTTCTGTAGGAATTGTATGGATTTTGGTCTTATTTTAGCAGAAATAGGTGTCAATGTGGAGAGAGAAAACTGTATATAGAAAGTGGCTATCCACTCATCAAAAACAGTGCTTAGCCTTCTTTGATCTGTTCTCAAGTTTTGCCCTCACTACTCTTACACATTTTATTCCACTGGATACTTCCCAGTGGAATTCTAATGCAGTGCATTAATGAAAGGTACAACAGCAGTTCCTCCTTCAGTCAACTCCTTCAGCACGCAGCACTTATTTGTCCCTGAAATTATAAGGAGGCGCATCATGCTATGGAAAGTTAAAGACCAAATGCTGATTAAATGAAACACAGTAAGAATGCAATTGAAGGCAATTATATAAAATGTTCTTTCTTTATATAGCAATTTATAGGTGGCAACATCATTCTATTAATGTAAATTCTTCTTTTTCCTTTCCTTAATAAAATTCTTTTGTTACTCTAATCTGAGTTGCGCAATGATTGATTTAGTGAGCTTTTAAAGAAAGCCTGTTGGAATAAATATATTTATAATCATCCTCTGAGATTCAAATTCCAATTCTGCCTCTAAGCAGTTCCACATGAGGGAGCCACTGCATCAGGGCACCGGGAGGCCCATGCAGTCTCCTGAAGGAAGCCTGCTCATCTGTGTATGGAAGCCCTTTAATTGTGAGAGGTGGGAGATAGGAAGTGGGTCTTAGGACTGGTAGGTGGAGTCAGGGGTAGGCTATACATAGAGAGGCTCTGTTCCACAACCATTTCTCTCCCATCAGTCCCTGGAATCTGCTGCTAGATCTCCTTAAAGGAGCGAAGGGGCATAAATCGCTTATCTGTGTCGGGATAGTGCTTTAAAGGTTCCCTCAAAAAAAAAAGAAACAGAGTCCTCAGGGTTTTCCATTCTCAAGCATTTCCTACTATTTTAAAGTTTTCTTCCCTAAGATATCTGGCATGCTTTGCAGTTGTCATACCTGCCAAGAATGACCAGGAGTTACACTATATAGTGTACCCCGGTAACCTATCAGGTAGGCCATGAGCAGGTGCCGTAGCCCTTTGGCTCTGTTCATATAACTTCTGTACATCTCGATGGAGAAGTAAACTTAAAATTTATTTAAGTAAACTGAAGAGAGGAAAACAAGGGCCTTCACATCTTATTCCTTTACAGCAGTGCTATCACATGAAGCAACAGAAAAAGTTCGGTTTCAGGTTAGTAGAAATGCTATGGGGTTGTTGTGCTCTTCATACAGCTTTCAAATTTGTAATTCGTGGTTGAATAGTTGATTACTCCTTAGTGGCGTGTGTCTGTGTGTGTTAAGTGAATCTCCATACAGCTATGGTCGGTGTATGAGTTTTTAAAAAGCTACTGATGTTTGACATCAACAAGAAAAAATGTACCAGGGAGCCAGAAGGCTAGAAACCGAGAGAAAATGCCAACACAAAAGCTGTAACATCGTGAGACGTGCAGATGGGCTCAGTGTGTGCGGAGCTCTGAGAAGGTATCCACACTTCTCTGCATCTTTGTTTCGTTAGCGAACGAGAAATAAACCACACAGGAGCAGAGGGAGACTACATATTTTCCAGATGAATATGTTTCCGTGTGTGTATGTGTGTTTTCACATTCTGTGTGAATGTGCTGTGGATCTTGATCAAAAGAGCTATCCAAAAGTTCAAATGCAGGGTTTTATTCTTCTTTCATCCACCTATGCAACAGGACAGAAACACACCTTTATACTTTGGGCTTCTTAGACTGAGTGACATGAAACACAACGTGCAAAATTTGTCCTGCTATCAAAGCTTTTTTGGTTTTGCCTGCTTATCCAAGTGCTTCTGGCTACTGCTGTGCACATTCCACTCCAGTAGGGGATGATACAGGTATAACCTGGTGAAGGGATGGTTCATTCACCTGTCTGGAATGACACTATTTCATCTGTTCCCTGTCTTGTTTCCTGTCTCTGAGGTGGGCTGCTCTTTACTACTGCAGTTATGCATATTCAGAATCTTGCTTCTCTACAATATGTAACAATAAAAATGCTCTAAAAAGTTGCTGGTCAGTTCCTCACAGTCTGAGCCCCCAGCCACTGGTTTCATTTAGTTAGCAAAAGTGTGGCTCTGGCACTTAGTCTGAAAATACAAATCAAGTTTATTTTGTATGATATAATGTTGACTGTCAGACAGTCAAACATTCAGAACATTAACAGTGGAACAATAACACAGTTCCCTGTGTTTTACCATAGTTCCTCCACACCCAGCTGTGTTTCTGCACAGGCAAAATTTTTCATGCAGTGGGCCACAAACTGCAGGGTGACACAGAGTGAGTAAGAACGAGATAGCATCCAGGACACAGACCTGCGTGCTGTTGCCACATTTCTCTTACTTGCTTTAATGACACATCCTGCCACTGACAACAATAACCATGTGTGGTGGAAGGATGTCATGGTACAGGAGATGGTGGATGTGTAGATGAGGAGGAAAACTGAGATCTCTGTAGTCTGACTATGATGACTGAGTACACTCAGAAATATCCTGGACAGTTGCACAGCCCTGGGGAATTTTTTTTTTCCAGGAGGATGTATTGTACAATCTGGACTCCACCTTGGATCAATAATAGGATGCATTTTCAGCCCAGCCTATATTTTAAGTAACTTTGTACTTGTAGTCCTTGATCCTGGAGGATTGCGGTGCCAACCAGGTTGTGATTCTGCAACACAGAGCAGTGGTCAGAAAATTTGGTCCAAGCATTACAATGATGAAGTGATCCCACTTACCACTGCAGTCATGTTGCATTGATCTGTCCTCAAGTCCAACACATCAAGCTCCCACAGTATAGTTTTTCCTCATCTGCCTATGGCTTATTTGGTGGTTTCAAACATAAGATTTAAAGATGAGCTGCTCAAACTCTTGGGGCCAAAGTATAGGTTTTGATCATGTTTGGCCCTCCTAATTTCTGTAAGCTGGTAGTATGAGCCAGGCCCAAAGAGTACAATGACAAAGGTGTGATGAACCAGTACGGAATAAAAGGTTTTGAGTCACACATGTTACAGTCAAGTTGTGGTCCAAAGGTTGCCTGTACAGGTCCTAGAAATAAAGGGGTCAGAATTAAGGTGAAATAGGAGACCCAGAGGAAGGCTGAGCAGGATGGCCAAGGAGGGAGAGCTGCCTCACCAAGTGGACATGGTGCACTGGAACCAGCACCCGTAGCCAGAGATGGAAAATGTTACAGAAACCCGATACTGGATTTTCCAGCACCTCTGCTGCCAAGTCTGACGCCTGGAATTACCTCACAGGAGCAGAGTGGAGCCACACAGAGCTGTAATCGGGCTTGAGGAATGGTTGCAGATGTACTCAGATGCTCTCTTTATATAAGTATAACCACAGCATTTTAAGACTGTCCTGATAATGGCCCAACAGTAAGTTCCTCCAAGCATGAGGGAGATGTTTAGCAGAAACCCATGGGAGATGTGCTTTAGGTGTTTGTGGAAATTAAGGGCAATCCAGCCCCATGTGTCAGGTCTGACACAGTACACTACCAGTGACCTTTGTAATAGAAACATTGTGGGTTTGAATTCCAAGACAACTTCAGCTGATGTTGTACCCTTACAAAAATGTTGAACCTGAAACACCAACATTATTTAGAGTTTTAAGTATCAGGTTTGACTTCTAGAGGTCTTCTTGAGGTAGAGGCCCTGTCCATGGGCTACAAAGTCAGAATTCATTGCCAATTGGTATTTACTTTCAGCTGAATCACAAGCATTATTTGTTTGTTTTGTTTTGCTAGTTGGCAGTCTGATTGGACTCATGGTTACACATAAGTCAAATCTCTATGATGAGTAACATTCAAGACAAAGACTTGTTTCCCTTTCCTCAAATCCATATATTTTCACCTTCCCCCAGCAGAGACTTTCCATAATTTTGTCTACAGACAAAAAAAAGCTGCTCTACTGACAGCCCCCCCCCCCCACACACACGCATACATTCTCCTCCATTTGTAAAGGAACTTTAAACCAAAGCCACTACAGGGTGTTTCACATCAGGTGGGGGATGGAGAAGGGGTTGCAAAAGAGGGCAGGGCAGTGTGGAGGTAGAAAGGAGTGAGGAATGAGGCTGGGTGTAACCTCTAATGTCAAGCTTGTCATACAAATCTCCTCAGAATCCCCTAGATCTTCTTGTTCTAATCTGAGGCTGGTACCAATAGGGAACATATTGTACTAGCACTGACATTTGCCTTTTTTACACAGGTTGACCTCAGCTCACGTGTGTGCGTTACAATTTTTTATATGAACATTTGCATTTACTGTTTAATGAACAATGAATGCCAAATTAACAACTCAGCATAAAGAGAAGAGTTGTAGACACAGACACAGAGTTGTCGAAGCACTGATGACATCAACATAACAAATCTTTATATCTATAAAGCTCAGTCTCAGCTGTGTTCTTCAAACCACAAACTTGAATTGTGGTACATAGGTATTAAAGTTTGGTGATATATAATTTATTACTGTGTGCACATCACTGTGGTTGGCAAGTGAGTTGCTCTCAGTGTCATCCATGTGTTTGATCACAGGAGCCAGTAGCTAATGAAAATTTAGAGCATAATAAGAAATGAAACATGATAAACGCACACAAATTAGTGATGTAACAGCAATAGTTTGACAACATATATTTTGTTTTTTCCTTTGCACTTGATTACAAACATCACTCTCTGTGGCCATTGCGTGTCAGTTAAGTTAACTAACCAACTAGTATATAGATACACTATGGGATCTGAAACACTTCATTAACTTAAACAGGTTTTCATGGCAAAGGGAGCTCCCTTGCTGCCACATAAGAAAAAAAAATTAGGAACTTTCAGCTCACTCATGAATGGGGCCACTAACCAGGCAGAAGTGGAGAAGCACCTCTGAACACCATGGGGCTCAGAGGTTTTGGTGCTGTGGAGATGTATCTACTTTCGGACAGCACAATAGTGCAGCAAGTAGTGCTAAACACTCTAAATCACCCATGGCATGTGAATCTGTGTATGTGGCCACCCTATGATAGACTGGTATCCCATCCAGGGTGTTGTTACCCTGAGCTAGTGCCAAATGGTGCTGGGATACACTTGAGACCGTCAGGATCCTGAACACGATAAAGCGGTTATTGATAATGCATCGATGAATGAACAGACAATGTACGTACATTCGGACTGACCTCTGAAGGACAAACTAACAGACGCATCTCTTTTTCCATTTTCTCAGCCACTCTTAAGGCATCATGAATCCGCACCTGAAAGAGATCGAGTGTCTGGAACCTGCAAGTGGATTGCATTTTCTTCCTGCTTCATTAAAAAGGTGACATCATCCTAAAAGTGACCACTTGGAGAAGTAGAACTAAAATATAAAACAATCCAAAATAAACCAACTTGTACCTATGACCCAGCGCCCAAAATAAACTGTCTCATAGTCATGACCCATTGCCCAGTAGAAACAGCCCCAAAGCAATAGCCCCATGTCCAAAAGAAACTGCTTAGAAAAGGAAAGACATTTGTAACATAATCTGTATCTAAGTGCCTATATATCTATTTTAAAGCCTTCATGAAAAAGTCTTGTACGGGTCTGAGTGACAAATGGAATTTAAGCTAATGTGCTCGTGCTCAGTGGGTGACCACATGGAGCTATGCTCTTAAAAGCTGGACTTCTTTGGTCTATAATTGGTCAAGAACTAAGATTGACTCTCTGTGTTGGTTAATACCCACGTCCACTCCAGGAAAAAGCTCCACACAGCAAGCACCTCCTGGTCTGGGTCTGAAAGACTAAAATGTGGTGTTCTGTTTGGTCTGTCTGTTTTCTTTCACTTTTGATTTCTCCTGTCAGTTCTTGTTGGACTGTTAGTATCGAGTCTATGCACAAAGCAAAACAAGGACAGTTTAGCCTGGTTCTGCTGGAACCAAGCAAATTCACAATAATGTAATTAGGTGGCCCAGGCATACCTGACTGTTTGTCTGTAACTCTAGCCCTCTCCCTGGAAAGTGGGAAAAAATCTGGATAGGAATTTGAATCTCAAGCAATAAACCCCTGACACTACCTCTTGTGTTGTCCTAGCTCTCTGTTGTTGAAGGTTTGATTTATCTGGTGTCTATCAAGGGGCTCTGACACAGAAATCATCCAGCGTTTACTTTGGGTTCTCTTTCTGGAAGGACACATTCCCAGCACAGTGGCTCATCCTGCAGATTTCCAAATTCAGCCCTTTCCACCACGTTTTCATTTGTTTAGAACTGCACCTGGGGTAATGGCCATGTGGAGCAGTGTTTGTCCTGAGACACATGTCTGTTCTCCAAACCAAGTGGAAAACCTCCTACTGAGATATCTATGAGGAATTAGATCCGTGTTCCTTTCCACTACACCAGGAGCAACATGTCACTCGGAGCAAAAAAGCCTGCTTTAATGACTTTTCCAGGGCTTGACTGACTTAGACTAAGCTCCACGCTTGCTCCCTCCCACAGTCCACTGTGGCCAGGCAAAGCGTTTCTCTGCAGGCGGCAGAATGATATACGATCGCTGATAGCCGTTGTTAATGGAAACCCGCAGACGAGCTGCTTCCAGGGCTTTCTGGGAAACCCGGAGAACAGCAGAGTGGAAGACACTTTGCTCTTATTTGTTGTCGTCCTGAGACCCCGCTGGCTAACAGGCTTTCTTTTTTACACTTGCTTCCATATTTCAGTAGAAAAGCCATGAAAGTTAAAACACATGGTGTCTGATTATGCAAGACGAGTTGAACACGTATAACACAGTTAACATAACATGCAGCACAGACGAAGTGGCAGCTTATGGTGGCTTTGTAATACAAACGCAAGCTTAATTTTTTCTGTAAAACAGCCAGTAGTGTTGTGTTCTAATGAAGTGCAGCTGGGGGCATGTGGTAGCCATGTGGTAGTAAAAAAAATTCACACAGACCTTAGGAGAGGATGAAGAAGAAGACAGGGGTATGCCCATGTTGGGGAGAATCCCAGGTATGAAGGCACCTTGAGGTTGTTCTGGAACACAGAGACATGGCAGGTGGAACATATCTGAGAAAGAACTCATTCCAGAGGGACATGGTGCAGACCAAACACATCACCATAGAGACATACTGAAGATATGATAAAATGCAGATGGTACACGTTACAAGTGTTAACCACTTAGGAATTGTGTTTAGCTTTTTATTTACCTACCAGACTGGGCAGTCCACCCAAAGCAGAGTGATAATCCTGTTACATTTCAGGGCTGTTGCAGGAATATTGTGCCATGTTGGGTGTCTAAATGAAAAGCAATCTGGCAACTGATCACTGGTTTCTGTCCAAGTTCTGGGAGTATGACAATATATTCTCAGTCATCTGCCGCTTCATCCTCACCTTTTTCTCCTATTTTCATTTTTTTTAAAACCACTGGAAAATTCTTTATTTTCTCTCTGTATAAACTGAACACCTCCTGTCCACATTTTTCCAGAATGCTTGCTAGGCAGCTGCAACAAATGCCGACACAGCCTTTTCCATCGTAGAAGCTGGAGAAAACATACTGTCATAAATCTCGACTCCTTAGCTGGCAGAATATGTCCAGCAGAGCTTTTATAGGGGTAACAACAGAATGGCAGCAGGTTCAAGGGCCAAGGGCTCAGCATGCTCCAAGTCAAACAGCTGACTCAAGTGTAACTCATATTTAACACCTAGTTTCCACGATGGCCCTGTTCTGAGCATTTTAATTGCTATTTTTATAGTACAGCAGTAGCTTTTTTGGTATTTCAACCTATAGTTTACTGGTAAAGTCTTTTACCTTTTCCACCTCTGCCTAAGACAGTTAAGTCACATCTACATGATAGCATATTAATGCATTAAATATAAGAGGATACTAACATGCGTAGGACATCAATAGGGGTGTCATTTGCTTTTTACTGCCTTGGTGTAAGTACTGCTTCATGACTTGGGCTGATGGAGAAGAATGCTCTCCAAACAGCAGGATGTCATCACCTCATTAGCTTGTCAGCTGCCAAAAAGCTGAATGTTGATCCATTTTTAAATTTGTACTCGCTGGTACTGGAGGAGGAGGAGGAAGCCCCTGGAATTGTAGATGAGAATCTCTTTCTATCTGTGATGTACAAGATAACTTTGGGCCCTGGATAACTTGAATCTCAGATCATAACAGCTCTTGGAAATTTTCAGCTGCCAAATGGAGTTTTCAATCTAAACTCCAGCAAGTCGAAACCAAGTGTCCAAGGGTGGGGTGGTCTCACAGTACATCTCTTGCACACACAGCCACTGTCTTGACACCAAACAAGCTTTTGGACCATGATGTTTCCTCGCAGTGTGTCTGAGGGGCCAGCAGTAGACTTGATGCCATTGCAATAGTATCTCACATTGTGGTGAAGTTTTTCTCACAACATGGGTAGCTGCAGGAAGCTCATGATAAAACCATGTAACCTTCACTTTTGTCCGTTTAAGGGCTATTCACAGTTGCCTTTATAGTATACAAAATGGAATAAGCAACAAAAATAAATTTACTTCCTTCAGAAAGAGATATTGGAACTTTCTGGAAGGTTTATAGACTGAGTTTGGGCCTTCACCTGGTATGTTTTGAATCACTCAAAAAGATCCAAATACCAAAGAATCTTAAAGGACTTTCTCCAAGAGATTAAGTATTCATGGGTTCCTGCTCAACTTCTGAACTCAAGCAAATAGGGGAAACTTGGGTGGGATCTATTTTACAATCGGAAATTTACAAATACTCATGGCACAGGCATTTTGCCAAACGGGTATTTGTAAATTTCTAGCTAATGTGCTTGTCAGCAAAGAGAAACTGAAGTGAATGAGGTGTGTGATTAATGTAAACCCTCTGCATGTTTTCTGTTATTGCATGGTCTGGTCTGAAATGAATCACTTATGCTTCTCATAATGTTGGGGGACTGAAAAAGAGGGTGTGGATGCATTTTGGAAGGTGTGTATGTATCTATGGAGGAAAGTTAAATCATGTCTGTTTCTCCAGGACCACTGTTTGTGACTGACTTGTCATTTGAAATAAAGTCAGATGCTTTATCCAGACACAACAAAACAAATTGCACCCCCAACTATATATCTCTCGGCTGGAATTTGGAGCCAAATGATTCTAATTCAGTCTGCCAAAGGCAAGCAAGCAAGCACTTCACCCCTGATGGTATGAATGGCTAGGTCAGCTTCTTAAGGCTGTTTGTCCATTCTTAAAAAGTTGAGTCTTCTTATATAAAAACAAATGCATCCATCAAGAAGAGAGAACAGCCTTCCTGGTACTTGGAACACATATTAGTTCATCTTGTACATTCTGATCCCAGAATACATTAGTTATTGTCTTCATTCAAGTTCCTCTTTTCGGCTGTCTTCAGCACTCAAAGAATATTTTGGCCTATCAGAATACACCATAATAAATTCTATGTGATATAGTTCTTACAGCTGTGAAACGAAGACCTGGCAGAGGGTGGGATGTGGAGTAAACAGTGAAACACTCCTGGAACAGATAGTACATCGTCATGGGACATCAAGCTGGGTTGCTTATTCCTGAAGCTGTCTGCAAAACACATTGTCCTCACCTCTGTGCATTGTATGAGAATGGGAGGGAATCCAAAAGGCAGAAATGGCCCACTAGGGCCCGTCTGCTGTGAAGTCACATCTCTTAGAAATGTGTCGATTAGCAGTGTTTCAACTCTTAAATCGGTTTAATCCACCCTTGTCTGTGCATCTTAAGTATGGTAAGCCTTCTTGTTATCTTTCATTGTATTTTTTTTTCAGTCACCAAGTAATGACAGATTCTGGAGATCCTGAAAATAAATGCATGGATTACAGTAGAGTGGTGAAAGATAAAACTGAACTGGAACAAAGTTGTAATGCCTCACTGATCCCCAGACACTGTTATCACCACAGCAGAAGCTCAACTGGCAGTGGAAATAAGATCTCTTTTGGGGGTGTTTTTGCTTTTTCTTTAACAAAAAACATACAAAAGAGCCATATAGAGGCCAATTTGTAGGGCATCAGTTTTGGATTTAAACTTGGTTTAAACCCAAGGATTGAGAGTATTGCCTACTGTCACCTGTATAAAGGTATAAAGGTCCGTTCTTTAGTGGAGATACTGAGATGAACTACAAATTGACCCTCTTGCATGATGAACAAATGATCCCTGTCTCAAGCAGTTGAGTTTTGGATACAATTGGAAACGAATTACTCAGGGTAAAAAAAACAACGTGATCAGGACCTTGAAGGAGTTACTGTCGTGTAAGAGGGCTTATAAGTCAAACAGTGTTCCTAGCCTATAGTTTCTGTCTTGTGGAATCAAAACAGCATGTAACTGTCACTTAATTTCCAGACCACAGAGTGAAAGAGCGAAGGAGTGCAAGGCAAGTAGGCAGAGTGAGCTGGACTTCTGACAGGACTACACACAAGATGATGTTAAAGGTCTGTGGCTGATCCTGATTCACTTTCCTACAGTGCTGTCTTCATCTGATCTGTATCCCCAAGACTGTATGAGCATCAGTGGATCATACATTTCCTGAGAACTCCAGGGAGGATTATGAGTAAACATCTTCAGTGTGTTTGACCTAGGAGTTGTCGAGAAAACTATATAAACATCGCATACTTGTTACTTAGGGTTTGCTGTTCTTACCTTTGAAATGTTTCATTTTTTTACATTTGAAAAACAGTCAGGGCCTTAAGCTGTGTGCACATGTGTGAGTATCTTCACATATTTTCACATGCTTCGACACACTCAGAAGTGCTCATGGCTCTCTGAGCATCCCAGAACTTTTGGAAAGAAATGTCTTAGGTAGATTAAAAAATGTTACATATAGGTTTCTATGGTGTTCAGTATAATTCAAAAAGAAAAATCAATGAATCTCAGACCCCCTCAAAGCTTTTTGTTGTATAACTGGTACCTGAAAAAAGTAACATGAGCTTTGATTAAATGGATGTCCAGTAGAGAATCTATATGAAATAACTTTAAAAACAAAGAGGACAAAGAGCTAATTATTCGCCTTGGGTTCAGAAACATGTGGAACAATATTTGTAAACTGCCCTGATCTTTTTATGACATGTACAGACAGGTTTTTGGAGGTCTACAACACTCTACTTGGAGAAAGGGATCAGATAAATGTATACATTTTTGAAAAATAGTAATACTTCTATACTATGGTTCACAGCTTCAAAGTAGAGGCAAGAACCAAAATCACATTTTTTACAAAAAACTAAACAAGAAAGAATTTTAGCAGAGAACATGGTGTTAATGTTTTTTCCTCTTAAAATGGTATCCTTGTTTTGTAATCCAGGTGACCACAGCAGGTGAATCTAACACCCCTATTATCGGTCAACCTCCACACCTGACAGCTCTTGACAGTTCTGGGTCTGGATGTTCATACTCTATGGAGAGGCTGGGGGGACATGTTCCATTTGGGGGTGCCAAAGGAAAATGTCAGAGTAGGGAGAGCATTACTTTGCTGTCTTGAAAAGTGATCACAGAGAGATAAGTAAAGTAACAGCACCAGGATTAGGTGGAGTTTGACAAATGGGTGTGTTCTTCAGGCATGGAATCACCCCTATTTGACATCTGAAAAACTGGGATCATTCTCCAGGAGAAAAAAAATATTGTTGCCAACAAAAGAGTGACAGAGAGGCACTTTTTCACATGACCAAATTCATTGTACCTTCATTCCACATGGCGCCAAAGGACATCAAAAAAATTCTAAATTATTGCTTGCATTACCATCAGGTTATAATCACAAATTCTGGAGACTTTCACCGAAATTATTTCCTCTTGAAGTGTCTCATTCATAAAAAATCTCCCATATGAGTTCAGTGCCATATTTCACAGTCTCAAAGGTAAATTACACCACATTACTGGGATACAGTATTATGTCTGCTCTTCAAGATTTAAAAAAACATGGAATGAGGTGGGGGGAGTTGTTGGGGACAAGCTGACAGCAGAAAATTAAAATGTGAGAAATAACAACTTCAGCCGTCCTATTTCTAGCTGCAGAGAGCAAATGATCATTCCAGCTTGACAAAAAAGCAGGCCTCATCTGCACCTCTGGGGGAAGTCTGACCACCTGGGTGGAAGCCATTTCCTGGACACCATATCTAGGAGTAGCCATAGCCACATAACTAAATGTTTATTTATTAATGGATAAGTACAGCTGCCAGTACTTACACCAACCGACATTAAACATGAAACATTAAAGCTCTGACTCCTGGGAGGAACACTGTGCTGGAGCGGATGTGCTTTGCCATAAACCCAGACCCCTTGTGGAGAATAAAAAAAAAAAACCTGTGGGTGACTGATATCTGCATCTCCTATGGTTTTCCTTGGGAGGCACAGTGGACCATACCAAACATGTGGATGGGAGGTAGGTCTTTCCATGGGAGAGAGTTCAGAACAACATTTTGTTCATCCAACTGCATGCTGATTTGTCATTCCCACACTCCACAGCACTCCTCAAGGAGCTACTTCTGAGACCTCCTTTTGGTATTTGGCTTGGGTATCCATTCCAACTTAAACACATGGGAGGGTGCGGCAAAGACAATTCTGAGATTATTACTGTTGTCTTTAGTTCCTTACAAACATTTTCACAGAAAGAAAATTATTATTCTTATTATCTCATAATAAAAACCAGGGCTTTAGGTATAAATACAGGTGAAAAGACACCTAGATGTACTTGCAAAACTGCTAATACTAAGAATCACATTGCTCAACAGTTAAGAAATATGTCTGTGAGTTGTGGTAGCACTCAGTTTAAAAGCTTGAAGAAAAAAAGTTTATAACCTTTGTTCTGATTTTGTTTTCCATGCAGGGGGTGAATAAATTTTTCTTATAAATCCTTCATACTGTTCTGCAGCACCTCCAGTTTCTTACATAACACTGCTTTGTTCAGAATGACTTCAGAAATTTTCGGGAAGAACTTATTAAAAAGTTACTGACATGAAATAAAGGATTCCATTCACCAATTCCCAAAGTTTGCCCTTAAAAAGGTTTCCTTAATCAATTCAGTCTTTTCCTCATTTATGTAATAGAATACATGGTCCTTTAGGTTCTCCAGGCGATTCTGGATGTTCTGGTTGAAGAAGATCAGAGAGTTCTCTGCGAAGGACTCTGTGAATGAAGGTAGCTATGCAGGATATCTGTGACATTATTTCCTGATTTTAAAATATAATGTTTATAGAGCATTGTGAACGGCTGGAAAGCCAATGATATATAGCTCCAAACCTCCACGAACCTCAGATTTACCCTGGGTCCAATGTGAATTCTGCATAGAATTCACATGCTAAACAGAAAGAAGCTTGGAAATTTTGTTCCATAACTAAGCGGCCTCTGTGATTCTGTCTGGAGCATCAGTTTCATTGTGGTACATGCACAGCTGCCTGAGGATTCTCAGGGATATGGCCCTAAAAGCTGGTTTACCTCAAGCTCAGGAATCCTGGGGCTAGTGAATAGAGCTTTTAGAGCAACCTTCCTTCATCAGCAAGCTGTGCATGTACTCACATCACATCTTTCACTTTATCAAACATCAATTTCATACACTCCATTCCACCTCTTGTACATTTGAGGGATTTAAAAAATTATGAAAGGTCACTTTAGCATGCTGGTAACATGAGGTGTGGTCACTTAATATGAGTGGAAGGTGGGTGACATGAAGGTTGAGGTCATGTTTTTCCATCTGGTCTTACTGACTTTTAGTTGTGATGAGGTCATGATTCCCCATGTGGCCTGATTTTCTGCTGGCAGGGAGAACTGCAAAAAAGCAGTGCAGGACAGGAACTGCACAATGTGTGTAAACAAACATACCGAGCCTTCTAACATTGTTTCAGTTCCATTTCTCTAATGGTGAATTAATGTTATACCTTTGAGAGAGTACTGGCTTAGAATATCCAGTTTTGTACAGCAAAATATCCAAGCGTACAAGGACTAAGTTAGTGATACATATGAGCACAAACAACACATTAAATGAAATCAACTCATCTTGGTTTATATTTTTTAAGGTATGAAGCAATGGGATGGCTAATTAACATACCGAGTACCTCTCAAGTTCACACAGTGAGTCTGTGGATCATTCGTCTACTGAGCACCAAAATAAAAGTGGTTGTGTAAGAGGCAAGGCTGGAGTGGGATCACTTCCACCTGGGGAGTTACATTACTCTAACTCTTGTAGTATCATTACTGTCCCGCTAACTGTTTGCCATGTAATGTTTGTAGTGTCATGTCGTGTTGATTCAGTGTCCAAGACTACGGTGTGCACTTGTCTCCTGTCCATCCAACACCTCTGTAAGTAATAATGCTCATTTGGATATCACTACTTGTATATACTGTAAATACCCTTTTACCCTTACTACATACCAATAGCCACTAAACGCCAGCCATTCGACTGGCCCATTTTGTGTGCTCTCTGTTGTTATGTGATGTTCCACTGTCTGCTCGAGTGTGTTCGATATGTTCCTGCAGCAACAGATTGCAGAGAACGCATGGTTTACTGGAAGGTCACAGAGGGGTTCTCAGAGGTTGCCCAGCAACACCAGCCAATGAACCATAGAGAGGCGGCACCCCCATGACCTCATCCATAGCCCGTCTGCACCATAGCATTATACAGGATCATATAGTCATTTGTGGTCCACATCTTTTTATTTGTATAACGGTTGCCATGACAGCGCATAAAAAAATAACACAGCTGCAGGTGTGGACTCTCTCTCACTGCAGTTATTTGTGCTATAAGACTCACCAGCATTCTCTTGTTTGCCTCGTTCTTAGAAATTCCACAGCATGAGCTTTATCCTCCTGTCCACCTCAATCGCTGAGACCTCTAATGTTTAAAAACGCATCTTATCAAAATGCTGCGTGACATTCTAATGATCCAGCTGCCCCAAAATGTAACTCATTAAATCAAACTTCAGCTGAGATTTCTGAGTCGGTTTCCTCCTGTTTAAACAAAAGCAACCGCTAGGTATCCCACCCCTGTTCGGTATTCTGTTTTTCTGGAACTGGAAAAAGGACAATATCTTTGTTTATGTTTCTACTTTGACTCAAAGATCTTCCGCAATCTTTCTGGATCTGTCTCTCCACGCACTATGGGTTATTTATTTACCATTCTATCAATTCATCCTTCACCTGACCTGTCAACACACCCAAAAATCTGTCTGTCTCCCTGTCTTCCCCTCTACATGCAATGTGCACCATCAGTTTGTTTTTTCATTGCCTTGGAATGCGGACTACATCTGCTTATTTTAGACTGGTTTTTTGGAATCAGGAGTGCTGACGAGAGAGAGCAAAAATGCTCTCAGTAATTTTTAAACAAAGCAGGAGGTGAAAGATGGATCCTTCCTGGCTGTAGACACGGGATGGGAAATGGTGTCTACTTCCCTGGAGGCAGGGGGCACCCCTGCTTGCAAAGCCAGGTCACCTGCATTAACAAGAAGTAGCCACACACAGTGTTCAGGCCGAGGCTGGAAATCTTACGCTCCTCAGAAGTGGAGTGTCCCCTGCTCTTGCGTTGTGTCTGTTTACTTTTTTGTGAATGGCCGTATCAGTAAAAGAGAGTTAGCTATGAAGATGACAATTTAATAAACCTACTGTTACGAGACTCAATTACTGGGCAGTCGGTCTTGTGCTACATACGTGTTTTAAGGTCCCGACTTTTCATCAATACATTTCTCAAGATTCCAGGTCTAACCAAGAATTTTTTAATGCATAATACTCTAAAGATGTTGAGATATCTCAGAATCGCACGTCGTCTTTTTTTAATGTCCTTTTCCTCACAAGCTTCATCTTCCTTCAAACATCACTCAAATGGTTGTCTAGAGGGTTGTTGCACATGTTACATTTGTTTTCAGACTAAACACTGGTAAGGTCTGAAGATCTAAGAATTAAATTTGATCTACCTAGTACAACTTTGTCATTTCATTAGAACCTCTGACAAAGAGAAAAGAGTTTAGAGAGAATTAGCTGAAGTGGAGAAATAACTTGTGTGACTTTGATCATGAATGGTCAGTTACATTTGCGAAAGTCTTCACTGCTTGTTCTTTGCTAGGCATCCAGGAGCAAAACTTCAAGCTCATCCACATAGTCTGCCTTTCCAAAGTGTTTCTTGATAGGACGGTTCGAGGGACATCACAGCTTTGTTTTAAATGTAAAGCTACTTGCCCTTTGATACATCCATTCTGGGACTATTATAAGATTTAAGCTTATTGGAGGGGAGTTCACTGAGCCATTCAAAACACCTTTAATATCAAGTTTTATTTTTTGCCATATATTTTTTTCTGTTAAACAACAACACAAATTCTCTTTTTGATGAATTGATGGAGCGTAGGTTGTTTATACTTTACATTTCCATACATTTACATGCACTTATACTTTTGATTAGGAAATGTACAGTATTTTTGTGTGTTAGTCTACACCTTAAATTGCCTTTGTAAATATTTGGATATCTTAAGCGTTTAATTTTCTTCTACTTGAAAACTTAACACTTGAGTTGCATGATAATTCAAAGCATTTTTGGAATGTATGGACACTCTTCTAGAACTTATTACACAGAGCTATGTGATCATACCAGTGATAGACCATAACTATATGTCTGACCCTCAGTGCCCGTCATTGAGCTATGTTTCACTCGAGCTTCAGTAACTGTGAATATCAGCACGCTGTTTTATAACTTGGATTTAGATATAAAATGAGTGGACAATGGGCTAAAAATTGATTTTTTTTAATTGTGTCTCAGATTCTATAATGTATGTAATAGTTCTGAGATTTTCTATTTGACTTTTTATCTGTATTTGTCCTCCTGTTTCAGGCTTCTTTAATTTCCCTCCCGCAGGCTAACTTACCATAATGGGAACTTAGATGGGAAAACAGTTACCTGGAGCATCCAGCTGTGTTAAAAATTAGGGACTAATCTGAGATACTGAAACTGAGTGAAACCCCCCTTTTTTTGTACAACTGAAACGCCTGCTCACAACCACAACAAGATGGATTTGAAACCCCACTGCGACCGAGGGGAGAGCAACTAGTACTGGCTGCACCAAACAGCAGCCCTGATGATAAACAGATTTGCAAAAGAAATGTTTAATTGTATCTACTGTTGAATATTATTTTCCTTTATATTCCCTCTGGAAATATAAAAAATGGACACTTTGCTCATTCATCTCACTAATCCTTCCATGGTCCCAACTCCAAAGAAAACTTCACAATGTCACGATTGTGTAAAATGTGCTTTTTGCAGAATCCAGATTCCCATCCAAGTGGAGACTCCAGCTACCCATTACTGGCTGCCGACACCTGCTTGGCACCCACCAAAGCCCTTAATCTACATATCATTTTTTACCTAAATACTAAACTTAGGAGTCCAGATTCGCACCAGTTGCACTGACTCATGAAAAATCTTGAAATTAATCACTGCGAAATGGCATTAACTGAACAAATACTCGATTTCTTTGTCCATAATGACAAAAGAATATTTAAGAAGCAAGCTAGTGATACATCACTCACTGACTTGTGGAAGAATTTTATCAAACAAGAAACAACAAGTCAAACCTTTGTAATTTATACTTTAATTATACAGCAGCGACCAGTTTTAAACCAGTTTTAAACCAGTTTTAAACCAGCTATTCACTTGTGTCTTCTGGAAGAGGACAGCTTGTGACAGAGGAGAATTTAGGATTGGACCTGATAAAGTTCAGGCTTCTTCATTGTTACCCACAGCTTGGTTCATTACAGCTAGCAAGCTGAAGTTCACTAGTTTTGGGAGATTGGGCTACCATGACAGGGCAGCTCGAAATGTCTGGTTACCAGACCAGTAAACTGACCAGCAGAGAAATGTTGGTTATTGGCCAATAAGATTAAAAAAGTTCAGATAGTGACCAATGAAAATGTTGCTTACACTGACAAGTAGGTGGTAAACGTAAACCAGCAAGCGAAAGAAAGCCTGACCAATAAAATAAACAGTAAGAAAAAAAATACAAATCCATCATGTAATGTACAAAATGAGTACATCAAAATCAGTAATATACAAAGTAAAGTGCTGATTTGAGGGGGAAAATATTTTTGCATTAATTTTGCGCAAATTGTTGATTGGAAAGGGCGGTTTTAATTCCGGAATTAGAAGTATTAGACTGGTCATGCATTTGGGTAGATGCTTGGTATACTGCCCACTGGGGCTCACACCGGCCATCCAGCAAGGTGGTTAACCCCCCTGATGGGACTCTTTGAACAAGATAGAGATGGTGTTGGGGTGGGTTTACAAAATCGATTTAAGAATGGCTGACTAAAATGGCTTCTTTTATAGCAGGCTGGAGTGCAAAATCCCCAACCAATAAGTATCAAGTGCTTACACTTAACTTAAACTTTCTACATACATTTTTACACAGATATAGTTTTTAATACCTTACTTTTTGTAGTGCTTTATTGTTTTTATATTAATTTTATTATTTGATGTATTGTCTTCTAATTGAGTTTTTTGTTTTCAATCTGTTTAACGATTATTTCATTTTTCGTTTGTTTTTTACATGGCAGTCCACTTCCTCCATAGGTAAATAAATTAGAGCCACACAAAAAGTAAAACTGATACCTAAAAACGCCTGTACTGTATCCCAGTATATTACACAAAACTGAGCTTGAAGAGGGTAGCTCTTCCCCACAATAAATTCTACAATAATTTGTGAAGTTTTATTTGCTCCTGAACCCCAAATAATTTCACTTTATATAGTCTTCCACTTTGCAGCAGACACATGGCTGACTTGTGAAAGCTTTAATTTTCTTCATTTTTTTCTGTATGGAAACTTCTTTAAATAAATTCAGGGAAAGGAGCGTAAAACATAATTGGTAACAACTTGAGAGAAAAAATAGATGGATGAAAGGAGAAGTATTATTCCAGAATTATAGCAGTGTGGTACAAAATGGCTGAGTAACGCTGTGAATGTGCACTCCTTGCATTTCTCGAGTGTTTAGGAGGGAACTGCATTCTGCAAGACATTACTGAGCGATTAAGGTGTAATGACCGCAGTACTGAGGAATGGGAGTCTGAAAAAATACGCATTACATAATACTGCGCCAAAGACACAAGTCAGCAATTTAAATTTACTTATTTAGTAGATACTCTTTTCCAAAGTGTCATACATCTCAGAGGAAAAAATCCATCAGCAACAGAGCTTTAAAATGCAGACACAGGATGATCAAAGCACAGCTTGTTTGTCTGACACCACCATGTTGCTGGTTCATATCCTTCACATAGCTGCTTATAGAAGTGACGTTCAGCAAATAAAATAGGCAGATTGTATTGCACTCCCTTCTGTGGTTGTTAAGAACTTGGGAGAGAAATGGGTCGGAAAGAGATGGGTTTCGTGACTGTTTTTGAACAAACGGAGTGGTTCAGCAGTTCTGAGGGACACATTGGGGACCTTGTGGGGATTTACTTGTCATACTCTTCAGTGGAATCATAAACCAGATAGAAATAAAAGCACAGCACTTTTGAAACTGGCTGGAAAGTGTGATACTCAAATGCAGGCGCACTCAGAATGTAGCTAACTGACACACGCACGCACACACACACTCACACACACACACACACACACACACACACACACACACACACACACACACACACAAATACACACACATTTCCTCTGATGTAACCTTTCCTCCACTGAACTAGTAGCCAGCCATCAACGAAGCAACCAAGTGGATTTAAACAGTTCAAGACAAAAGTTCAGTTATCCAACAACAAACTGCAAAGCCTGTTGAACTTCGGTTTTCCTTCACCTCAATCAAATGAAGCCACTTTTATTAGGAGGCAATAAGAGTAACATCAAACTGTTGCCAGGTACAGGGTGACAGTGATACTTGGCTCAGAACTCACTGTAGTCTGTGATCAGCTGACCTGAAAGCCTCCCCCCCCCACCCTGAGCTCAGCAGCTTGTGGATGGGCCACAGTGCCCACAACCCACAGGACATTCCTGGGATTAATGACTCAACAGCTCTTTACTTTCTCTGTAATGTTAAAAGGCACTCTGAGATGCTCACTTATAGTCTCTTCACATGCAAGCACACACACGGACACATACGTTGCTCACATGCAGGCAAATGAGCACGTAAATACAAACGGACAAATTCATATATACACACTCATCTAGAAAACACAAAATCTGGCTGTGCACTACATGCACATCTGTAAGTATTTCAAACTACATTCATCTTAATTCCTGTGTCTTTTAATCCCAAAGAACTAGATACAAAATGTTGTACTTTAAATATCTGGTTTCAGTGAACTAAGGTATTTTGGAGGTTTGCCAGGAGGTCATTAAGCTGAGATCCCTGTAGAGGTTCAGATGGAGATGGCTGTTCATACAAGTTGAACACTCTAGTTTTGTCAACTAGTTAGAAAGAGCTGGGCCTTTATATGTAGAGTGAAGGTCTTCTGTGGAGCTCTCTCCAGCAGGCAGTTTCACTAACTGCCCAACTTTAAATATGCTTCTTTTGGGCAGTTAATGTTTGCAGCATTACGCTTCTCCTTGAGACAGGAAACAGGACCTCCATACACCCCCTGTATATGCATTTTCCATATTAACAAGGGGGTTAGACAGAAGTGGTTTGACAACAGAAAGATGTGGCTCAAGATGGGAGGCCTGTCCCAGCTGACAGTGTAGATTTTAACCCGCCTCTGATCTTTTTTGAACGACAAAATGATTTCAGTGGAACATCACTTGATGATACCGTTAGTGATAATCCAAATGCAACTCTAGAACCTTCAGCAGAACTGCTCATCTGTTCACATACTTGTGACCAAAGTTGGAGTTGCAAACCAGTTAACTGTCTAGATGGAGGTCTTCTTCAATCATGGTTGTTTCACCTTGGTGTAAAAGCTATGACATTCACCTCAACCCTGCCTCCAGTGAGTCCTGCTGCTGGCTGAAATGTTTAAACCCCGGGCACTTTATGAGCAGCTACTTAAAGGATATGAACCAGCAACACGGTGGTGTCAGACAAATAAGTTGTGCTTTGATCATCCTGTGTCTGTATCTAAAAAGCCATTTCAGTGGTGTGCCTGCAGTTGTTTGAATTATCAGCCATGTAAATCACTTCAAGTTCATTTTGCTGGAAATAACTATATGTTTGATCTGTGCTCAGGATGAGTGCTGTTTAGAGTTATTTTTCTGTGTGTTGGGTTTACCCTGGAAACAGAAAGGATCAACAGAAACTCCTTCCTGAAGCTCTGTATATTTTTGTGTTTACTCTGATTCACTCAGGCTGTGTTCATCTACTTTCTGAAGGAAACTCTTAACATTCATAGAGTGAGGCTGAAGCAGGGCAGCTGGAGAAAGGGCTCTATTGGACGGTGAAGCTAAAGAAAACTGAGATTTGGTGAAACACAGACAACATGAAGTCAGCTGAGGCCATGTGAGACAGAGCGGCTCAGCTAAGCTATGTTATTACAGGCTAAATGACACTTTTTATCCAAAGTAACTTAAAGTATTTTACCTTTTTAAAAAGCTTGCAATTTTACTGCATCAATTCAGGATACCAGTGTTGTGGAAAAAATGAGATATACAACATTCAAGTAAGACCAATTGTTCTATGGCTGCTGATAGCATTGATTTGAAAGTAGTGGCACAAATGAAGATCAATCAAGAATGAAGAATAAATAATTGTTTAATGTTGTACACCTTCATACAGCAGGTACACAAAGGAGAATGAAATGAAGTTCCTTGGGTCCACGGTGTCTTCTTTACTCCAGAGCTCTCCAGTCAGATGCAGTTCAGTTCCCATGCCAGACCTAGATGCTGGAGGTTAGGATGCTCTCTATAGCACATGGGGGGATGGAAGTCCAGCTCTATTCAGTCTCTTCAGGAAGTGGAGACACTGTTGTGCCTTTTTCACCTTGTGGGTTGACTTTTTGGTTCAGGAGAAGTTTTTGGTGATCTGCACTTCTAGGAACTTGAAGCTATACACCAGCTCTACTGCTGAACCACCAATACACAGTGGGGTCTGAGCAGCTTGAGTCCTTCTGAAGTTAATTATAATCTCCATATTCTTGATGATTTTGACAGATAAATTGTTGTCTTTGCACCAGGCTACAAACCACTCCACTTCTTCTCTTTAGCCCAACTCATCATTGTTGGACATGAGGCCCACAACTGTGGTGTCATCAGCATACTCGATGATATAATTGCCATTATATTTGGCAACAGTCATGGGTTAGGAGGGTAATAAGCAGTGGGCTGAGCACACAGCCTTGTGGAGGACCTATGTTCAAGATGGTGATGTGCAAGGTGTTGCCATGGATCATCACAGCCTGTGGTCTGTTGGTCAGGAAGTCCAGGACAGTCCAGATCCATATACTGCACCAGAAATGGCATTCTCAGTAGACCTATTGTGGTGGTGGGCATACTGGTGTGGGTTTAGCATGGAGAGTAGTATGCACGGCTTGATGTGTCACATGACTAGTCTCTCAAAGCACTTCATGATGACTGTGGTGAGCACTTGGGGACAACAGCCTGAGGCAGGGAGCTATTAAAGATGTCAGTGAATACTTCTGCCAGTTTATTAGCACACTCCTTTAGCACGCAACTGGCAATACCTTCTGGTCTTGTAGCTTTCCATAGATTGACTCTTGGCAGAGTCCTGTTCACGTGAACTAGATGATTGTGATGCAGATGTTGCTGTCTTTGGTGGATTTCATGGTTGTAATATAGATCAAAGTATCCACAATAACAATGATACTCCACTTCAACAGAATGTCACAGACAAGGACTCCCAGGGGTCTGATTCCTGGGCCCTGACTCATCGAAGAAAAAGGTCATACCAGTACCACGGGCTCTGCCTAGCATTCATGCATTCTTGTCAGCTCCTTTCACTTTTTATGACAGGACATAAATAATGCTGTGGGATTTGTTCCAGTGTCAGATGGCTGTGCTTGAGGGATCAGCCCTTGGACCCATTCCCGCTCTCCGTTGGATGTGTGTTAAGTAAGCTCCAAAAGCACTGCTAGCAACTGCCCAGGGGCACAGATCTGTGGTTCACCCTGGTCCTTTGATGTCAATTTTGGCACAGAGATGGTCGTGAAGTGGTTAAGCAGCTGGCATTGTAACTGCAAGGCTGCAGGTTTGATTTCCAGTTGGTAAACGTACTGTGGTACCCTGGAGCAAAGGCGTCAACCTGGATGTCTCCTTCCAGCTGTAAAAATAAAGTTTCAAATTTTAAGGTAGCATACTAATTAGTTGCTGGCAGATGTGTGCTAATCTGGCTTTTAATTTGTTTTTATTCCTTCATTGCCAATGCAGAAGTCCTCCTCCTTTTGCATAAGTCTTTGCAGTGATTCTCAGTATGTTCTGGCCAAGACCATTAGGCAATGAGTCCACGATGACTTGCAATGGGAAAAATGTAACTACAACTGATACCGTTGCAAGGAAAAGTTTGTGAACCCTTTGCAAGTACCTGGTTTTCTGCATTAATGCAGGTAAATCCAGGTAATTGCTGTGGGTGCACAAACCTTTTCTTGCGACTGTGCATACAGCATCTGAGAGGTTCACTTGAAACACTAAATGCTGATTCTGAACAACACAAAGAGAAAAAGGTTACCAGACAGTTCCTGAAAGGCTGTTCCTAATTCCTGGAGCTGTTTGCCATAAAAGAAATTCAATCTTTGATGAAGTGTTACTTGAAGTCTGAGAACATGGCATGCATGGAATGGACAGGTCTGATATGAAATACACACGTTCCTTGTCTTTGATCTTGAGTGAAAGGCGACTGCAGGTATTAGACTGGTGTTTTAAAGCCTCCTGTTCTCATAGGTAGGTTAAATCTACTGTTTAAAAGATATAATGGTTTTAAATAATATGGCAGGAATCTGAAGAGACAATAATATCCATGCATGTTACCAAATAAACACCAGGGAGGCACAAAAGGTTTGCAGGAATCGGCCAGGACGACTTTTCCACTCTCTGGGAAAATGGATGTCATTTGAGCTGCAGGCTGGTGGAAACATTCTTCCATAAAATCAATCTCTGGCTCTCACTCTCAATCTCCCATTGCATCATGCAGCTCTTGACCATATTAAAATTCTTTAAGGTAATTTTAGAAATATAAATAAAATGATGGCTAAAATTAGTTTAACTTGTTGGCTTATTTTCTGATAACCCTGGATAGAGTACGATTTAACTTTCTCCCCCTAGTCCGACTGAAAGGTGGTGTCACTATCCTGAGCAGGTCTCTTATCTCCCAGAGATTGATGAAGTTACTTTTCCAAACCCACAGGAATGTGAGATGTTATCGCTTCAGTTCACAAACATCTCAATATTGTTGCCATTGCTTTTCTGTCTATAAGGCTAATTATTTCCAGGCTGCATGTCGCCACCTGCCAGCAAAGTGTACATCCAGTGTAATTCCGGGGGCTTCCATTTAACGTGGGATAACATGGACTATTCCTCCCCATCCCCCGTCCTGCAGGCCACCAGTTAAATGGAATTTGGACCGCAGAGACTCTTTCTCTTCTCTGCTAGAAGGCAAATTATTTCCGTGGGTGTCTGGAAAAGGACCCAGGATGGGGTAAGTGGGAAAAGTACTTAAGATATCAGATTCTGTGTCATTACTCTCAACAGTCAGAATGCTGCGTATCACGGATGACAGAGAGATGGCCCCCCAAGTCATCCCCTAGGGCAGGAATAGGGATGACCTGTGTAAGGACCTGTCATCTTTAAAAAAGATCACTGTGTTTCCATTTTGGTATTAATAAACAGGCAGAAATTCTGCAGAAAAATTCAAATTCTTTCAAACTCACACTCAGCAGCATGGCCTTGTGCAGATGAACCAGTTGTCATCGACTGGACCAGCGAGCAGTTCCAGCTGAGTGAGGGACAGCAAACTCTGATAGCAGAGTGAATCCCAGTGACACAATTTGTATTTCTTACGTGTTAGACAATGTAACGTGTGTGTGTTACATTGGTACACGTTTTGACGTGTGCTCCTTAGATAGCTGTATGTTTTGATCTGTACGGGTTACATCTTGTGATGTGTGTTACTTTGTTACATGTTGTGATGCGTATGTTTTTACATTGTTGTGTTTTCATTTTACGTGACCTGATATGATGTGTGTGTCTAAGTTGTTGGAGGTTTTCATGTGATGTCACCTGATATTATATGTGTGTTGCACGTGGTTTCTTATCCTTCCAGAAATATCTCTTTGAAGGCTCACTTCAGTTTGAGAGCTGCAAGAGTTGATCTATACACATAGAAATTATGTGACCAAAAGCTGCGCAGTCGGAAACAGTGCAAACTGTGGTTCTCCGGGGCTCCGTGAGGACTTCGTGGAGACTCGATGCAGACTTCAACCGTTACTCACCCCCCTCCCCCACTCTCCCCCAGCCGAGGCTTTATAAGGAGGAGAGAACAGCTGTTCGGCGCTTCACTGGCGCTCTTCGCGCTCTTTCTGCACCCTTTACCTTGAACTGCGGCTGAACCCCATCATACCGAACATCACAATCATATTCGGTCGAATCGATCGATTCATTCTAGATGAATCTTTAACATCGTTTTCTCACTGTGGACTATATAAAACAAGCGAACATTGGAGCTGTTAATCCAGGTGAGCAAGAGACGTAGTTGCGGAGATGGATGAATGAACCGATACAATATTTATTCGTTTAACGAAACGATCTGTATTGATGAAATGATCGCCTGTTTTTGGAAAAGATCTTTGCTGATTTAACGAAAATACCTGATTTAATGAAACGATCGTTACTGATTTCAGGAGCGGATGTTTTTTTTTTCAGATTTTTTAAAACTTTTTTTATTATTCCTTTTTATTTACAATGTAAGCGAACATATGCGGACTGAACCTGAGGAAACGATCTTTAATGAAACGAGCTTCTTTCCTCCAATGTAACGATCTTCGCTGTTTTAATTAAAGTCTTTGCTGATTTAAAAAAAAATGTCTGCATTGATCTGATGAAAGTATCTTAAATAATTTGAATTCTGCTTGTTAACACCTGGTTCAGTTGTGGCCATTTACCAGGTCAATGCCTGTAAGATGCGCTACTAACATTGTGTGTGAGTGTGTGGGATGGTGCTGTAGTCTTATTGTACAGTATGAGTTATTTCTTATATGAAAGTTATGGTGCCTGTGTGGAAATGTAGGTTTGTGCAGTTTTGGCATTTGTGGGGCCACGTGAAGGTCTCTATGGTTGTTAAACTTTGACACGTTTTTTTTGTGTGAAGGAGTCATGATTCTCAGAAGTTCATTCTGGCTGCCACTGCTTCTTCTGTGTGCCTCAACATTGGCTCAAGGTAATTCCTCAAAGACTTATGTTCTCCATCTGAAAATAAATCATTTCACTTTGGTTTTGACGGCTTTGATCCATTTGCTTTCATTTGGAATGTTGACATTTTTCAAGACTCATCCATTGACATCATGATCTTTTCCCTTTGTCTTGATGATGTGATATACCTGATTCCCCCCCCCCCCCCCCCACCGTTGAAAGAGTGGGGGGGGGGACTTTNTTTCCCCCCCCCCCCCCCATGAAGTTGAAGAGCTGGAGGATGGAACTATTATCGACCTGCTCCACTCCAGCCGCATCACAGAGATGACCCCTGGCGTCAAGACCTTCCGGGGGCTGGAGCCAGATACCCAGGCCTACCGATTTATCAGTGTTGACTTGCTGCCTCCTGTGCATGCAGGGGATCTGCAACAGCTCATGCGCCAAATCCAGAACAACGAAGGCTTTGTACTGTCTGCCACCATGCGGCAGGACCGGGGATCCCGCAGCACCCTCCTGTCTATGGTGGGCCCTGGGGATCGCCTTCAGTTCCAGGTGGTGTCCAATGGCCGTGCCAACTCCCTGGACATTTTGTACTGGGCTGATGGTTCAAATAAGATGGTTTCATTTGAGGATGTAGACCTGGCTGACTCGCAGTGGAAGAACATGACTATGCAGGTGCATGGTGAGATGGCCAATCTGTATGTTGGCTGCACCCTGGTCGATGGCTTCATTCTGGATGAACCTTTCTATGAACACCTACGTGCTGAAGGCAGCCAGATGTTTGTGGCTAAGGGATCCATGCGACAAAACCACTTCCGTGTAAGAATTATTATTTTTATGTCCTAGAGAGAAAAATTGAGTCCTGCATTTGCCAATTGGTTTTGTGGCATTAAACGCATTGCATTTGCCTGGTTTGTGACATGTAGTTTACATGGGAATGTGAGTGTCTGACAACAATCTTCCTTTCTGTTGCATTCCAGGGATTGCTGCAGGACATACAATTCATCTTTGACATCCCAGCAGAGGAGGTCCTGGCTAGCCAGGGATGTGACATTGCCAAGCCAGGTAAGGAGGCAAATTGGCAGGCTTTTGAAGCCAAACATGGGTTCTACTACCGGTGCTCATGTGATAAAGGCTATTTCACTGAAACTGTGTTCCTTAAGCTATAGAGTTCTTGGCTATGCTATCACTGTCAAACTAACTTTAACCAGAATGCTCTTAGTTGGCCCTACAGAATGCTCTGAAACCTTTGTATGTATTTTCTGCGTGTCATTTCCTCAGTATATGGAGGCATTATGGACAGATATGACACACCGCATGCAGATTCAGGCCGTCTTCAGTAACATGACTTTGTTAAAGTAAAATGGATTTGGGAAAGGTCCACTTACAATTTGTATCTTGTTTTCTACAATGCCACTTGTTCCATTTTGGTCTTGAGTTGTAATGAATACCAACCAGTATAATTGCACCACCCTCAAAAAATGCATACCAGCTGACCAGTAAATAGACACAGAAACCACAATAATAATTTCTGGCTTCGGGGATGATGGTAGAAATAAGATCTAATGGAAGATTCGATTAAGAAGCTCTGTACTTACTACCATTTCTGAAATTGAGTCTTTGGGTGCCAATATTATCACTGTTAGATAAGTCACCTGAGAAACTCAGACCGTGACCCATTACATTACAAAACCTAGAATGCTGTGTACTCTGGGAAATCTCTGTGCCATGGCAGTGTACATCTAAAAGCATCATGTAAGAAACATTTGGAAGTGCTGAATCTGCAGTGTGTGTCTGCCCAAGCAGTAGCTTGGGATGATGCAGTGAGGGCAGGCATAGTTGCTCTTAATCGTGCTATTTATTATTAAATCACTGGAAAAAGCTATTGCGCTGCATGTCTTGATCTTTGCATCTTGGATGGGATCACTTCATTCACTCTGCTGGACTTGGAGCCATCCAGAATGCATGGAAATCAAAAGGTTTTTTCAGATACCTTGGAACGCCTTCTATTTTCCTGGATCTCCTGTTGGATTCAGGCAGTGAAGCGGGACCATGGAAATGGTGAATTGCTGCTTCCCAGGACCAGAGTTTGGCCCACACATGGCAAACAGTCAGGAAGCCAGACTCCACTCAATGCGTAAAAATCATGCCACGTAAGATATGATTTATCCAGAATCTAATGCAAAGCAGTTGGTAAGGAGGATATCTGTAATTTTCTCCTCCTTGCTCTCCCTCTCTCAGCCATATGGGCACTAACTGGGGGTGGGGGGGGGGGCTCAATGAATCTAGCAGATACTACTTAAAAAACAGGAAGAGCTCCTTCCAGGGAACCAAACTGGGCCAAAGGGTTTTCGTGATTTAAATGCACTCTCTCATCAATCTGCGATCCACTAAATTACTTAGCCCCCAAGCTCACAGGCTTTTTTGTGTTACACATACTGATTGTTTGCTCCCTGCCCTCATCAACTCCAGTGACTGCTTGGGGAGATGGTGTCATGGCTTTGGCCATGAAGTACCTTCATTAGGGAGATTTGTTCACCATTTAGTATGACTCTTTATTACCAGGACAAACCAAGCCTCTGATGTCCAATGGGATTATGCAGACATTCTCTAGCGTTTTGAGTCATTTCACTTTTTGTTGCTTGTTCTCATGCAAGCTGGTGTAACTTATGTTTAGGCCTTGCCATGGTAATCTGTGCTAGCCCAGAAGATGGTGTAACACAGGGTTTTTCAACGCATTAAGTGCAGCAGGTCTACAGCTCACCATAAAGCATGTAGGCATTCAAGAAAGCATTAAACGTGTTTTATAAGTGGATGCAGGTGTTTCAGTGCCTGGCTGGAATGAAAACCTCCTGGATTTGTCCCTCTGGGATTGGAGTTGAATAGCTGGTATGAAACAGTTGAAAGAACTTTTCCTGAGACACCTAAGACAATCACTGCTGCATTTGAAAGCTGCTAAATCTGGACAGGACCTGAACAGTCAAATATCTTCCTCTACAATAGAAATGGAAGACGTGTGGTGAGTCATGTAGCTTACTTTGGATGTGAACACCTGGAAAGATCATAACATTGTTGCACAGAAAATAACTACACAGGATTCAACCCTTCTCAGAGTGTTCACATAGAGTCTAATTCCAGCTGGAGCATTTGAACCTTGTCTGTCATACCTTGCATTACTGTTTATGTGTGACTTTCAACATTAAACATTCTTGACTACAATCATTTCATAGAAACTTGGGTCAAAAGGTTCATGTTTCTAGGCTGAACTGCAGCTTAACTGTTTATGTATTTGTTGATTTAGCTGATGCTGTTCTCTAAAGTGATTTACAGTGTTGAACTTCCAACATTTATTCACCCATTTATACAACTGGCTGTGGTTTACTGGGGTAATTTAACAAGTGCTACTACAGTAGGAAGGGGATATTCAAAATTGCAACCTCTGAGTTCAAAGGCAGCAGCTGTAACCACTATATTATATGCTGCCCTTTTTTAAAAATATGTTCAAAAAGTTGTTTTTTTTCAAAGAGAGGAGAAGGAGGGGTTCTCTTGCCTCCTACTTGACTGCCCTTCTGTATTTTGCTACATTACGGCCTATGCTGCCTTTGAACGCTCCCTGCAGATGAGGCAAATGTGGTGAGCGAGAGCTCTGAGGTGATAGACACTCCCGAGGAGCCAGCTGTGGACCCGAGTGCTTCCCCGAATGCCATCGGGCCCAATCTGGAGACCCCAGCTCCAGCAGTGGCAGGCTCACAGCTCATGTGCGAGCGTTCATGTGAGGAGCTGGCTAACATGTTCCAGGAGCTGCAAGGCTTGAGAGTCGTCGTGGGCAACCTCATTGATGGCCTGCAGAAAGTGGTGAGCACATACAGCCAGTCAGCTGAGCAATGGCACCATTTTCCTACTTTTGTTTATATAAAAAGGGGCACTGAGGTTTCTACTGTAAACAGCCTGCTGGATATAGAGTTACAGTGACACTAGGGTGTTCATCCTAGCAAACCAAGAGAGCAGGAGTCAGGAGACAACACTGGGGCAGCTTATTCTGAAGTACTTGCTTAGTCCTGTTTACCTCTGAGTCAACAGCTAGTTTGAATTTTTGATTTTGTCTTAGAGGTTCAAACTGGATGAATTCCCATGGTAAGAATTCTGATGATGTATAAATCCAGCAAGGCTGAGAAGTTCAGCCTTGCTTTAGTGCGGCCAGTAAAGAACACAAGGAACCGTGTCCTTTCGATCTGATCCTCAGCCTGGACAGATGGCCAGATGTGTCCCACAGAGAAACACCGAAAACAGTGTCCCACAGCACATTTTTCACTAACATCAATGTGCCAGTGGACCATGAAGAAATACATTGATCACTGAAATTTTTTATTTAGATGAAAATCAGATTTCGTGCATGCGTGCACAACTGCTTCCCCCCAGACGGAGGAGAACACGGCCATGAAGGAGACACTGTCAAAGATAAAGAAGAGTGAGCAGCAGGTGTGCTGGCATGACGGGAGGCTGTTCGAGGACAAGGAGGACTGGGTAGTGGACACCTGCACCATGTGCACCTGTAAGGTCAGGTTGGGATTGGAATGGGGCTGTGTGTTAGTGTGAACCATTAGTCTTAATGGTTTAGGTAGCATGACATGACCTTGTTTTGATGTGGACTAAATGGTCTCCATGCCCCCATAAACAGGAAGGGAGAGCGGTCTGCCGCGAGATCTTGTGTCCTGTGGTGACATGTGCCAATCCAGTCTTCCCTGATGGGGAGTGTTGCCCTGTCTGTTTGTGTAAGTTACTCATCCTGTCTTCTGCTTCATCTCACCCCTCACTTCTGATTACTTTAGTCTTGTCCTCTGGACATAGTCCCTTTCTGTATCTCTCCTTTGCCAAGTCCAATAACTTTGCATCTTTCCCTTTCTACTTATATTCCAATTTCACTCTGACTCCATTGGTTTCCCTTCATTAGCTAAATGTAAGTAGTAGGGACTAGTTTTCATTCTAACAGTCCCTAACTTTCAGCTCACTTCTCCTTCTGAGCCAAGAGTCTCCCCTGCTCTGTCACCTGTTTTTAATCATTTTAGTCCCTTTCACACAGTCTGCTTTACAGACTTTCCTAAAGAACAGAACATTTTCCACCTTATTTGATGTGTTTTGAGATGGGAGAAGCATTGCTGCCATGAGGGCTGGATACGCCCTGCTATTTCAAACAATCTGTCTTCTTCAAGATGAATTGCACACATTGGCTCCCCTCGTAGCTTCTGAAGTGGTCAACGCAGGCTGGCCAGTAATGATGTCATTCTCAAAAATCTGACTTTTCTCCTTTATTCACAACCACTAGCTTAATGAGATAAAGTTAGATAGATGGAGGAGTTGGCCGTCTGTCTTGACGCAGAACAAATGATTAATTAATGTAGCAAGACATGCAGTCAGAAAGTATTCCGTAGTCAGAAGACTTAGTGAAATTAACCCTTGGTACCCTGCACTCAGTTTCTCCCTTAACCACTCTGGTTTAGAAAACATTTCCATGGGATGGTAAGACTCTAGACTGTACACATGTGAAGTCATTGTGGGTGCTGACGTAAACAGTAATGTGGTGTGTAAACTGGCTCTTCCTGCTTCCCCATCTGCCAAGCGACCAACAACAATGAATTTACGGCCTGGTCGCCCTGGTCGGAATGGACGACATGTACAGTAACCTGTGGCACCGGAACGCAGCAGAGGGGTCGTTCCTGCGATGATTCCAGCAATACATGTACCGGTCCCTCTATACAGACGCGCAGGTGCAGCATGGGAAAGTGCAGCAATCACAGTAAGTACAACAAGAGAGGTGGGACATAGCCAAATAAGTGACACATAAAGGGAGAAGTCAGACACTGAAACACTGAGGTCAGCAGGGTAGGGTCTGTGACCTCCAGGGGAGAATACCCCTGGAGAACCAGCTGATGATCAAAAGCCAAATTGGAATGCTGTCCCATGCCTCATAATACAACCTATAATCCACATCTGCCTTCAAGTTTCCTCCCACTGTGCTTTGTTAAGGGTCCAGAAAAGTGTCTGGTGTGTTTCCTCTTATGATCAGAATCATAAAATGAAAATCATATTGTTCAACTTTAATTCTTCTCACGCAGTGGCTCAGAACACTGATCAACTGACTAACACAACAGAACAGATATAACATGCATATTATGGGGCTATAGATAGATGTTGTGTATTTAATAAGAGTAACTTTTCTGGGTATATGGGCAAAACAGTAAGCCTGCCAGCAACTGAGGAGAGAAATGCCAAAACTCTCAGCCAGGATAAGGCAAAGGAGAAAATTAAACCTCTAGTGGTCCAAGTATCAGTGGCTTCCCACTCCTCATAGGAATGCTACACATAGAAAAATAGTGCCAATGCTAGAAGCTAAGAAAGGTTATACTTCTAATGGCAGCATTGTGTAAGACAGTAAAAAGCTAAATCAAGTGATGGCAAGGTACAGTTGTGCTGATCACATCATCATGGCATGGGATCCTCAGCTTCCAGCATTTTATTAAGGGGCCCTAATTTTGGGAGTCCGACACTGAGTCTGACATTACGTACACATGGCACTAGAAGTATCTTTATATTCAGATTCAGCTGAGTCCTTGGATGCAGAATCCCAGAAGTATGAAAACCTCATAAGAGAGGGGGGACGCTCAAATTGGTCTTGTGGTCTGGTTGGCCTTTCTGCAGGTTGCTGATGATGTCCATAAGCAGCCTGCTAGCCTGCCATTTCTGAGAACCACCCATGGGCAATGGGGGGATATAATGCTGGCAGAATTTTTTTCCCCTTCCATATTTTCACCAAATTCCTGATCCAAATTTGCACTTAAAACATGCAAATGTATGGTTTTGTAGGGTTTTCATGCCATTACACTTCCACAGGGTATACTGGTTAATTACCATTATTAATTTCAGAAATGCAAAATCCAAAAATATATTACAGGGTTGAGAGAGGTTTGGGGTTAATCAGTGGTGGCACAGTGGTGCAGTGGCTAGTTTTCATGACTCACAACAGCTCAATTGTGTTTCCTATAAATGTTCCAGTTTGAGATACAGTACTGTGCAAAAGTCTTAGGCATGCAACTTGAATGTCTGCTGAGAAGTACAGGTAGTTTCTTATCTACCATCAGGGAGGTTTCTCATTGGTCCCAAATTCATTCTGCAGCCTGAGAATGACCTCAAACACCCAATCTCAGTCATACACAACTATCTTGAGCAAAAAGAAGGAATCCTGCAACAGATGGTTTGGTCCCCACAGAGCCCTGATCTCAACATGATCGAGTCAGTCTGGGAGGACATGCAGAGACAGTCAAAGTCTGCAGAAGAACTGTGGCCAGTTCCTCAAAATGTTTGGAAGAACCTACTAACCTCTACCTTAAACTGCATGCAAGTTTGCATAAGAGAACTGATGCTGTTTTAAAGGCAAAGGGTGGTCCCACCAAATATTGATCTGATTGAGGTTTTTTTTGTCTACTGCACTTTCTAGAAGGTTTATTGATTAATAAGTATTCATGGCATTATTTCTGGAACCACCCACGCTTTATAGCATTTTTCCCACAGGTGCCTAAGACTTTTGCACAGTACTATATATTTCAGGTTAACTGGCAATTCTAAAGTTGCACTGCTTTTGTGTGACATAGGTGAATGAGTACTGGAAGTTTAATGTAGTGTAGCTAACATTGTAAGTCACGTTGGACTAAGGTGTCTGCTACATACTAATCATTGTACTTTGCTCCTGAGAAAAGCATCTGATAAATGAATAAATCAAACCTTCTGTAAATGTATATTTTTTCAGCAGTGAATCTCTGGAACTATGTGCAGTATTTAGTTTAATTTAGTATCGTAGAACGACCCTCTGACCAGAGTGAAAAAGAGAACTGAATAATATTATTGGATATGGTCCAATGTCACATGTTATGACAAGCAACAGTTACAGTTAACTATAGTGTAGCCCAGCTGGCAGATGAGGAAAGGAAAACAACAAAACCCGGGCTGCAGAAAAAAGAGATGAAAAATAAATCTCTGGAGGTCCAAGAATTCCCTTAGGCATAGAGATTAGTCCATCCCAGGACAAAAACACCATCATTTTAGCAACATGTAAATGTTGACACTATGTAGGCAAGTGAGAGGCAGTTGTTAAAAATTCCCTGCTGTAATTCCACATTCTCTCTCTCTGTCAGTCCGAAGGGATGGGGGGTGGAGCTTATGGTCCCCATGGTCGTCTTGCTCAGTGACATGCGGCGAAGGTCAGATCACCCGCATCAGGCACTGTAATGCCCCTGTTCCACAGCGTGGCGGAAAGGACTGCGAGGGCTCTGGGCGGGAGACACAGAGCTGCTATGCTGACCCATGTCCCAGTAAGTATAGTACCTTAGATGATATAAACAGGATGGAACAGCAACTAATGGTCGGGTAGTTGACCCAGGTGTTAACATTAATAAAGTATACTTATGACCGGAAGGTTACTTGTTCAAATTTCAAGCTTGGAAATGTTGCGAAGCAAGGCATTTGATTTAAACTGCCTGCTCAATATCTTTCCGAATCCAGTAAAATGAACTTGCAAAATAGCACGCTATATAAACCATCCAGGATTAAAGCACGAGTTTTGCGGTTACATAAAATAACATAATGTGATATGAATCATGATGGTATGCAAAAGCTATCCCTCTCCAGATGTAACCAAGAGTCCGCACGTGTTCCAATGAGCTCATTTTTCCAGAATTCCCATCATTAGAAGGAGAAGGTGTATTCCTCCACTCCTTGAGGTCCACATTGATTACCATCAGATTAAAAGTCTGTGTTAAGTCCCATTAAACTGCTGAATTGTATTGAGTTCCATCATAGTGGGGACCCACAAAGAGTACCGTCAGAGGGGGTCGTCCACAGTGAGTTATATATGACTGATGGTCGTACGTACTGCGTCCCATTAGAATTGTGTCCAGCTCTGCAGTGTTAGGGAACGGTCTGGCTGCTAAACTGTTGAGATATTCAGCATGAAAAAATAGTCTCTAGTGCCCCACCGATCACATTTGCACTTGCTCAGCCTCTGCATTACTGAGACAAACTGCATTGCAGTTTAAGTTTTGCATGTTTTCAGTAACTTATGAAGAGAATTGTGAGGTTTTTGTTATCAGTTATTATTCAGTACACAGAGCCGACAATCCATGCAAACTAACAAGGTCACTGAATTAAGAAATTAGACTAGCACATCAGCAGGTCAGATGCAGTTAGTATAGTTTAAACTCAGAATTCATCTTTGATGGTGCAACAGGAGTGACCAACCTAAGGATGTTTCACTATTTAGTTACTTCTGTTCCTGCTCCCTCCAATGAGAAATCCCCACTCTTCATTTCTTCCAACTTAACAAATGTGCATCCTGCTTCACAGTTGATGGTGGGTGGGGCCTCTGGTCTCCATGGGCAACCTGTTCCGCAACCTGCGGGAGGGGCCTGAAGAGCCGAATAAGGGAATGCAATAGCCCTATCTCTAAGAATGGGGGCAAGCCATGTCTAGGGGAAACCACTGACAATGAGATCTGCAACAAGCAGGACTGCCCCATCGGTGAGCATCCCTTACACAATCTGTCAGTGAGCTTCCGTGCTCCATCCTGTGAAGCATAGAATTTGGTGAAAACTTTATCAGTGAGCATCCCCACTCCGCCAGTGAATTGAATCAAGAGCACAGTCATTAAACTCTTTTCATAATATTTGATTTTTGTTGGCATCCTTTAAATGACCGTGCTGGTTATGGCCTCATCTTTGGCAGATGGCTGTCTCTCAAACCCATGTTTTGCTGGCGTGGAATGCAGCACCAGCCCCGATGGATCTTGGACATGTGGTCCCTGCCCCCTGGGTTTCCGGGGCAATGGTACCCACTGCGAGGATGTCAATGAGGTGTTTCTCCAAATCCACTCTTGTTTGCTGTTGGCCACAGTCACCATCAGAAGTTTGTACCTTAGTGATATGCATCCCATGTTATTTGTACCTTTAGTGATATGTCCACATATTTCTCTCTCCACTTATTTCTACAGTGTGACATGGTCTCAGACCTATGCTACAAGGTGCCAGGCACAGAGCGTTGCATCAACACAGAGCCAGGCTTCCATTGTCTGCCCTGTCCCCCACGGTACAAGGGCACCCAGCCTTATGGCATAGGAGTGGAGGCTGCCAAGAAAAATAAGCAGGTTTGCCACCCCCTTTCCTCTCACCCTGCTTTTTAACCTGGGCATTATTAACAGTATCCCATTTTTGTGTCATACTTCATTTCTATATTTCATATGTAGGTCTGTGAGCCACAGAACCCTTGCAAGGATCATACCCACAACTGCCACAAATTTGCCACATGCACCTTCCTGAGCCACTTTAGCGACCCCATGTACAAGTGTGAGTGCCGGATTGGTTATGCCGGAGATGGCTTAATCTGTGGTGAAGACTCTGACTTGGACGGCTGGCCAAACCAGAACCTGGCATGTGGGGCAAACGCAACCTACCACTGCAAGAAGGTAGCATTTGGATGGGTGGTCAAGCAAGTGGGACATATGCAGCTAAGAAAAACCAAAGATTGCTATCATGCGATCATGATTTTCCTTCACTTTTCTAGGACAACTGCCCTCATCTACCCAACTCAGGGCAGGAAGACTTTGACAACGATGGGCAAGGAGATGCTTGTGACAGTGATGACGACAATGATGACATCATGGATGAGAGGGTGAGACCCAGTGGACATAGGCCCCTTATCGCTTTTACTCACAATGCTCTGTAATGTAACCACTATGGTCATGTCACAAACCCCTAAAATGGTTCCTTCCGTAGACTCGAACTTGGCTGCTGTTGACTTCTGTGGAATTGTTCTGTCATGATACAGCTGTCCTGAGTTCTTAAAATCAAACTCGTGCGTGTTTTGTTTTGTTTTGCATTTCATTTGTTATGTTGTTTCAGAGGGGTTAAACACAAGTTTGGCAAACATTAGCGTATAAAGGAAAACACATTGTACTAACAGTGTTAAATGTTGTTGTCAATGGACCTCGTGTAGGACAACTGCCCCCTGCAGTACAACCCACGACAGTTTGACTATGACAAGGATGATGTTGGTGACCAGTGTGACAACTGTCCTTATGAACACAACCCAGCACAAACCGACACTGACAACAATGGCGAGGGCGACGCCTGTTCTATCGATATTGACGGGGATGGTATGCCAACTGCACACTCACTCCAGACCACCCAGTTTTGGCTAACTTAATATGAGAGTGATTCAGTCAGAAATAATTACAGTTAGCAAATGGAACAATATGAATAAACAGACTGGGATGGATAAGGCTGAGTGGATTGGAAAGGACATGTTTTGGACATACATGCATTATAGTCATCATGCCTTTGTGGTTTCCATCCTCAGAGATTCTAAATGAGCAGGACAATTGCCCCTACTTCTACAACACTGACCAGAAGGACACTGATCTTGATGGTGTGGGTGACCAGTGTGACAACTGCCCCCTTGTCCACAACCCAGACCAGGTAACAGTGATGTTATGTGGAAGTTAAGCAGAAGGGTGGAGGTTGGAACAATTGTAATGTATATAACTGTGAGTGTGAGTAGTGATCTTTCAGCAATCTAATAAACACCAACACTGATCAACTAACTATCTTAATTGTGGCCACAGAATAATGGGCTTATAACAATCTAAGAATAACCACAGAATATTCACCCGATAACCATTTCAGTACAACAACAGAGCAATGACCATACAACTAAGAATGACCACAGAATTGTGAGCATATAACTATTTGATAGGACACTGTCGAGGACAATGACAGTCATGTTTCAGCTGTACAATAACATCACCATGTGTTCCCTTTATTGAGGACCATGCAAAGGTATATGGTACCATTTAAAATCAGCTGAAGATTAAAACCTACAACCTTCTTTCTCCTTTCTTCTACAAAGACAGCTGTGCATGATGGGCCAACTGGCCTCCTTTTACTTCCTGTACACGTATTCCTGCTCAAAATCTATTACAACAGACATCTTCAACAGTTACGGAATGGTGATTTTATGGTGTCACCCTATTCAGAGAGACAAAGACAATGACCTGGTGGGAGACCAGTGTGACAACAACCAAGACATTGATGAGGATGGTCACCAGAACAACATGGACAACTGCCCCTACATCCCCAATGCCAACCAGGCTGACCATGACAACGATGGGAGGGGTGATGCCTGTGACCCCGATGACGACAACGATGGGATCCCTGATGACCGAGACAACTGCAGGCTGGTGGCCAATCCTGACCAACTGGACTCTGATGGTAAGAAAAAGGAGGTACAGGTAACTCTGAATGTTCAAGTTGGTCAAGGGTCTGCACTAATAACCACCTAAAGCAGCATTCAAATCTCATAGCGGTTCAGCAGCAGCTTATTAGACACTTCCAACAGAATACAAAATGAATTAGACACAGACCACAAAGCAGCCGTTGCAATGGATTAAAATAAGTGGAAATCACTAATGTGCAAAAATCTCATTCAGGCCCTAAATCCAATGACTGTTAAGCGTCTTTAGCAAAGTAAATGAAAGTCATATCGAGACCTTTACAATTTTAATTTAATTTCTTCTTAAATTAAAGAAGAAAGTGCCCCGCCACCTTTTAAATCTAAAATTCAACAAAAACTGCTGACTGAATATATAAGCACAATATTGTATATGCTGAATATATATTGTAGTTACTTCACTGCAATTTAGTGAGACTCTCTTCTCATTCCAGGTGCCCCAAGCAAAATAGACAAAAAGTGACTGTAAGAATCCGTGTGTTGCACAATAGTTCTCAGATTGCATTATTCCTGTGTGACGCACATGAGTAATGTGAGTGCCCAAGTCTTCGCTCACTGTTCAAGGCCAAGCAATGAGTTTAAAGGAAAAATTGCAGACCATGAACACAGCAGTGTTGAGGTCTCACAACACGTCCATCAGTTTGATGGAATTTGGCTGGGAATTTGCACCCTCCTCATTTAAACCTAGTTGCATTCCTCTATGGATATTTAATTTCATCTGTTTGGTTTAACTGCTGAAATTTTTGCTTTTTTCAAAAAAAAAAAAAATCAGACAAGTGGAATTTGCAGCCCTCTGGCCACATGGCTTTTCTACCAGGCTAAGCTGTTCCCTATTGAAAGAGTCACTTTACCTGACCTTGTGACCATCTTCAGAACTCAGGTCTGTTTGTTGAGTGGAACTTGGGACCATTAGAAACCGGACTCCTCTCTGATCCGTATCGTATTACAATCCTATTGTGCTTTTGAAGATACTAAAGAACTTAGCTAATTTCACTTTAACACCAAAGATACAGAAAGTTCACACATTTATGTATTCAGTCTGGAGTAAGGCTCAGCATACGGTTGAGCTAAACAAAAAAAAGTCTGTAAGTCTGATTGTTTGATCGTGTGGCTTTCCGCAAAGATCTGTTCCCTCTCATAGGGAGACAGTTGCTTGTATCCATGGGAGCTGTCACAGCACAGAAAGATGAGGTCTCCTGTTGCAGTTGGCTGTGAGATGCTGAGAAATTGAAGTTAGGGTGGGGGCCTGGAATGGCTCTCCATCTCATTAGTTTTAACAAACAGTTGCTGTAGGCTAGTGCCTGAAACTCACAGATGTTTCTGCTGCTTTCAGCGCAACAGTTTTCTTTAAAAAAAAAAAATTGTTCATAACAAAGCTATTTAGCTAGTCATTCAGAAGGACCTGAGAGGATTTCTTTCAAAGCTGAAGCAATGGCACAAATAAATCTAGTCTGTTTTGATACTTGCAAAATTTCTAGCTGAAAGATAAGGCATTAGGCCTAAAGTGAGGGTAACATGCTTGACTATTCTGGTCTGTTGACTATCCAGCCGATGGACGAGGTGACGCCTGCAAGGATGACTTTGACAATGACACCATCCCAGATATTCTCGACGTCTGCCCTGAGAACAATGCCGTCAGTGTTACAGACTTTCGCAGATTCCAGATGGTCCATCTGGACCCCAAGGGCACCACACAGATTGATCCCAACTGGGTTGTTCGGAACCAAGGAAAGGAGCTTGTGCAGACTGCAAATTCAGACCCAGGGATTGCTGTGGGTAAGTTACCTTTATTCAGTTTGAACATTAAACTTGGCATATTTATAAAAAGTTGAAAATCTGAGGCTGACATCTCGTCAGGGTTTTGTCAAGACTTTTTATATATCACTAGCTGTTATTCACTGGTGTTGATTGGCAACCAACTTGGCCATTGAAATTGTCTTCACTGTTTGTCCTCCCCTGTCCTGTCTTTTGCACAACAGGCTATGATATATTCAATGCAGTGGACTTCAGTGGCACATTCTATGTGAATACAGACCGAGATGATGACTATGCTGGCTTTGTGTTTGGCTACCAATCCAGCCGGCGGTTTTATGTGGTCATGTGGAAACAAATCACTCAAACCTATTGGGAGGAGAAGCCTTCCAAGGCATTTGGCATCTCTGGTGTGTCTCTCAAGGTGGTCAACTCTACAACAGGCACCGGGGAGAACCTCCGAAATGCCCTGTGGCACACAGGCAACACTAAGCATCAGGTTGGTGTTGCCTGCGGAGAACTCTAAACTTGAATATTTGTGTTTTCCAGCAGAAATCCTCACTTTTTCATTAATAGTGAATTACCACATAAAAAACATTTCCTTAAACGTAAAAAAGACAGTGGACCAGTTGTGATGTCTTCATTCTTCCAAACCATCACTCATATTTCGTGTTAACCCCTTATTAATCATGCTTGACCTTCATCATTTGGCTACTGAGTTATAACAATACAACAGTGTGCTCAAAAACCATCTCAAAGTCACCTGTTCACTTTGACATGACCGTGGAGACTTGAAAATGGTCGCAGGTTAATAATCAGTTTTCATAAGATTTTTCCATTTTCATCATTGCACCCAGGTTCGTACCCTCTGGCACGACCCAAACAACATTGGCTGGAAAGATTACACAGCCTACCGCTGGCACCTCATACACAGGCCCAAGACCGGATTCATCAGGTATCCTCTTTGGACACTAATTCACAAATATGTGAACAGGCCAAATTCTTGTAATAAATCCATGTCCTTAAGGACCTGAAAAACTGCATAACGCCCAGGAAATCTGTGTAACTCCCTCGGTCCCTCTCTTGCAGGGTTGTGGTCTATGAAGGAAAACAAATCATGGCCGACTCAGGCCCCATCTATGACAGGACCTTTGCTGGCGGAAGATTAGGGCTCTTTGTCTTCTCCCAGGAACTGGTCTACTTCTCTGACCTGAAGTACGAGTGCCGAGGTGAGGGCTGCGGTTTCTTCCTACGACAGCAGACACTGAGATCTTCTGAGATCCGTGGTTACTTCAGTAAAGATAACTATTAAGCAAACCACATAATAATACCTGCATTACATGTTAATTTGTGTTTTTGCCATTTTATTTTGAAGCCCATGGAATATGTTTTTGTCATGACACAGTTTTGATTTTTGTGCTGTATTCCAACCTTTTTTAATCTTCCAACTCCAATTTTTTTCAGATAACTGAGTTCTCCAAGAGGTTGACATGAAGTTCTCCAGTCTTAATGACCAGTCATAATTAGAACCTGATCCTGTGACATTTGCCAGGTGAATCCACAGCAGAAAGGTGCAACAAAGTACAAGATGTTTAGCTAAACTTACTACAGCTGCACACCACATTCGCCAATGAAAGTGAGCTCTGCCTTTTCACGTCCTCAGGACCAAACTGAGTTTGGTGAGTGTAGGGTATCCTCACAGGACTATAGGGAGAACAGGGTATTATATCCTTGCAATAAGGGTGTAGGGTATGGTGTCCCTGGGTGTCTCCATAGTCTTACCAGTTCAGAATTTTTTGTGCCTTATGCAGTGACCGTTACCTTAAACTTGTTATATTGTATTACTTCTACAAATATATACCTGGAGAAACTACACATTTTCAGTCTGCTTTATCGTTTCAGTTCAGCATTTTAAAGTTATACACAACCTGTTTTTTTGTTTTTTATTTTACTGTACTTATTGATTGTAGCCAAGTGTCACTTTGCATCGACTGGTGACGCTGTGAAATTCTCTGAATGGGGTTTTTCTCAGTGTTGTCACACCAAATCGTTCCAGCTTGTTGCACAAATTGCTATTTAAGGTTATGACATCATTTCCTGTTATCTTGAATGAGTCCCCTTTACGTGGGCCTCTTGTTCTGTTGTGATTTGTGTTTTAATTCACAAATGTAGCCTTTCGATGTTTGAATAGCGTTTGGATTGAAGATGTTTATATTCAGACTGTACTATAATTTCTTATGTAAATTATTCATGTTCTGCTTCAATTGCCATGAGCTGATTCTTGTATTGTTATTTTAGCCAAGGGTTGTATATATTTATTTATTTGTTCACAGTGACAAAATTTCTTCACCTGAAGTACTAAAACACAACATTGATATCCAGCTTTTCCCAAAAAATATTACTTTTGCAGCAAAATGTGTGACAAACAAGTTCAGGAGCTGTGAATTAAAAATAATATCTTAGAAAGCATTTTAATATATTTGATAGCAAGTGAATTGTTTTCTAGAAGCGTGAATGAAAATGCAACTCGACTGTAAAGATTGTAAACAGCAGGACCGTGGCTTTTAGGTCTGGCCATAGAAACTGTACAGATGAAATGCTGAACAATTACGTTACACTTACACTTAGATTTTTTTCATTTTTTTGCATACACATTTCTTTAAACCATTTCATGAACAAAGAGAAAACATATAGACACATGATTCATGAATTACAGTCAAGTCTAATATCAACTTTTTTTGGCAGCAAATATAATATGAGTAGCATGTAGGAAGTACATTTTCTTGAAATGCTAAAAAAAGTAGATAAAATGCTGGTTTATCTTGGAAATCAATCCATGTGACTCCACTGAAGGTGAAATAACTGGAGTACCGGATGACAAAGTCATTGTACATGGCAACTATAAAAATAATCACCTGAATTTTAGCCAGTGGGATTTATGAATAAAATTCCAGGGCGGTGTATATGAAATTTTCTAAAAATAGCTAATTTTTTTTTTTTTTAACTAAAACCTTCCTGGGAAATAAAAGTACAAAAATTCTTAGTTTGCTATGCTCCAAAAACCACATCATAAAATTTGGCAGGATTTCATAACCAAACAATACGTTTCCTTGGATTCCTTTCATTCCCAGACAACCTAAATGGTACATTAACTCTTAATGAGGACTTTTAGTCTCTAATTGAAAGGGTCATGTGAATTAAAACATTGACAACATCTATATATCTATTTTCTAACTTTTATAGCACAACTGTTTTGTATGTTTCATAACTAGCATATTACCGTGTATTTTTTATTCCTGTGGTTTGTCAGATTGTGTCAAATTTGCCTGCTGATAGCCATATTATTGTTTGAATTTCTAAAGCAAAAGAAGCATTTGTATGTGTTTGGCGTGAAATTAAATGATGTTTCATAAATAAAACGTTCATATAATATTTTCCCGAAGTCTGTCTGCAGTCGTGACTTAAAGTCTGTTAGATATGACCCTTTGAGGCTTTTTCCCACATTGTGAAACATCTGATCCCAGATGACTTCAATGCAGCTCCGAGAAGCACGTTTATTTTTTCAATTTTTTTTCCTGTGACAGATTTTATGACCCATTTTTTTTTTGTCAGAATAAATCAGAAACATAAGCAGCTCATTTTTATTTATTCAAACAGTTGAGTTTACATCTCTCGTTTCTAATAAGAAAGATGTTCCTGTTGTAATTACCACAATAACTCTCCTCCTGACATTTACAGCACTTTTGCATATGTTGCAATCCAAAGCAGTCTATTAATTCAGACCATAAGCTGCTTATAACAGGCTTTTTCAGTCTTGATAAAGAAATGTATATGTACCACGTGCATTATTTAGAAAAACAAAAGGTTACACCGCCCTTCTCCCACAGGAGGGCCCTTCTGACAAAGAGCACCAGGTTTGGCCAGATAACTGGACAAAAAGATCATCAAACTGTTAAAAGAGAAAAATTCATGACGGGGAAGGGATGGGTATTTTTATTCATTCCGGTGATGAACGTCAAAGGATTACTGTCATTTTTTTCGGCAGTGTTGGTATCAGACAGGGATTCTCCTTCCTTTAGATCATTAGTCTGTTAGTTTAGACATTATGTTTCATACTGATTTTGTGTCGATGTGACTATGCGGTATAAGACTACGAAAACTATAAGTGTAACTATCACTACTTCACACCCAGTCATTGCCCAGTCCAGACATGCCCAAAATGTTTTTCAACATTTTGACTAAAAGTGGAAGAATATCTGTGATTCTGGAAATTCTTGATTACCCATCATATTCCCAGATGGATCCTATATTGTCATGCAAGTATCTTATTTTTGAATGAATGACAGGTGTGAGCGGCAGAGATTCTTCAATGCAGGGTTGGATTTTCCAGAATCAGGCATCTAAATTCTGGCTTCTGAAATGACCGGTCAAATTCTGCTTACGACCAAAGGCACCCAATCAAACTTCTGGAAAACATCAGTGTCACCTTAGAAAAAAGGAGGAAGTTAACAGTCAATGGAAAACAGATGAGGATGATTACAAACTGGGGGTCGGAGTTCAGGCGTCTTTAGGGCAGCTTAAATACTGACGCACACAACTTCGGCGATAGAGTGTCAAATGGACTTTGTGGTACCGGGCCTTAAGACACTACAGAGGCCTCTCTGTGTGGGATCACATGCCATTTCCACGACCCTGGTTGGGCTGTTCCTGCCATTGGCATTCCCTCTTTTTGACAAAACAAAAAAGTTTGAAACTGCAGCCATCCATCATGTGGCGGGGATTACGTTTGTGTTTCCTCGTCTCGGCATTAACCACTAAATTGATCCCGAATGTTGCAGACAGACTGGGAGAGTTTGTGCTGTCCTGCGAAAAGATGTGCTTGCAAGATGAGTTATGAGTCTGCATCCCAGGTTCATCCCTCACTTCGGGGATTATTCAGTCGCATCATTTCACTCCATCATAGCTACTGCTGGCATTTTGCAGCTGACTGTTGGCTTGGCATTCAAAAATACTATGATCCCACAACAACATAGGAAGAAGAGGAAGGGGGAGGGGCTGGACAAATAACAACCAAGTCTTGGCAGGACCAAGAACAGGATGGCTGAGAAAGCAGCAAAATAAGAGTGTTGGAGAAGTCCCCAGAGTCACATGGATTAAACCTCACAGGTTGCCCAGCTGGCAGCACAGTGGTTTACCTGCTTCAAGACTGTTGAGGCCCTACTAATAAACCCTTGAGTTACCTACCTCAACTTAAGGTTTTGTCAGCTGTGATCATGGGAATGTTTTTCATCAACATTACAAAAATAGGCAGTATTGGCAAACTTTGTTATCTAATTCAAACCAATAAAAAAACTGAGTAGCTGCTGTGGTGAAAACAATGTTGCATAAGGCAGGGATGAAAAGGATTGACTGCTTAAGCCCATCAGTCAGTCTAATAGGGTGTTTCTCAACTGAGTCAAAACATTAAGTTATAGTGATGAAAGTTAAAGGACATTTTTAAATAGGAATGTGAATACGTCAGTGGGTGTTGGCATCAAGCTCATTAATCCTCCCCAAGATGAATTTAACCAGTAAATTAAAAAAAACGAATTAGCTAATGAACTGCCAAATGCATAAATGTTGTATATTGTCAGTGTAATGTTTACTTTTACAACAGGATGCTTGAAAACCTGGCAACTTTGGCAGAAGTCATTCTAACTGGCGACGCAGGTCAGGTTGCCCATCCCTTGGCCGTTTCTTAACCTGCACCGTGCGCTCAGCAGGCAAGATCTGCTCAGAGTCCCTTACTGGGGAATAGTTCCAAAATGATGGAACATAAAACAAAATAATGTGGAAACAATTTTTAAAAATGATTCTCACGTGGTTTTTCATAGTTGGTGAGTGGGAGGGACTCCTTTAAAAAATGATGTTTATTACATTTAAGTGTAGGATATCAGGGTAGAGGAGGATGAGGCTGTCTGAAGGACAAGAGGTCAGTAAAAGTCAAGATGTGCAGCTGGTCTAGGTTAGCACTGTATGAAATGGATTAGAGAATTTTAGAAAAAACACCTTGCTTCCGGATGCTACACAATTACAGCACTTTGCTGGGGAACAACAGAGATCACTGTACCGTCAGCTAACAGTCAAGCTTAATATTTGCTGGACTGGAGAACATCTGGACATTCTGCTCTAAATGCGATGCTGCAGCCTTTCAGGCCTTTATCACCTAATAAACCTTTCACAAAGGCCCAAATGGAAGCTCCAAAACTGCACACAGCATTGTCCTTTCTTACAAAGCCAAACAGCACTACACTGCTTTCACTAGAGTGGACTGGTCGTTTCTGTATCTCATGACACTTTCACCAGCTCATATACTTCAGTGATCTACTGAAGTAGTTCAAGCACCTGATGGGATGAAACTTGATTCAAAGTGTTTTGGACAGACCCCTTTTCCAATAAAAAAGCCCAAATCGTATTTCTTCTGATAAACCTGCACCTTGGGAGCTCTAGTTTATGGCGCTGAACTTTGCTGGGTTTCAACACAATGAATCAGTCGTTGCAAAGCAGCTACAAATAATGGAGGCAAAAGCAGCTGTTTACTCCCACTTACCTGAGTGCCTCCATGTTAATGAGGCCACCAAGTCAATGAGATCCTGCTCTTCAGGCTCCCTGTGTTACTCGGGCAAACCTTGACATGCCAGCTGGACATGGTTCCGATGGAGAAATGTCCGGAACGTTAACGTGCATAATGCTGTTTACCAAAGAAACAGGGAGCAACTGGTATTTATTACCATCATTAATCATTTCATGTGAAAGTTTCAGAGAAGCTCACAGGTGATGAAGGCTTGGCCAAGTAGGGCTGGTGGGGTTTTTCCTGATGTTCCATCAAAGTGAGGTTTGATATTCATCACTGTTATCACCAGGTAAAGTTATGAATTCAGCTGCATAGAGTCTACAGGAGGTCATCATCCACATCTCTTCATCTACCACAATCCTCATACAACTTGTCACTGTTGTAAGCAAAGCTCAGTCAGCTCATCACCCTAGTGGGCCCCCGCGGCCGTGTTCTCTATCACAGATCACATTTTTACATCTTCTAAACATGATGTCCTTTTGTTTCTGAAGTCTTTGGGAAGCTACACATTCAGGACTCAAGATTGGCTAGTACTTACCCACATGGAGACATAGTGCAGATTCAAAAGAATCTTGAGTTCTCCTTCAGGACATATGCCTGTGTGAACCTCTGACTTCCCACCAATCATCCCCATAGCTTTTTATTAATTTTTGCTTGTGGAAGCAAACAGCTGTTTGAAAAAATGTATTGCTGCTTTTTTTAAGTTTAATTATTACAATTCATTTTAAATATCTGACTAGTAGACTTCTTTTTCCAGCGTTTCTAAGACTTTTTTTATGATTGCCATCACTCACCGCAAAAAGGGAATTTTTTGTCCTTATATGGGAAACACTGCAGTTCCCACTAGTCCAGCATCCAGCTGCTTACCTCCTTACGTGCATCTATGGCTCGCATGAAAAAAGCTGTTTGTCAGCAGCATGAATTTTACAGATGGATAACTGCCTATCTACTCAGTTCTACTCAGGGAACTCTGCATATTACCATATAGTTCATCCCTTGTTTTTAGAGTCTTCCTCTACACACACTTATAGTCATGTCTCATGTCTGGGCAGTCATGGTAGGCATATGGTTTTGTCCCACATTCCAACTTGTAGAAACCTTGAAGTCAGCAGTCCAGCAGGGCCACTCAATAGGGACCTTCTGACTTCAGCAGGCACTCAATATAAAGACACATAACTTTCTGTCTTTAAACAGGAGAATGCTTGAATTCACTGGCCACAAATCAGGAGGCCACCAGACTTCATGGCCTGTTTCACCACAAAGACAACAGTGTGTCAGCAGTGCAAAGAGCCAAGTGTTCACCAACCATGTAGTTCCCTCTTTTGCTTCTGTTAATGAAATGTTCTGTTTTGGCTCAGTGTTTAGACAAAGGACTGGACAGAGGACCAATGAGGAGTCTTGGGGAAAACAAAGTTTGCCAGAGAGCAGCCGAGCACCTGGTCTTCTGAACCCTCTAACCTCTTCACTGGCTTGAGATGTTTGGTCTCAGAGTTTCACTAATGGAAGAAAGCACTTTGGTATGAGTCTCACCAGTCCCAAGACTGAAATGCTGAACCATCAGCGCTCTTGTGATGAAAGGAGCCCCCCAGGAGAGACTGTGGTTGATGGTGTTCTTCTTATGCGTTTCCACCACAGGCTTTCATTGAAAAGGGTGAGGACAAGTATATGGAGCTGGAAAAGTATCAACGATGCCCTCAGGATCCTGAGACATGCTGTTAAAGGGCACCGCGGCTGGTTTTTTGGGTTGAAACTATAATCTCCTAGAAGATGTGAGTTATTCAGCAGATGCTTTTATTAAAGGCAACCTGAATATCTTAAGATTCCCCCATTTATACAGCTGGATTTGTAATGTAGGTTAAGGATCTTCCTTAAGGGCCCTGTAACAAGTCCCCTGCTGAGAACAGAACCTATAATATTTTTGAAATATAAATCCAGTTTGCTAAGTGCTAGATTACCTGCTGACTCTGTGACCATATCCTATGATCTACTTCTGTCCCACAGAAGTCTGCAGGCTCATTCCAACTTTCTGTCCTGTGGGCTGAACAATGAGGGCAGTGCAGAAAGGACGGGAGCTGAACAATTCCCTGTTTTTAAAACGTCAGTTTAACCTTTAACTTCAAACGGTGGCAGCCCATTTCAGCAACAAAATGAGCTTTGAAACACTGTTACCCAAGCAACACAGGCGGTTTCCAATTTGTTTCATTTTGTGAAACCAAACAGCGTAATATTTACTACAGTCCTAGTTGAGTGAATGGCCCGGGGGTGCACTTCATTTGAGAAATGTAGGTTAAACCGTAGCGAGCATCAATTTCTGTGCCGCATTGCAAAGCTGTTGTACTAAAATTATAATTACTTCCCACACAGATTGGGAGCAATAACTGGCTCATCTGGAGAGAGGAAACCATGTGCACCGGGTTGGGAGCTGAAAATGGGAGGAAGAGGAATGGCAAAATTAGCTACAGTGAGATACAGCACTATTGCACGTGCGCGCACACACACACACACACACACACACACACACACACACACACACTTTCCCTTTTCTTGGCCTTCCCCCTCACTCAGGGTCACTGGGGATCACTGGAGGTCACCGAGGATTGTTACGGGGTGTTAAAGGGCTCTGAAAGGCTCTCTGTATTGTACTGTTGTTCCACATGAGATCTCCCTCCTCCCACCTTCCAAGTTCCTATTTCTGTTCTTTCCCCAGTTCTGGCTTAAAGACAGAGACTTGGTTGGTTTGGTTGAACAACAGCTTCATTTTCACTGACCAACATGACTGTAGAGCAGTATGTTTACAATTCTGCAAAACCTCACAGAACACCACAGTATCGGCAGTATATCTAACTGAAGGGTTTTGGTTCGGGTCCCTGTCCACTGCACCGTCAGTTTTGCTAACATTAGATCAACTGCACGGTTTTTGATTACTTCACACTGTGTTGAACATGGAGATGAGCGGATAGAACTGCAGCACACAGACCCTGTCAGTTGCTTCATAACCACAGCATCTTGGAAGGAGAAACAAAACTTTTCAAGACCAAAAAATGATTCTCTTTTCTCCTTTTCTTAATTTTTCTCATCTGAGGCCAGTTTCTCTTAGTTTCCCAGGTGTAAATGAGGGAAACGTTTTAGACTAAACAAAAATACAAGTTACTAGGGCAAGACAGTGAAATTACATCTGCGGACAGAATAAATGAACCTACATTTATGTGTAACGTGTCACCATGGCTCCACCTACTGGCTGAGATGAGCAATACCATCACCTTTTACTTGTGGATGGGCCTCCAGGCCTGGTCACAAAGACACGCTTATTCAGGTTCCAACTGGGATTTTAACCTGTTGGTTGCAACTGTTCTCATAACTCGAATTAATTCATTATGATCCATTATTTCCAAGCAGTACACAACCAAACTGAATCAAACGGTGTCGCTGTTGCACATTATGATTCTCTAAATTAGTAAGGATGAGTCTGTCTCAGTTTTCTGGACTACAGGGCAGGGGGTGTCCAGAAATGGTGATAATCTGGAAAATTCAAAGTGTAATTTAAGTTTAAAATTTTTGCCACAGTGCTGTGTGTGAGTGTAGCACAGTGTGAACACTTTTGTAACCTAATGTAATGTGTCGTGAATATGTGATGTGCCTAATAAAATGAAATAAAGTCAGTAGTGTAACTGAATCACACATGCATGCACTGCAGTGAATTATATGCAGAAATGTGAATAAGGTGAAAATGTGGCTCAATCAGAACACAACCACAGGCGGACAAAGGGGGGGGGGGGGCTGTGCTACCTTCATGACACCAACAATGGAGATGGTTGGATGGTTCTTTACTGAGACTACATTACTAGATTACACTGTCCTTGTCATTGTTTAAAATATTATTTTATGCACAATTGGTTAAATATTTATATTTACAAGTTAAATGTTTGTATCTTACTTAAATTATATTTGAAAATAGGTTTTTTTATATTTATCTTTTTTAAAGTGTTTTGAAATATCTGTCAAATCTGAAATTCATAAATTTGAGGAGCACTAAACTGAGGATAGACTGTATAATAACTCCACAATTAATGTGCAAGCACAGGAGGATAACACATTACCTGCTAAACCTTTTAAAGACAGTGTGACTAGTAGATAATTCAAAATCGGGTGTTAAGGGTATAATCTAACCCCCCATAAAGTCTGTCGTGGGCTCTTCCTCCGCTTGTCCTCTATCCATATCCAGAACATTTGCAGGGACCCACAAGGGATCAATGAGACATTCATCTGCAGTGTAGAGCAGATGCTTTTTATTCTCTGTTTATTAAATATTAAACCTATATTGTTCTGACCAGCAGCAGCAGAGAACTTTGGGGTGATAACAGAGGATTGTGGGATATATAAGCAATATCAAAATCCTGCTTGTTTTGAATTACAGGCAGCTGGATAGAAAATAATAATTACCACTAACAAGCAACAAAAAACCTCAGCAATTTGTGTTGTATTGCATGTTAGTTGCCCACCATTTACCAGCTTGGTAATTACACTGCTGCCAAAACAGCCCCTGCTTCATTTACATAAAGAGATGCTGTGAACGCGCAATGAGGAACTTGGGAAACAGAAACTTTTTAATCTATTATCAATTATTTATTGCAATGCTTCACTATGATGAAATATTGAAGGAAGACAGGATACTGATACACAAATTGATGAATCGTGTTTTTATGATCGCCATGTTCATTGAGCAGTAGTTTTTATAGAAGGAAATTTTATGAGTCGTGAAATGTTTATTATTCTTTCGTGTTGATTTTATTGACAGAATATGTGTGTTTTTATTGGCATTTACTATAATAAAGTTTTTTTAACCCCCCTGCCCCCGCTCTGTGTCACGTGTCATCCTAACATCCAGACTCGGCTTCTCAGGTTCCAGCACCTAAGCCACAAATAGCTCACTGCAGTGGAATGAAGCCCGTGTTGAACCCATCCCTCCAGTAACCAACACACTGCAGCACTATGCTGATTCTCACCTCAGGGCACCACCCAGGGGACAAATGCAACACATAACAGCCCCCTTTTGCTAGCAGTGCTGTAGCTTAATAATGTGGGAATGTTGTAATAATGTGATGTTACTGAACATGTTGACTAACAGGTCACACCCACCATGTTAAAAACCTTTGGCTGGGTTGCGTTTTTTCATAGTTTCCTCACATGCCAAGCAGATAGTTTGTGTGTGTGTGTGTGTGTGTGTGTGTGTCCTACCGAACTGGCCATGCAGGAAGGACAGAGTAACAAAAGTCCACAACTGTGGCAGAGAACACAAAAGGCCTTTCACAACCTCCTGTAGATCACACAAACAAGGCTCGCCCAGCTTTCAGGTGCACACCTGAAATCCTTTTAAAACACACCCATCACCTATGTGCAGGAATCCACTCACACTGTGTGTTTGGCTTCTCTACAATCCATGTCCTTCCACTGATGTGCTTTTCGGCCCACCTTTCTCACCCTCCTCCTCCCCCCAAGCCAGGTACAGGTATCAATGTTCAACCGTAATGCTGCCTTGCAAACCCTTCTGACCTGTTTTCAGGACAGTCAGCTTTCCTCTGGGCAGTGATGGTGAGCCAGAACACTTCATAAATAATACACACACACACACACACACACACACACCAGCAGACAGCACACACTCCCCCCACACGCTGACATATGACGTGTACATTTAGTAAAGTTTGGTGAAATATATCTTTTTTCCCTTTCCCTTTGATTAGTACTGTACTAAATACAACCAATTTCATGCTAAAACAGGATGATTTTATAACATATATTCTTGCTTTGCATCTTTTCATCACTACACCTTTTTGGCCTGGGCAGTACCATGTAACACAGCTAGTTGATGCTAACTTTACAAATTCTGAATTTATTCTTAATTTTGTATTTATAAATTATACTTAAAAATAATATTCCTGATTTATCGAATTTTCTTTTGTACTCTGACAGTATATGTCATTGAAGATACTTCATATAAGTGAACTTGAACTAGAAGGAAAGGGAGAGAGAAGAAAGAAAAGGAGTCCTCACGCTGATCTGGGCAGGGGCACGGAGGAAGCTTGGCATTGGGGCAGCGCCAGGGCTGAAACGTGGTGGGGGAATTTGGAAAGCAACTCGTGGTTGACAGGCCTACAGGTGAGTCCCAATGCTGCATCATCATGCAACACATCCTGACTGGCCTATCTGGTAAAATTATCAGCTACAGTGGGGAGACGTTCAGGAAAAATGTTTTGAATGAAAAACTGCATGTCTGCATGAGGGTAGGGTAGGCAGTTCCTTGTTGGCAAAACAAACACTTCAGCAACAAATCTGCCAAGTGGTGTTGTCGGTGCCATGTCGGGGACCTACTGGGAGCAACCAGGGGTCTAAGCTGTAAAAGTGTGTGTGTGCGCACGCACGTGTGAGCACGTGTGTCCAACAGAAACCTGACCTTCAGAAAGTGGTGATGGAACCTCCGATCCATAGCCTTTTGGCTCCACAGTCAGCCCTGTCAGTCGTCAAAGTCATTACCATGGAAATGACCCTGGAGACACGAGGGAGACGCGCACACACCGATGGCGGCGGGGGATGGCGTTACAGTGTGGGGTCCATCTCTGTGATTCTTGTCACCTACCAGCTCAGCCAGTTTTAATATTTCCACGTTCAATACATATTTTAGTGCTGATGTCACCAGCCAGTCACCTTGGAGACACACAACACGACTGTCTTCATAGTCAACAATTCATCATATTAAACATGTTGCCGCCTGTTCTTTATGATCATCACATCATCAGGTATCATATTATTACTAATAGTATCAGAACAGTAACTCACGCAAGAGGTGTGTTTCTCCTTCTCACTCCACCTGTCGGGGGGGGCTGGACGCTCGGGCCGTGACGTCACTAGCCTGTCACCGGACGCTTCAGGGATGTGAAGGTAGAGGAGCGGAGAGGAGAGGAGGTTACCTGAGCGCTTTCCCCCCACCGTGCCGTGGCGATGGCGCACTGCACGTCTCCCGGCTCGTCGTGGTGCTTCGTGCTGCTGCTCGCGTTCTACCTGCTCTACCTCCTCGTGGGGGCTGCGCTCTTCTCCGCCGTGGAGCGGCCTTACGAGGAGGAGCTGCGCCAGACGTTGCGGAGCCTGCGCCTGGAGCTGCTGCGGGACGGCGCCTGCGTGTCCGAGGAGCGCCTGGACGCGTTCCTGTCCCGCGTGCTCGAGGCCAGCGACCAGGGCGTGTCCGTGCTCGAGGCCGACAACGCGCGCGACCCCTGGAACTGGGACTTCACGTCGGCGCTCTTCTTCGCCAGCACGGTGCTCACCACCACAGGTGGGTCTACTAAACACACACACACGCGCTGTATTCACGAGCTGACGTTATGATCACACACCACACACACGCAGCTACCGGCTCGTTTGGGTCGGGTTGAGGAATACATACCCGGCAACAAGAAATACTCTCAAATAAACACCCAGGTGTCCTTCCGGCTTTAAATCGCCGCCGTTGGGACACTGTCACAGGTGAAGCTGGAGTAAAGTAGTGGTCAGATACAGGGACCCCATTAGAGATCCTTTTCCTAATATTCAGTCCAGATTTACTCACGTGTGCGGAAATTAACGCGCATAAATTCCCGACTATTTACTCATATAGGCGGAGGGCGCGCGCGTGTTCAGGATTCCTCTTAACTAAACTGTCCAGCCCCCTCGTCCCCTTGTCCTTCTCCTCTCCTACCGCAGTTTACCACTGTTCACACACAGGCGAGCCTTGTGCTAACAGAGCAAATAAACAAATTTGCTGATTTTACAGTGAGGTGAAGCTTAGAAGTGACAGTTCACTCTGGTGGAGGGATGTGTAAGCCTGGTGATTTTGAGGGCCCCTCCTGTGTGGGGAGTGAAACCAAACACCTGAGCAGAGGAGGACAGCAGGTCACCACTGTGCGTGACGCAGCCGAACCTGCATCTATTCCTGTGCAGCACTGGGAACACGTCAGGTGTAACAGCTCAGCGGATAGGGGGTCGGAAGGGGGGGGGGGTGCCCTCACACACACACACACACACACACACACACACACACACACACACACACCATTGCTTCCTTTCAAGATTACACTGAAGTTCTTTCCCTCCATGCACAAAGTCACGCAGTGTTACTTGAACTGTTCTTTTCACCAGGGATTTGCTGTTTTAACTTCCTGGAGGGTGGTGACAGCAGAATGAAAAGTTTCAGCTGTTTAATAAACGTCAGACTGCCAAACAGTAGACACATTCACTTATGGTCCAGTCAGTGTTTATACATTAAAAATTAAATGTACGTGGGGTTGTGGGCAGCATAGTGGCACACCTTTAGGCTCAAGGAAATTACCCCAAAGTTGCTCCTAAAACTTACTCTGCTGTCTAAATGGGTAAATCAATATCTTAACATTGTAAAATGCTTTGGAGAAAAGCTTGTGTGAAATGAATGTTCATGTTCGCCTTACAGGACAATATATCAAACTATCAGTATTCACTAATGCCCTGTAGAGCTGATTTGTTTCCAGCTATTGGAGTTGTGTTGTTTTGCTGGAGAATACAGATGCAGTAATGTGTGATCTCAGTTGTAACAGCAGCTCAGTTTCATGAAAGGTGCGAATTTACTGTTCCATGTACTTAATTTAGCAATAGCTGCAAATCTTCAATTAAACAAGCATCTGTAATTGCAAGTTTGGGAAAACTGTAGTGGTAAAAGTGTTCTTTGGGTCATTTTAGCAAATACAGAAATGTTGTCCAGATATTCTTAGTTGCAAGTATTCTGCGCTACTGTGTGTGTGTGTGTGTGTGTGTGTGTGTGTCAGTGAGAGAGAGAGAGAGAGAATAATTGAAACATCTGAACTGGACAGTTATTCTTGTGGACTTATGTTGAACATGCCACTCTCCACATCACAGCGAGGACCCCATTTGCCTCCACTGAAACCTAGGAGATAAGTTTATTTGGAGAAGTCATCAAAAACAACCTTTGGATTTTTTAAGATAAAAAAAGAGGCATTTAACTCTTGAACTTGATCTCTGATAACTGTGTTTGTTGTTCAGCCCATTTTCGCAAACCAAACACCAAGTGTGGTGTGATGTTGTACTTGCAGGCTATGGCCACACAGTGCCTCTGTCGGACGGGGGAAAGTTATTCTGTATTGTGTACTCCGTCATCGGCATCCCGTTCACTCTCCTCTTCCTCACGGCCGTGGTGCAAAGGATTATGGTGTTCACAACAAGGCGGCCGGTCGACTACGTGCACCGGCGCTGGGGGATCCCTCGTTCGACAGTGGCTGCCGTCCATGCCGTGCTACTGGCCATCGTCGCTGTGTCCTGCTTCTTCCTCATTCCAGCCATTGTCTTCTCTGTTCTGGAGGAGGACTGGAACTTCCTGGATTCCTTCTATTTCTGCTTCATCTCCCTCAGCACCATTGGTCTGGGTGACTATGTCCCCGGAGAGGGTTATAACCAGAACTACCGACAGCTCTACAAAGTGTCCATCACAAGTGAGTATGTCTCAGGGGTTCTGGCAAGGCCAGCATCCTCAGGTCTTAGAGAAAGCAGCTAATGTATCCCTTACCACTAGGTCACCAGGTTCTGGAAGAATAGATGGATGGGTTGGTCATTCACTGCTTACCCCTTGTCAGCTATGAAGTCCACGTTCACATGTAGACCAAGTGCAGGACTCGACATTAACGGCTCTCTGACTGTTTACGCTAGGGAATTTGCTTAAATTTTCATAGCGAGACAGGTAGATTAATTCTGACATCTGTCCAATGGAAAGGTGGACAATAAACTACAGGTAAAATAAAAACAAATTTGATGAATAAATGTAAAGAAGGACCTCCATCATAGAAAACTGTGAAAATCACTAATTTGCATTTTTGTTTTAAAATTATTTTCAAAAAATGTTTGTCAAAAAAATGAAATAACCCCAGTATTTTGCTATTTTGGGCAATTATTTGTTTTTGTATTATTGATATATTCCAAAATGGGATGTGAAAAATTTGACAGGAAAGGTAAAATACAAAATGTACCTGTCTTGTGGAAAATCAAATGTGAAAAATTAATGTTCAACTTTGTGAGCTATTTTTTCTTCTGTAAAGCTACATGAACTCACTTCAGGGTTAGAGAATGAAAAAAGATTTGCTCGTGAGTTCCTTAGGACATCTGTTATTCCTATCTTGGTGTCTAACTATGTCCGTGTCTATCCACCCCCCACCTCGGCCAGTCTACCTACTTGTAGGCCTCGTTGCCATGCTGGTTGTCCTGGAGACCTTCTGCGAGCTCAAGCAGATGAAGCAGCTGAGGAAGATGTTCTACCTGAGAAAGGATAAGCCAGAAGATCAGCTGGTCATCATCAATCAGGACCACCTGTCCTTCTGCTCTGCTGTGGACTCAATTGCCACAGTTCAGGAGGACAAGATTGATGTATCTGCAGGAGCCCCTGAGCAGCCAAAGAATGGACTGCTATTCCACTGAAGGGCGGTGGCAGAACGTGACAGAGCTGTGCAATAACCCCAGACTAGACCCAGATATCACCAGTCATCATCAAGCATCGCTGACTGAGTAGCTGAAAGGGTCACAGATTGATGAGCTGTTGTGCATTTGAAGGACTATCGATGCCTGGCCACTGAAAAAGCAACACATAGTGTCACAACTGCTTTAACACAGCAAGAAAAAGTCGTCATCAGAAGTAAAGTTACATGACTTTTGGCCCAGTTTCCCATTCAGTGTTTGAAAGTTAAACAGCGTTACACCGGTGGCAGCAATGGAGAGATTCTGCACATGGAGTTTGTGCAGTGAGAGAAAAAAGGTTACCTTAACCTCCCTGTAAGAATTATGTCTGTTTTTTTTTTTGTAGCACAGTTGCACTTAATGACATGAAGGAACAATAACTCCTCCAAATCTGTCATTTACTACACTCATGAAAATGAACTTTTTTCTGTCCTGGTATATCAGTTGAAATAAAAGCTTTAACAATGGCTGAAAAAGTAGTTATAAATAGAACTGGTCTGTTCCGATTGGACAGATTTGTATTTATGCCAGTAGAGGTTTTATTTATTGGTCAGTTATCTAAATACAAAGTAGTTACAGTATATCTGTAAAAAATGAGAACAATATGTATCTGTATTCAAAATTCTTAATTTATTTTTTAACATTTACTGAAGTGAACTGAACCTCTCCCAGGGTTTGCGTCCATCTGTTAGCCAATTCCTTACCAAAGGGACATGGTCCATGGGGACATGTCTCCTGGGAGGGGTTTGTCTTGAACCTGGATGTTTGTCCAGGAAAGAATGCCTTAGAAAGAGGAGAACTCATCCAAAAACCTCTTTGCATATCTGAGTCAAGAACCCATTTCCTCCTCTGTTTGTGGTTCATGACTCAATTGGTATAACTTATATGCTTTCCTTAATATTAATCTCTGTCTATTTAAATTAAACTGTATTATAGTGCTGCTTTTATTGTTCTTGGTTGTAGAATCAAACCTTTCTCTTTAAAGACTGCTTTTCAGCAGGTAGAATAGGGGCTGGTCTCGAGTTATAGCTTTATTGACAGTGTAGATCTATACAGACACACACACATACTAGTTAAGGTGGATTGGAGTCTGGATACGGTTTGCTCAGTTTAATCTCAGCAATATTTTCTGGTGTGTTTCGGGATTGGAAAAAAACAGGAGTAATATTCTCAAAGTGGTTTCAGCTGATCTGAGAAGGTGAATACAGTATATATTTTTTTAAATGATTACCGTCCTTACTGACCGACACTGGATGTCCATCTCTGCTGCTTGTCTCTCCCTGCAGGAGAAATGAAACTGTATGATGAGAAATAGCCAGTATTTGGACTGTGTGTATGTGTGAGTGTATAAATAAACAGCATTGACATGGATTCATCTGTGATGTGTCCATTCTGTACTGTCCCACTGGGGTCAAAGCTGTGGCCAGCTTTGGTTCACACGATGATCAGCTGTGTTTCTGCTCCCTGTTTCTTCCCCTCCATCTGAGGGAAGTGTGTTAAATGAGGGACATTTCTTCACCGTGATGTCTCAGACTGCCAAGAGCCCTAGAACAACTGCAAAAGGGGGACAGACGAGTCAGATTAGAATGTGAGGTTTCATTCATAAGCCGCTTAATGACTAGATTCATTGTACAACTTAATGTTTAGAAGGTTTAACCTTGGCCATCTTTTTACTGACATTTCTAAATTAATGTTCTTAAAATACATTATGTCCTAATTAAATAGTGTTATTTTGAGTTAAAGTGATACCGACGATGGTAGGCTGCATATGAGGCTGTTAAGGAAGATACTTTTTCTATTAAAGAACCTTAAAATAAAGGTACGGTATTTCAAAGATTCATAGTTAAAACCTTCATTCTTACTAGCTTTAGGTCAAAACTGTGACATATTGGGCTGTTATTCAATGCGTCATTTTTTTAAACTATCACTAGAGCACGAATATGAACCTTAGTGAGACTTTTAGGAAAATGTGCATTATATCGGTATGGATGTTTATACAGTGTGTTCATAGGACTCCGTGGACCAGGCTGCGCTGATAGTGTTTCCACACAAAACGGAGGCATTTATACCTGAAGCTTTTGGGATCTAATGTGCTTCTTAACTCTTAAACTTAACCTGAATTGCTTCAGTAAATTAACCATTTGTAAGGTTTTGTTTAATATCCCTACTTAAATTAACATAGCATTTCTTTGCCACCAAAAATGGATTCTGTGAACCACCCTCCAGGGGAGCAGAGCAAGAGCAGAGCCATCACGGGTTCTTCGTCATAGTTATAGTTTGGCTCCTGCTGTCATATCTATGTTTACATGACGATGATCTACCTTACGAAAAGTTTTTCAGGAATGAATTACTGTAGTTTTGTTAGGTGGGGGGAGAGCAATTCCAAATAGAAATGGTGGAGAAAAATGTTGGTGTGCAGGTGAGATTTGTAGTTTTACAGGTTTTGATGACCTTCCAACTGAGTGTAAATGATGGTTATGACTTTATGCCTCTGTGAAGACGTGACTTTCACTGAGCAAATCGGGTGAATTTGCTTCTTAAAGGTGCAACAGCAGGATACCCCCTTGAATTTGAACCTGGAAACGTGTTGCCACCTGCAGACCTCTGACACACTAAAGTTGAGACCTGTTCCTGGCAGATGGCCGGGAGCCCATAACAAACCTGAGTGGTCTGCACTCCCCGATGTCACCTTCGATCGAGATGTTTAGTCCGCTTATTGATGACCAGTGTCAGGCTTTCTTGCTGGAGTAAGCACAGGTTCCCCACGCCTTGCCAACTGCCCACCCCCACTCCTATCCCCCAGGCCCAGATGGCACAAAGTCGCGTACTTGGGTCCCAGATCAATGGTGGATGCATTGCTCCAACAGGACAGCTTGCTCACACTGCGGGCTGAGATCCCACAGGATGCCGGCGCAATGCAGAGGGAGGATCGCAACCCACAAAACCAGGCACAGGTGTGCCCCCCTGTCAAAAGGTACGTTTCAGAAAGCGGTTAGGGGGAAAAGGGGATCAGTTTTGAATTATTATCCCTGTCATCCAGTTTTTGCTTCCAGAGGTATTTAAGAGGAGGAAATGGTGGTAGGTAGCGCACCTGAAGTCCCGGACTGGCGGGGCAGTAGACCTTCACAGTACACACAGGGCTGCTTTGTAATGGCTCTGCTCTGAAGCAGATGGTTCTGAAATCATTGTGAGAAACCCCATCTGTGTAAATGGCTGTGGTTTAATTTGAATCTGGACTGGGGCCTGAGTTCAGGTGATTTTGAGCAGATGAGGATAGTGTGGGAAGCAGGTAGCAATAGATAGTTAAAACTGTCACCTTCCTTTTGAAGGATCGGGATTCCAAACTCACCTTTTGCTGTAGTAACCCTGAGCAAGGTACGTACCCTGAACTGATACAGTAAAAGTGGTTGGTCTAAGCAGGTTGACTCGCTTTAGGGGGTGAGTTGCTTTGGAGAGAATGTTTAGTAAAATGAATAAATGTAAATGTAGTGTATATTTAAACAGTGGACAAGTAGTTAATGAACCATGTTCACTGGAGGTTGTTTGTCTTCAGCTCTGAACCAGACCTTCTTCTCTAGAACATTCCACAGTATAAATGGAGCTAATGAGGAGAGATGAATGTTGAATATTACAGACCAGCAGCAAGTGACAGATACACAGAGATGAGTAACAGGCCAGTGTTGAACTAGGATCCAAAAATTATTGGGTTTCAGGTGATGCAGTTAAGTGAACTGTAATCCATGTTGGGATGAGGGTCAGAGGGAGACAAACAGCTCGGCTGGACTTGGAGCCTACAACAGCACAGTAAGACGAAGGCCTCCGCATTTGCTTGAAAAACCATTGCACATGTGTTTTTATGGGTGTGTCTGTTTGGATCTGTGTGAATGTATGTGTTTGATCAAGGAGGGGTGTTCTTCATGCAGTACAGCAAGGGCAGATAAGTGGAGTTCCAGCAGGTCATGTTCACTCACCTGAGGGTCACAACTCACCAGTTCTTCAGTTCCTGTTTCTGACCTGTTGTGTTTGGAGGTCAGACAGGGGATCAGGCAAGAAGACCACTCTAGGTCTGGTGCAGGCCATTTCTAGCCCGTCATATATGTCCAAACCTGTCCACATCCAACCTGGAAATAAGGCCTCTATCCAAAAGGACAGAACTGTGCCGCAAGCTGAGATTCAGAGGTTCTTTGCTGGAGAAATTGTAATGATGCTAAAAAACACAGAGAAGGCAGGCTGTGAGACCAGGCCTTGGTCTTAAAGTGGCACAGACACTCAGATCTATGTCTAGCAGTACCTAAAATCTCCGACAGGTGGTGGTGTTGTAAAGGTCTCAGCATAAAGGAGCTCATCCTGGAGAGAGACACTCATGCTGGTGTGTTTCATTTTGTGACCCTGTCAGACAAGAGAAGCAGGAGCCTCTGGCCTGTAATGTTGACACCAAACAGAATGGCTCCATGGATTCATGTTTCTTGCACCAAAGTCTGATCCTTCCATTAGCTCAATGTAAAAGGAACATAGATTCTTTCAACCAGGCCACTTTTTCCTACTCCTCATTGGTCCAGTTTTGATGCTGTGCTCACTGGAGATGTGCTTTCTTGTACTTTACCAACAACATCAGCATGCAACGTGGTCTTTGGCTATTTTAGGCTGTCTGAGACAAAATGGTATGTTTTCAGATGACAGTCTGCACACCATTGTTGATTTCAGATGTGATTTACCTGGTTGTGGCCAGTCTATTTGCTTGTATGATTCTTGCCATTCTTCTTTGACCCCTCTGACCGCCAGCTGTTTTCATCCATAGGATCACTGTTACTTTCTGCTTTTTGTAGCATTCTCTGTAACCTCTTGAAATGATTGTGCACAAAAAGCCCTGGACGACAATCATTTCGGAGATGCTAGAACCAGCACATCTACCACTAACTGACATGCCACGTTGAAAGTCACTAAGGTCACTTGTTTTGCTCATTCCAGAGCTCAACTGAACCATAAAATGCTATAAATACCAGTGCACCTGATTTTTACCACACATCACAGTCAGGTGATGTATGACTTTTTGTGAGGGTGGGTAGTGTACCTAATAAACTGCCACCTCAGTGTATCCAAATAACTGTGCAGATTTGACTGATGTGGTGCAGTGATTGGTTTGTGTGTATTACTTCAGTCACCCGTGTGGTGTGTATTGTGTTTAAGCTGAAGGATTCTGCCCACAGAAGTTCCTTGTCTTTGACCACTACATCACCTGCTGCACAGATTTTTTGGGTTCAGTGCAGTTAAGTGGGCAGCATTTCATTTAATGGAATTGTGTAACAAACCTATTACACTCATTATATGAACTCATTACTACCTCATTATATCTACAACCCTGTAGCCATCTGACTCCTGAATAGTGTTTCAGCCCTGCTCTGAACTTCTCTTTTGTTCACTACCTCTTAAAATGATGTGTCTATGTTTGGTCCCTCCAGCAGCCTATGGAAATCTCCGGAGCTGAGCCCGAGGCGCCTGTCCGACATTAGCCCCCAGCTGCGGCAGCTCAAGTTCTTAGTCGTTGAAGAGTCCATCAAAGAGGACATAAAAGGGTCACGCTCCATGGAGGACATCAAAAACATGTCCATTGAGGAGAGAATCCTGAGGATCACTGGCTACTATGGGTACCACCCATGGAGCACACTTTCCACAGGTACATTTCATTCCATTGCAGGAGGACAGCAGTAGACTGGAAGGGACCCTCCTCTTGTCCCTCTGAGTCTCTCTCTGTCCCCCCCATGTCTCCCCCTGTTCTCCTGTCCATTTGAGTCTCTACCTGGCCCCCCTTGTCTCACCCTGTCCCCATGTCTCTTCCTGTCCTCCTGTTTCTCTGAGTCTCTCACTGTCGCCCTATGTCTCATCCTGTCCTCATGTCCCTCAGTGTTTCTCCCTGACACCCTCTCTCTTGCTGTCTCACTGTCCCTCATTGTTTCTCTCTGTGCTTTACTTTAATGTGGCTCTGTTGTGTTAGATGGGTCTGAACAAACATCTCACCATGTCACGTTCCTCGAGCGTAAAAAGATATTCGGCCAGTAGAGTGTTTTCTAAATAATAATTAATATAGGTTATTTATAGTTGCAAAACCACAAGCTTTTGCAAGGTAACTTTCCAGCGACAAGTAGGGAAGCATTTATACTATTTAAAGCATTTAAGAAAGGATACGTCAAGAGAGGAGATTTCAATTTGTTTGGTCCCTTTCAACTCTTCTAAGTGTATTAATCCTCTTCATTATGCATTAACTGCTGTCCTTCCTTCTTTTCATTTGTACAAAACCAAACAGGCAAGTTTTTGATGTTGCATAATATGTTGGACCTCCTGTCTGTAGATGTCTGTCTCATCTTTAATGCTTTGTATCCCTTTAATGTGATTCTCTGCTACAACCCTTGAATTTGACCTGATGTCACTGAAATATTCTTAACAGGGCACTGATGTAATATTTACACAAAGCATGAACCTATCCTGGTTAGATTAAATGTTTATGTCTACAGTGTAAAATAGCATAAATATTTGTGTGAGCATAAACGGGTAACCGGCGCCACCTCTGTTTGCAGGAGAGCATCGCTCCCTGGAGAACACAACAGTGGAGGATGGTGAAGAGGTATGCAGTTCAGGGACGGAGTCTCAGAAACTGTGCCACTGTCTGCGTGAAGCTGCCGTCCACACCTGGTGGGCCCTGTGGAGTGTGACCATGACGCTCTGTGTGTGCTCATCATGGGCGGGTGTCACCCAGCTGGCCAAGCTCACCTTTCAGAAAGTGGATGCCCCCTTTACCCTCACCTGGTTTGCAAGCACCTGGAACACCCTCTTCTTCCCCCTCTACTACCTTGGTCACCTGTGCAGTGGTGGTGAGAGGCAGATGCCCTTGCAGCGCTATAGGTGAGATGTGACCTAATGGCAGGCAGGTGATGTGGTAACTTGGTGGCAGGTAGCAAAACTGTAACTGGAGGTTGCTAACATCTGTATCTGTGTGTTTGTGTGTGTGTGTGTGTGTGTGTGTGTGTGTGTGTGTGTGTGTGCGCGCGCGCGTGTGTGTGTGTGTTGTATGTCCCCCTAGGGAATGTTCTCGGTTCTTTGGCGAGGACGGTCTCACGTTGAAGGCGTTCCTATTCAGGGTGGTACCATTCAGCCTTCTCTGGACCCTGAGCACATATCTGTACCTGCAGGCCCTGCGCAGTATCCCCAGCACCGATGCCTCTGCCCTCTTTTGCTGCAACAGGGCTTTTGTCTTCCTCCTGTCCTGGATTGTGCTGCACAATCACTTCATGGGCATCAGGGTGCGTCCTTCTGCCCATGGTTTACTTGCGTGTCACCTGGAACAGCTGTCATATACCAGAGATGTATCACACTGTCCTTCCCTGAAACATACTGTAAACTGCCACTCAATAATGAAGTTGAAAATCCCACCCTGTGTGTTTTTCCACCGATGCAGATTGTGGCAGCCATACTGGCCATCACTGGCATCGTCATGATGACATATGCTGACGGCTTCCATAGCCACTCAGCCTTTGGCATCAGCCTGGCAGTAGCCTCAGCATCCCTGTCTGCCGTGTACAAGGTGAGCAGAAGGCCAAGTCCAAGGTGGAGGAGGCAGAGTGCACTGCTCAGCACCATACCGATGATCTGATTTGACCCCAGCAGGTGGCATTCTGTCCATCACAGGTGCTGTTCAAGCTGATGCTGGGCAGGGCTGAGACTGGTGAAGTAGCACTCTTCCTGACCCTCCTGGGCTGTGCCAACATAGCCCTGTTCAGCTTCCTCCCTGCCATGCTCTATGCAACGGGTGCAGAGCACTTTATGCCACCCACTGATCTCCCATGGACGTGTCTGTGTGGTGTGGCCTCGCTGCTGCTTGGTAGGCTGGGGTCAGGGACCATCTAAGTAGAATGACACATCCTCCTCCAGAGAAAATTTTATGAAAAAAAGTATTTTAAAAACTGCAATGGGCTAGCGTCCCGTCTGGAGGTAGTTTCAGAGCCAATGATTCTAGGGCAGGCTACAGACCACTGTGACTCTTCTCAGGTTTAAGTGCTTAATGTTAATGGATAGATGGATGGATTTTAAAAATGTACTGATTATTATTTAACTAGCTGAGTTATCCGGCATAGCCTGGATCAGCAGGTGGAATACAGTACAGTACAGTACAGTAATACAAGATCAGAATCGCAACAAAAATCGAAATAAATGTAATAAGCTACAAATAAATGTCGTACAGTACAGTACAATGTAAAATAATACTGTATGTATCGTAATAAATTCTATTGTGTACTGACACATTTATCCAAAGCCAGACACACACCTGCAGGGGTGTAATCAGCTATTTCGCTTTTCTGAACATACTGCGTCACCACATTTATTGCACATTTCTTTTTTTTAAAATAAACCTATTTATTTAAATTCCAGTTGTTGCATCAAATAAAGAGGCGGATGTGGCGAGTTACTTTGACAGATTTTTATTCCCTTTATTCAGCATCTCATAACACAGAACCCCCACCACAAACCCCACGCATGTGCTCTCTCTCATTTTACGTGTGTAACGCAGTGACACTGGGGGGGCTAACATGTGAAATGTACTGTACTGTACATACTGTAACACTCATTATAAACATGCAAATTAATGAAAACATTAAATGTTTAATAATGAGGTAAATCCCTTGTGTCACTCCTCCTTCTCAACAGCTTGGCTGCAAACCCCAGAGCTCCCCCCAACAGTCACCCTGCCTCTTTCACAGTCCGATGTGTATGTAGTGATCTGCGCATAGAGTAACAAATTACATTTAACCCTTAAACTTTTTGCAACTTCCCGTCTGCATCTGAGTAGGGGGTGGATTGAATCATTTGGGGGAATAAGCAATGATAGAAATGGGGGGCCTCAATAAACCCAATTCTCACTCTTTTCTATACTTATTAGTGTAAACAATCAGGGCTGTTTATAAAAAAATACCTTTTCACTGGTCCTTGGACTGCCTGGTAAAAGAGCTACTACAAAAGTCCAGGCTGCATCTCGCATGTATACTAACGTGAGAAAATGATAATAAAATTTATAAAACATGAATTTAACAGTATAAGCCAGTAAAAACTCCACGCACTTACCTTGTTCTTTGCCTATTGTTTGTAGACTACTACACTGCTGTTTAAATCTACTTGTCTTTTAGCAGTGTTTTAATGTTTGTGCAGGTAAAAGCAGAGGATATCTGATAATTAAAATGAAATCAAAACGTGGACAATTTACTTTTATTGTTAAAAATCGGACTATGTCTTTGTAGCTACAGCTGATCTCCAACTGACTTTATGCTGTAACTGACTGTCACAGGTTTGACTAACAATCAGCCAAGACACTTTGGCCATTCCAACCTGTAACAGGTGTGTGGCGACATTGTTAAAATGCACACTAGAGTGTGTTTGAAATTCACACCACTACGCTGTGAAGTTGCTGCGTGGTATTCGGTTTTAGTGACACAACATGGAATAATCCTTTACACTCTGGACTGAAGGAGGGCCCCACATTGAGAGTGGGTTACAGAAAATGAGAGCTGTAATGATTTTGGTATGTTTGATATTTCAAAATAAGTGTAAATAAAAATCAAAGCATATGTAAAAGCAAATACCTTTTTTCACGGGACCCTATGTATCCTGTGTCCTTATGCGCTTGCCTACCTTTGCTTAATGGTAAGTCCACCCCTGCATGTAACCGTGTTCTGCATGCAACGCATTTCCAAACCTTATCTGAAATACCTAAAAAGAAATTTTCAAGACACTAAGTGGTCTTTTTAGCATATTATGGACTTGACTAACTTCACTTAAGTTGAGCAGTACCACTGTGGTTTGAAAAACAAAGCTGTCCATACTGAACAAGCAGATGTTGAACTTTATAAATACAAAGACGAAAGCAGCAAACAGGATCACTGTTGACTTGGGGGTATTACACATCCGGTGTATTCTAAAACTTAACATTTTTAAATATTATTATTATTTATTACTCTGAAGTTTTAAAACAGATAATATTGTTGTCTTAAGATAAAATTTGCCCTAAAATGTTGATCACATACATCTAGGCATTGCATTAAAATTAACATAGGTGCAGGTTCTTTTTTATTAACAGTTTCACACAAATGTATGTATTTTTAAGTCAGTATCATTTTTCCAGTGCTTTAGAAGTGAACAAAGCAGTGATTAAATGTATTCATCCCCTGAAAAAAAGCATATATGCTGAAAATGCACACTGTTAAAATACATCTAAGCAAATGATTTTTGTGCATGTTCATCCCCCAGTTTTCAACCTCCTGGTGAACTACGGCAAGGCAGTGACCTTCCCCACCATGATCTCACTGGGCATAGTCCTCAGCGTCCCGGTCAACGCCTGTGAGTGTCTAACTCTCAGTGTCCTCCACAGTTTATGCTTTATTGAATATGAGGGCATACAGTGACCAATGCTGTGTGAACATGTTCACAAAAGACTAAGTGTGTCTCTCCTGTGTCTCAGTGGTAGACCTGTACACTTGTGCGGTGCACTTCAACACAGTGCGCCTCATCGCCATCCTCTCCATCTGCCTTGGCTTCCTTCTGCTTCTGCTTCCTGAAGACTGGGATGAAGGCCTGGTGCGGATGGGTGCTTGGCCCTGTCAAAAACACCAGACACCAGAGGGCAACGTGGACCTGGGAGCCGGATCAAGACCTTGCTCATAGCTCCACTCAGGACCCAACTCTGGGCTCCATCTGACCCAAAGAAACAGGACATTCAAGCGCATTGTTGTATACTGACCGCTGAGCTGTGATCCCAACCCTTTGATCCTCTGTTTCAGCCACCATGGGGTCTGCTGACCTTGTTCCATTCTCATTTTATTTCATTGCATGGTTCAAATCACATTAAACTGTACTAAGCACCACAGGACTGGTGAAACTGAACAAAGAGTAGTATCTACTAAAGTAACAAATTAAAAGGAAATATCTGGCCTACCATAAATATCACTATGGCAATATTTTCTTTTACAGAACTTAACACTACCAGCTAACAGGTGAGTCGGAGCCACAGATGTGCTGCACCTAGAGCCAGAAGAGCCTCAGATGCGAACAAGTCACTCCTTAAGGTTGTGCTTTGAAACTAGTACAACTGCAACTCAAAACCTTCAGTAGAAGAAATTTTAATGTAATACTTTCATCCCCTGTTATTTGGCCTCCAGATTTCTAATTTTAACCATATCCACAGTTACGCCACTTGTTAATTGGTCTGGATTGTCATATAAACATGTAGCTCCTCTTAAGATGATCAGTAGTTCTGGTAAAGTCTGAGATATAGCTGTACTACACAACAATACGCTGGTAGAAATTGCACCTGTACAGCATATAAGTTCCTATTTTATCTGTGTGCATTTTTTGTCGTCTTTTGGAGGGATGTAGAAATGCAGGCTACTTTCAACTCACAACCAAGACTTTTTTTAAAACAAAATGTGAATTTTTGAAAAATCTTACGTCGGATGCTCATAACACAAGGTTACAGATGTATCTAGCCTGCAACATTCAGATAAACTGAAGCTACATTTGAAAATCGCACCAAGCTGCCATGTGTGTGACTGTAAGACACAATGTGGCTTCAATTTATTTTTTGTATTATTCATGTTTAAACATGACATATAGCCTTAATTTCCCTCTAGTCTGTCAACACACACTATTAGGAGTAAGTTTACTTCACAAAATCCTTAAAAAATGTATTTTATATACACTTCATGAAATTTCCTCAAATAGCTCACTGTTTTCCTTTACACCCAGCAAATCTTTAAAGAGCAACTGTAAAAATTAATCTTTCATTTCTGCATTTATTAGAATAGAAGAAAAAAGTAAGACATAAAATACAATAAAAAGAAAATTCACTGCTATTCCAAATACACACTTACAATAACATTCTTAGTTGTGGAATGAGGGCAAGCGTGATTTTGGATAAGCGTGGAACAGTTTGGTTTTTCCCCATAATGATGGAAATGATTTCACTATGTGGTCCCTCCGTGTTCAGTTTGTGCTCAGGAATGAATTAGAAGCAGTTTAAGGGATGAGTTTAATTTGTTCATTTCACTCTAGAGTATGTCAACACAGTACCCTGTTTTTTACAGCGTTTTTGTGATTAATTTGTTGCTTTCCCTTTTTAAACAATGCATGACGTAAACCTCTGTAAGGCTTCCCTTTTCTAATTTATGTGCGCTGCGGTTAAAAATTCACTGCTGATTAAATGATGAATATATATATATATATGTGTGTGTGTGTGTATATATATATATATATATATATATATACACACACACATATATATATATATGAATTATTTCTTGCACGTCCCTTGTTTTGCTGAGCAAACACACATGCACTCAGGGTATTCGATGTGGTGGTCCTCAGTGGGCCGAAACCCACTTCCTCAAGCTCTCTTCCCACCACCGATGGCTCTGAAAAGGTTTTAAAAGTGTTCATTTGAGACAGTGAGCTGTTTGGTGGTTCACCCCCCCTGGAGCACAACATTATTAACATAATGAAAAACAGCACATGGAATTTATATCAGCGTGAATATACATTGTAAAACAAAAGTCTTTATAGCAAAATTAAACAAGGTGATAACACAATATACAGCATTGTCATCACTCATCCTATCACTTTGTAGGCATTTGATAAAAGACTGTATGACTTAATTAAAAGGTATGCAGGGAAACTGTCAGAAAAAAATATAAAAATAACAATGCCCTTGTGACAAACAATCCCCTTACAACGTTTCCCTAAGCTTGCAACAACGTCACAGTATTACTGCTACATTACAGACATTTTGTATTCCCACAGTGCATGGTTCTGTGACTGGGCCTCAATTTGTCTTTCACAGGAGATATGCGTGAACAATTGGAACAAGAAGCAGCTGGGCAACAGCAATGGGTCCGTGAGAGCTCTAACTGGACCACTCACAAGACTTCATAGATATAATTTTATAAACTCTAAGCTACATTAAAACTAGACTGGTGAAAAAGAGGTGATCTCTGCATCCTCATGTTCAGTGCTGATTGTTGACTGATTCATCCCATAAACATATGCAGCTTTCCTCATCTTATCGCTGTTCACCAGCACACAGGAACACCAGACATGAACTATACACACTGTGGAAAGACACTCCTACTGGGTGCTATTTGTTTGATAGGTGTTTACCACTTCACATTTGCTCTACTGCAGGCAGAAATATTAGAAGAGATAAGTGAAGAAAGTGCCATTTAAAATATAACTGGAAAATATTTTTATCTTTGGAAATGGACAACTTGACGGTTTGTACATTGCTTTGCCCACTGCTGATAATAAGGGTACGCAGGCCGGTTCAGTGGAACACAGCAGCTGACCTGTCTGTCCCAGTCTGACTTGGGATCCTCTGATCAGGTGTTGAGGCCTAAACAGACAGTTTGAGTGGTGCTGTGTCACACTGGAAGAAAGCCCACCCTGACTGACAGGAAGATGCTGAAAGAAGCTAACATACTGAACACTGCGCTACTTAAGAAGTGCTCTATGCATCTCCTGTGCTTATCTGCCGTATATGAAAAACAATGGTCATCAGAGTGTCTGTGTACCAAGATAAATATGTAAAACAGTAACAGACATACAGGCAGTTTGATTCAGTGCATGTTCCCATTCAGAGGAAAACAAAAGCAAAATAATACAGTATATGAACAGGCCACAGTCTCAATTTATTCTTCTGTCAAGGAATCTGCTCCAGTGTTCTCCTGAGGTTTGAGGGAAGTGAAGTACGAAAACAGTACTGTTGCCTTTTGGGGATTGGGAGTGAACCAGCTGCAGTGTGCTATGTTGCCTCCTGTCAAACTGCTTGGCCCAACTCTGCAGAACCACAGGGTCCTGTATGATATGTGGTTCCATTGCCATTGTATCTGTCCAGTTGCAGCATGGATATCCTCTCTCCCCTTGGACCCCTGAATGCGACTCTTGCTGTCCACGCCATCAGCAGGTTTTGGAAACCCTCAGATTACAAAGAATATGAAAAATAACCCCAGCCCCCCCCCCCCCAAAATTAACCTCCTGGTTTGAGACCCTGCAGTTTGTGGTTTTAAACAATCTGTTTCTGAGAAGCAGAGCTGGACCGTCTGAAGAAACAGTAAGCAAGGACAATGAGGAAAAAGAGCACGAAGACAAAGAGGACCATGAGGGTAACGTAGCCAGCATGGGGAATGGGGGGTGAGTCAGGGGCCTCAGCTGGGATCATGTTGGTCAGGTTGAGCATGTACCCCAGAGTCCATCCAGCATCACTGTTGGCAATCTGGAGTAAAACAGGAAGAGGAAGCCTCAGTCTCTCACAAACACACACACACACACACACACAGGCAGCATTGGCCATTATATTCCCTGCACCCTTGGGTATAATCAGTAGCCCTGTTATGGAGGGAGTTGTGGTTTACCTTTTTGATGAACTTGATATCTTTCCAGGTTTCAGAGGTGAAGTTGTATCCATCCTCAAGCAGAGTGAGAATGTAGGTCCCAGAAAAGCAGTACTCCTGTAGGTACTTCTCCTTTACCTTTTTGTGGTTCTTTGTAACCTGTAAAAACAGGAACCAGTTCTTACCAACACATGTAGTAAATTTATTAAGAATTCTTAAGTATTTCACTTGTGTCCCATGTGAGCCATATGAGTCCACCCATTGGGCCCAAAGCCATTTCTGTGTGGTATGTGATTACCACCCCTTGGACATAAAGATCCTGCAGGACATATCATGTGAACCCCAACCCCTGCGCCAAAGGTTCGTCCCATTGTATGTCAAGTGAATTTATACTCACTTCGTCCCAGGGCATAGAGCAGTATGCTGCCAGTTTCTTCTTGCTGACTTCCAGGGGCTCTGAGGTCAGGTTTAAAAAGTCCATAACAAAGAAGAATGCAGAGAAAGCCTGTAGCACAAAGTGTGTGAAGATCAGTGCACTCATTCACTAAAGTCAGTGCAATTCTACCTTAAAATGCTTTGAATGAATAAAAAAACAAACAAACAAATAAATAAATAAAAGCTGTCCGGTCCTCACCCCAAATTGGCCCTTTAGTGGGGGCTGGAAGACCCCATTGAAGGAGCAGCTGCTACTGGTGCATTCACTGAAGTTGAAGATGCGACGGACATTCTTCTGGCAAAGCATCCAGTTGCCCGTGCCCTTGTGTGTGAACTCTGCCTTAGAGGGTTGGACTTCAGAGACACAAGGGCTGTTGTATATGTCCTGCACGGATTTGCTCTTGTTATAGCCAGGATGGAAACAGGGATCCTCCAGGGTCTGCTTTCCTGAGCCTGTCGGGTGGGCCTGCAGCTGCCGGTCCAGGAAGAGTTTGAGAGCCTGGTCTTTGCCGTAGCACAGGAAGCTGTGCGTGTACACACGGTACTCCTTCCCATACAGGCGGAAGTGGATGAAGTCATTGATTGACTTGAAATGATCCCCAGACTCAAAGGTGATCTGGGTGGAGGCTCCGCCCAAGTCCAGAGCACCCATAGTGTGCTGTGCCTGGAGAAAGAAATCCCTGAAGTTAAGTGGCATCACCCCCCTGGTACCCGCCCTGAAAAACCTTGGGGTTACGTGAAGTTACCCTGCGGAAGTTGTCACTCAGGTAATTAACTGTAATCCACCCATAGGCACCTTCCTCCTGGCCAGTGATGATACGTGCCCCCTGGAAGGAAAATGGGGTCGCCTGGAGAAACTGCATGACCGAAAGTAAGACATTGCCAGAAGCAGTCTCGTTCTCCTTTCTGCAGGGGAGGAAGTGGGCCACAATAGTTATCAATACAGCTGTGATACCTGACAATCAGGGATCTACATTTTTAATGTTTTAATATGTTTGATTATTTCTCTTGTGGACGTAATTCCAGACCTCTGATATCCACAGGCAACCACTGAAACACCAATGATTCTGTACCATGCTGTTCCATTAAAATTCCCTACAGTTCAATGTCTCATTCAATAAAGCATGTCTGTCTGGCATGATGAGACATATTCAGAAGGATTATCCTATCAGCACCTTGCTGTTTTTTCTGACACAGAGTCAAAAAGGTGGTGTATGTGTTACCTTAGCAACCGCATCCCTGCTGTGGCTCCCAGATAGACAGGTGTCTCTTGGTGCCTTGGAGTGGGGATGGCACGCTCTGCTTCCTCCATGCACTCTCTCAGCGAGGGGCCAGCCTGATTGGCGTTCCTGAAATAGCTGGAGATCCCTTTGCCTGGGGGTCCATTGTCCAAATAAAACAAAACAGAACAAGAATGAACAATAGAAGGGAAAGCTGTGTGTATGAGAGTGAGATAGACAGAGGGGGCCATGTATCGGGGTAAAGCCACAAGCCTTAACTTTCTGCTCCACTAACAAACTATTCAAAGACAACAGCAGTTGATATGTTGCCACAGCTATTCAACTGTGAATAATGGATGCGTTACAAAGATTCATGGCATAACTTTTCTCTCCTGCGTGTTCAGGATGACTTACAAAGAGACAGGCATTGTTTTAGACAGATAAGCAACTAAACAGTGTGAAAATATACGTAGTGCACCTGTCCTCTACCCTATGGGGACAAGACCCTGAGCCATCAATGTCTAACCTAAAGATAATCTCACAAATGATGACTGGGTGCAGCCTACTTATGTCAGCACTGAGAAAAAATTATTCTTGTGTATGTGACCAGCCAGCACACTTCATTCTCCTGTCTCGTATTAACTGTGATCATTCCTCTAAACTATAGACTTTGAATACATGTCCCTAAATGCAAAAGATGTTGCAGACACTGTAAAAATTTCCAAACAAGCCAAACACTGAAAATACAATTGCAAGGGAGAGAATAAGTGTGGAACATGTCTGAGGGCCCTCACTGAAATTATTGTGCAAAAAAGCACAACACTCACTCACATTAACTGTTTGTTGGAGCCCATCCCGGAATCACTGGGCAATAGGCTTCAAGGGGTATGTGGTGCAAGAGTTCATTGCAGGGTAGTTATACACATTCACTCACACAATCACAAACTGTGGGCAATTTAGAGTCTCCAGTTAATCAGAAACACACATACTTGGACTGTTTGAAGAAACCAAGGCACCCGGAGGAAACCTGCCCAGAAAACATGCAAACTCCACACAGATTGAGCTGGATTTAAACCTACATCCTAATAGCCTGTGAAGCAGCTGTGCTACCCACTGTACCATCATGCCAAGCATAACACTGAACTTATAACAACGTGGTTTTCCTGAGGAAAAAAAAAAAACAGGTGCATATTTTGGATGGTTTTTAAAAGTAACAGCCGTGTTTCACTAGGGGGCAACCTGACAATTTCTGACAAACTATCTCAATGCAGGAACAACATGACAACACTGGTCTTCTCATGACAGAGCATGAACTGTAGACAGAAACCTCACCACAAGGCACAACAGTGTACCAGGACCTTTGCTGATAAATATGACAAATGAGACAGGTGGGACTCACTTCACAGCCTTTTTTATTTCTTTATTTTAATCCTTCACTCTGCGTACCTTTCACATTGCATGTGTGTTTCTGTGTCACCATGCCCGTGTTATTCTCCTTCTCCGCAGGCCACTGGTACACATACACAGATGTGTGGGAAGAGCCAGCATCCAGAACGATGCCATACTGCAGGAGAAAGCAGAAGAAAATGGAATGGGATGGGTGGACAAACAGTGCTCAGCAGGTGAGGGGACGATGCTTGTTATCCACATCCATAGCAGCTCCTTTTCTCAAAAGTCCCTTACAAACAAACATTCAAATGTTTTAAATACCAGTGGATATTTTACTGGTATGAACTTTGCAAACCAAAGCAGCAATGATGCTTTTCCCCACTCACCTGAAACCATCTGTAATCATACCTTATACTTCTGATGGATGGGTTTGTTCTGCATCACACTCATGGTCACCAAGCCCCCAATGACTACCGTAAACAGAACAGCAATGATGATGATTGGACGTCTGTGCCATGGGTTCTTCTCTCTCATCTCTGAGCTCAGCAGAAGGCAAGAACAAGAGAAAGAGAAACACAGTGTGAAAGTCCAACCTCTTTATTGTTCCTTATGTAGGAGGACTGCAAGAAGCGCACAATCAACTCCAAAAAAGTTTGGCAGAAGTAGCCCAGTGCATTCAGTGCCAACCTCTGGGGGACATCCCACACAGATGTCTAGCAGATGGTTGAAATGCTTTGATGTGACACCACCCAGCAGACACAACGTTCACATTCTGCGTGACTTAGGTTCTAAAGCACTTGAAATCAATAGCAAAGATGTGCCAGAAAGGGCTTTCAAAGTCCAGTCCAGCCTCTACAGTGATGGGTGGCTATTTACTCTTCACAGTCACACATCCACTAACTTAAATAAGCACTTATATTTGTGCCTCAAGGATATGAACCACCCAGTGTTTCAGACACCACTGAGCACTGACTTGTTTAGCTCATAAAACCTTAAATGGAAAACTCTGCTAAATAAACTCCCCATTTGCAGCTAGGGGATATGGGCTTGCCTGAGTATATCAAGGAGCATTTTTGACAAATGAATCATCATAATTGGCAAGAAGTTCAAATGCCAGAAAGAGATAATCAATATGACTGCCATCATAAAGCATGATGATTTAAACTCTGAGTCAAATCACTAAGGATGCAAGAAAGCCTCCCCATCATGCTCCCAAGATGCCAATTATGTGGTTGGAGGGGTGCAAAATTGCAGGTTTATACACAGATAGAGCACATCTGTGACACAGCATGACCAAGGGAAGCTCTTTGAAGCCTCAGACTTGCTCACACCCCCATTTCCCCAGAAGTCGGTTTTGAAATAACAGTGCGGGTCCTGCATTTGGCACCCCAGCAGAGTACAGAACAGCGGTTTTATTCAAACTGAAGCTGCAGTTGATTGTTGGGTGGGCTTTATAGCATCAATTTGCCTCTGTCAGATTAAGGAACATGGTGGCACAGCAGGTAAAGTTGGTGCCTCACAGTTCCTGGACTGCTTGTTAGGAATGGAATTGGAGTCCAGGTCACTGTGAGTGGAATTTGTACGTGCATGTTATAAAGCAACAGCATCCTGCTTTTGTTCCCTCCCTGGCTGTAAAAACCACACGAGTGGTCACTTTGGATCAGATTTGAACTGATAGCACTTCCTTCCAACCATGTCAGTCAATATTTTCATGAAGAAGCGTCTCATGGAGATAGTGGTACTCCAAGCAGTCATTCCAGAAATCATTAGCCTACATGAAATTGTTAATGTGGGTCCAGAGATCATTTTTAGCTGCAAGTGGTACCATAATGGGATGAAATAGCATAGGCGGTCACATATTTGATGGGTAGGGCAAGCGATGAGGTTGAGAAATAATATGGTGGGAAATCTGTTCTGTCATAACGTGGTGAAATGTGAAGCTGGGAAGATAACAGGAGTGAGAAAACAGGGGCAAGACTGTAAATAACTGTAACACACTTGTGAAATGTTCTTAAAGAAAGAGATTCCTCAGTTTTGAAGTCGAGGCCTTTAGTCATTTAGACACCTCCCCATTAGGTGTTTGTTAGGGGTCAATTTAAAACACCTGCTTCATTCAGATAATCAAATATGGGTAATTACCGACTGAGCAGCAACATAGACTTGGAGAAGCATCCTCAGCTTAAACTCAAGTGGCCCAAGTCCTCTGTACACATTTTTTAAACAACCATGAACAGTCAAAGGGCATGTTCTCTTTGTGTGGAATTGGACCAAAAAGTATACCCTGAGGAACTCCTTCTGAAGGAAGAGAAACATGAATAAAGAGGATGGAAAACTGTGGGTCAGAAGAAAAACATACATTGCATAGAGACAAACAGGTGAATGCACTCTGATAGTCACTCAGGGCAAGTGACAAATATAATGTGGGGAGTTGTTGTTGCAACCAGGAGCACTAGAGGACAGCAGTCTGTTGACATCTTGAACTGTTCAACTGCAGGCAAAAATCATTGTTCAATTAGCTAAAAACATGAGCATACAATAGAAAAGCTTACCTCCTGTTTAAAAGCTCCCACTGTTATCGCCCCAGTTCTGGAAAATGTTGATAAGTGGCACAAAGTCTTACAAGGTTGCATTTATAGTAGTTTGTTGATAAAAAGACTTTCACTGTCCTCTTGCACAAAAGTCCAGTATTGCTTTTCTTGGCATTTCCCTCGAAGTGGAGTTGGCATAGAAACGCTGCTCCATTACATGGGTCAGACCCCAAGAGCCAACCAGAACTCCCACCCTCCAACAGTGTAAGGGTATTATTAACCAGTTCAGTTTTCCTTTGGCTTATCTACTGCATCAGCCTTATTTCCTACTTCACAAAATAAGTGGTTGACCTGAAGGAAGCACATTCCTCCTCTTCCTCAGAGCTCCACACTGCTTCCAAGTTCTGAATCCTCTCAGGCTCTTGGCACACAGCATGTGCTGCATAGTGATCAGTGCAGCCTGAATGGGGCACAGGGCGGCACAGTTGAACACAGGCGGCACAATGTGTTTTCTGCTCTTTCATAAAACAATGTCAGGTTTATCTCTGCCTCCTACTTAGCAATTTTTCCACCTACTTTAAAGCTGCACATTAATATTTTGTATCTGGCTGTGTTTCAAAGATCATCTGCGTCCATTAATTGCTCATCGGTTAAATGAAAAGGCAGCCAATGGTTGCTGTGGAACGGTGGGGTGATAATATTTGTATTGTTCAGTACCGCTGCTCTTCTTGGTTCACTGACTTATGTACCTATGGTATTCATCTTTCCACAGCAAACTCTCTCTTTTTCACTCTTTTTTTTCCAGTGACGCAGCTTAGGTAAAAGTTTTCCAGAAGAGCACATTGCGGGCTTTGCATTCTGCTATTGCAGTAAATCCAGGTGGGTTTGTGCCAAATCGAGTAGTCATTGCTACTGTCATTTCCTGGCCAAACACTGGACGTGGTCCTCCAGGCTCCACTCTACAGACATGATACAACTGTTAATGCTCCTGGACATGGACCTTCAGGCACAGTCTGGTCAAAAATCTGACTGCTTACCTTTCATATCTCAATGCGTTTGGCTTATCCAATGTGTCTGCAATATGCTGATTTATTTCCTTTTTAAGAAGCAATTTTATTCACATGCAATAACTCGTACACATCACTTTTTCACTAAACCGTGTCGCTAGATGCTTAGGTTTCCATTATGCACAGTATTATTATCGAGCCTCAACATATGGGCGTCTCCAGGTGCCTGAGGGGATATGGGGATTCCCACCTCTGAGCTTGCACAGGCAGGTAGACAAGATCACCTTTGGTTGCCCTGAAAACATACCATGGTTTCTGCCAACTCCACCCATATGGAGAGAGGCCTGCCTCATTCCCCCCAACAAAGACTTGGCCTCCTGGGACTGCTGTAGCCAATGTTATGGAGCATAGTGGGGGCATGTCCCACAGTGATTGGCTAAAGCAGTGACTCATTTTGTGCTAGAAGGAGTTTGGGGGGGGGACAAGGAATGAGCGAGAGAGAGGGATACACACACAACAATGGTTGGCATGGCTTTGCCATATTTGGTGCTCCTCCACTGGCATTGGAATGTAAAGGACTTTGGAAGATCCTCATGCACTTACACAAGTGTTACGGCAGTTGCGTTCTGTGTACTGTGCATTCGCAGCCAGAAAATGTGGAAAAGAGGGAAATTTAAACAAAATCTGAACTGACACCTTCACATTACTCATGAGAAAATGGCCAGAACAGGAGGCCTCCAATGGACTGGCATCCTGTCCAGGGTGAACTTGTTTACCCAGCCTTGTACCCTGATATTCCAGGAACTGGAAACTACTTTTGACCCAGAAACTCACCCTGAATCCGTACAGCAGAAGCCATTTGTGAAAATGGATTGATAGATGGACAGAATAAAGGTACTAACCCCTGATCTGGGGGGGGGCATTTTTGGAATGGTACACTGACACAAAATAGTAGTTTTGAGGTCTGAAAGTGTGATAAGTGTTGAAATTCCCTGAAATTGTTTTAATCCAATTTCCGTTTTTGTTTTTATTTCACATGCAGTCTTCTACAACCTAAAATTCATAACAAATTGTTGGATTGAAAAATAAAAATGTTCTCAATAGTTCAACATTGTTTTCAGCTGTTTCTAATTGTTCCATTATACATTATTATTACCAAAATGACTCAACACAGTTTTGAAATATTTATAGTATATGTTTTTATTTTTCAATCCAAACATTTTTTAATGGATTTTACGCTGTAGAAAATTATTCAAATAAACATTTAAAAAAATGATACAACTACAATCATCGTAATTCAACATTAATCTCACGGTTAAACCTTAAACTACTGTTCTGTGGAGGTGTGGGGTCTGAACGGTATTTGAGAGCTGATGGTGTTTCGTGGGCTGTGTTTTTACCAAAGAATCCATCTTTTTTATGCTCACTACCCAGAAACTCCTAGTGCTTCTGAAAAGTGTTTCACTCCAGATAAAGGGAAGAAAATATACATTTGTCACTATGAAAGTACGGTTGGACATTTAATTCTAAGTGTAAACCTTATTCTGTGCTTGTTTTTCACTTGTCTTGTAGGATTCACAGTGCTGAAAAGGAAAAGTGGGAACCTGAAACTCGATGCTGACAAAACACAGAAGGGCTAAGGATTTGTTTAGCCTTTTGAGGCAATAACTTTTTCCGTTTCTCTTGTGAGAGAAAAAAAATTGTTCATACGAAGGGTCAAAAGTGTTCTCTTGGTTGAAAGGCAAGAGATGTGCCTGGTGGCACACAGAAGCCTTGGGGGAAACATGGCCATTCTTCAACTTTTACAGCTGTTGGAGAAACACATTAGCCGCATTTCCAAACTGCATGTGTGGATTGTTGTAAGCATAAAGGGAGTTTTACCGACATTACTGATGCCCACCCTTTTTGGAAACAAGCTGCACTTACATTAATACTTTTTGGTAACAGGGGACACTTCAGAATGACGATGAGTCTCTACCTCTATTATAGAATGAATATTTCGTGGAGTTTGAAAGTAAACACACAGAACAGATGATCTCTCATTGTGTGAGAAGGTGTTTATGTGATCGAACTTCCTCTGTGACACAATCTTCAGACACACACACAAAGCCAGGAACATGCAGGACAATATGCAGCAGTCGTGAGAAACTTAAAAAGGCCAGTTTGGCTGTGGAAATGTCACAGCTGTGCTTTTTACAAAGTGAAGTGCAAGGATTCCTCTGCTGGTGGGAAAGGTAGAATGCAGATTGAGGAACATCCACTTTGTCCCAATCGCAATAGAAGTGACACCACTTGGAAGAAACAGAAAGAGAGTTGGTGGGAGAGTGAAGAAAAGCAACACTGGGTCTACCTCAAATCTTAGGTGTGCATGGGAGAATAATGGGTAATAGTGACGAAAGTCACGTGAAAGTAATACTGCGTAGTTTTCACAGTCTGTCCTTTACATCTTACAATTTTATATAAACATCGTATATCCAAAACACTTTGGCTTCGGAACATGGATGTGTGAGGGAAAAAAACCATCTCTACTCCCACTGACAGCATAGCAGTCCGTCGTTCTTGGGATAAACAAAGCCGAGGTTTCTCGTGTCGACATCTCATTTAGGAAAGCGCCCCACAGTTTACACTGCAGTAATAGATCTGTCTCAGGCCTCAAGCATCAAACAGTTTTCTCAGACAAATTCCTTTGACCTTCTTTTGGACTATTTATGTGGTTACCAGGGAGATGTTAAAAAACAGCCCCAGTAAGCACCCTATTGTCGAGGCCATTGATTGTCTCACTTCCTCTTCCTCTTTGATCCCTGGACTGGACTCAATTATCTTTACCCCAGACCACCTTCAATTTACCGCAGTCTCTCCCAGTCTACCACACCGTATTTACGCAAGTTTACAATTATCCATTTGTCACGTGTTTTGCCCAAAGTGGCATCACTGCAGCCTCAGAAAAGACACACTTGTCAATTAGGAGGTTAAACGTGGACGGATTCTCTTACGTCGGCTTGTGCACTTTTTTGTGAGGTTTGATCAAAATCTTACCCAAAAGCGGCTGATTTTTTTTCTTTTTTTTTTTTTGCAAAATGAATGTTTTTACTGCATTTTTAAGCACTTTGCAGAAGGAATCTCCTGCAAGGGACTGTTAGTGGGTTCGAATCAACAGCCCTCAAATGAACCCCCCCACCCTGAACTGCTACATGATTTGCTGCCTAACTGGAGACCAGACTCTGACATAATTATTGCTCATTTTTTTAATAATGCATTGCTGGCACAGCGAGACAATAGAATTACAGCTCTACCGCTTTACTTTCTTGCCTCTGACTCACCGCAAAGACTGGGAGGCCAATAATAGGTAAGAACTGATTTGTTCACATGTTGAATCTGCAGCACTCCTTCAAGTAATACTTGATACTGACATTTGTCTACATTTACGTCCAGCATGCCTTAACCTAAATTATCATCGATAAAAGCACGTGACAGGGAAATACATATAAATGTAATAAAAAGCCAGCTACCACCAAGTTCAATAAAAAGGAACAGAGGATCTCCCATACCGCACAGGCGGACTCACCTGGTCCCGCAAGGTGCATTTTCAGGCTGTCTTGCCTCTCAGTCTGCTCTCAATTTGATCCCTGTGGATGTGCTAGTTGCAGAGGGGCATGGCTGTCAGAACAACAAGTTATAACAACAAGCCAACCGCTGTGGGTCCTGCATTGGGCAATGCTCTTGTCCGTTCCCCCTGTTCCAGCCCGCCTCAGGTCCCGTGTCCTGTCACTCAGGAAGCCTGCACCAACCTGCCCTTCTACTCCAGCAGGATGATGATCTCACACCGCTCTGCATTTGAAGACTTCTATAAACGAGACACACTGACTCCAGTGCCCCTGTGACCACTACAAACACATGTCGTGCGTTTCCTCAGATGGACCACTGTGTACTGGGCCAGAAATGGCATTGACGGTATCTGTACAGACTGAGTGGCGACACGTAGCATTTGGTCGCAGGTCACAACAGGTCCTCTGCTTGTTCGTCACGTTACTCATCTGCTCCGTCATGGGCTGCAGCCCTAAGGCACTCCGTAACACCACTGACAAAAAACCCTGACTATAGGGCTGACATCCACGTTGCTGAAAGGGTGCACACAAAGAGAACAATGTCTGCTTTCAGAAGGAACAATAACCGATTAATCCAACTGGGTCAAAAAGTTTACTTAATGATCTTTGATCATGCTGGGAACTTCTTTGACCTGTGAGAACCTGGCACTCGTGCTTTGCGTGCATAACGGTAATGACAGTCATTCATAGAGTGGCAGGCTGTGATCACAAACTGTCATCGGGTATGACTGCACAACTGGTTGAGATGAGTTTGAAAACTTGAAAACCTTGAACTGGGGTAGACAAACCAGAGATGCCATCCAAGATCAGCATTTTGTTTGTTGAAGACAAATGGTCAGTTATTTTAGAGAAAAATGCACAACTTAGCATGTCCTAGGCAACAGTTATTGGTATGAAAACATGACAAGTAGACTGAATTCGTAATTACAGAAAAGGAATGGCCTTGTTTATGGCAGTGGCCACATTCTCCTCAGTCACAACAAGTCCTGTAACTTCCTGTAGCTACGTATCAACAGAAGGCTCAACATCCACTGTGTAGCTACTGGACACAGTATTGTGTCTTAACCCATATATGGTGAATCAAACTCACTCTGTCCCTCAGAGCTTCTTAATCATTCCCATCGTTCAAGATGGGTATCAAAATCTCTTTCAGGTGTACTTCTCTCTTGATCTCCCAATTGCTAAATAAATTAGAACAAAATCATCTGCTGCAGTTATTTATGCAGTTGCTATTTCAATGTCACTCCCGTGCACAGCTTTTTGAATGATGTGAACCAGCAGCATGGCTGTATCTGACAAACAAGCTGTACTTGATAAATCTGTGTCTGTGTCTAAAGCTCTTCATTCCTCATATGCGGTTATTGAAATTTTGTTTGCTCTGAATTGTACGTCACTTTCGACAAATTGTCTACAAAATACATTTGCGAATGTAAATGTGGGGCTAAGATCAATGATGGTGACATGGTTTTGAAAAGTCTTGTACACATCCCTGCTGTGTTCACTTGTAATGAATCCAAAGTAAGGCTTTCACTTCTGTAACTATAATTTTTTTTTTTGTTGGATATTCCGCTCTTCTGTCCAATTCCACAGCTGGATTTCCTCAGGGTCAGTCAAACTGCGCTGCTAATGTGTACAACATGCACATACAAGTAGTATCACTGTAACCCTTCTAAGTAAAGTGAGAAATAACATTTTTGAGGATGAGTAATGTATACATACTTTGAAAGTTCCACGTAATCAAAAATGGTTGTAATTTCACAATTCAGGTAGAACTGGGCTTAGCACTCTAAATCACTAGCAGTAACTGGTCAGACCTCCTCTCACCAAGAGGGTCAAAGCTGTTTCTTCTGGAAAGTTCTGCAGCAGGGCTTCTATCGTTCCCCAACGTGGATGATAAGAGTGTGTAATGTAATCTGTAGTGCGGTGCAAATTAAGCTCAGGAAGGCACACAACCCTGATAAATGCTTCTCTGTCCACAAGCAAGACAGGACATACACAAACATGTAGATATCCTCAAAGTAAGTTCAAATAAATTTTGTTTAAAAAAGAAAGCTAAACGTATCTTTTGCCAGGAAGCATTTGCTGAAGAATGATGTTATGCTTTAGAACCTTGAGTTGGAGAGTTCTAAAGCCCAGAGAGGTTCTTCTCTCAGGAATCCAAGAGGGTGGTGCTTCTCCTGAGGAGAAGCCTACAGGCCAAAAAAGCACTCTCAAGGGAACATCATTCTCCCCAGAGTGGCCAAGCTGTGGTCTGGAGGTGCTTCCATGGAGATCCTTTACCAGGATGGCCTGAAGGAGATGTTACAATGCATCTAACTAACTCTGGTGAGAATTTTGGGTGCAGGTCAGACAGGCATGGAGGAAGTATAGGTGGATTCGTGGTTTCTCTCCACCTGGTTCCTTACTCATAGACCTTACCCTTCTTGTTCCCAGGTCAGAACCTCCCCAGCTCTTCTCAATCTGATCCCAGACCCTGTTGTTCCTCTGTACTTAGCACCTCCTAAAATTCTGCTCCCCGGAGTCTACTAAGACTTCTGTAATTCTACTCCTAAACTCTATGCTCTTGTGGAAGGTGTGTTTACAAAAAAATTTTTTGTCTGGTAGCTGACCTCACTGGCGTTGGTAATAGACTTTTGTGTAACCATCTTGCTGTCACCACCCATTCCATGGGCTTATTACCATGTGCTGCAGCCCATCTATTTTCACCAAAAGGGAGAAATAATCCCCCTGCAGACAAATGCTATGCAAGGCCAAACAAATATCCCCTTTCCTTATCAACACTCACAGAGAATGTATATAATCATCTCTATTCAATGTCAGCATTCAACATCATTCTCAAGAGATGATGAATTTATACCAACTGGAGGTCATTTACAACAAAAACACGCAAATGGTACCTGGTGACAGCATCTGCCAAGAGAGATCTTGACTCATCTAGGTCACGTTGCAACCACTGGGGACGATAAAGCTGCCAGTAAACACAGACGTTGCGTGACATTTGCTCCCCAAATGCTCTGATCAAAATGTTTTTTAGAAGCAGAAGGTCACCCCTCAACCAAGGCAGGATGACAGTCAAGATGTTACCTAGATCAGACTCCCTTGCCTGCAGAATTCAATGATGTACCCTTTGCAGAGATGGTTCTTTGTGTTATAGTCACTTCAAATCCAACGACTTCTGACATTTACAGAAAATGCTATTAGCCAATACTGAGGAACCCTCAGGGTATCTCAGAGTCTGGCGTTTCATGTTACTGCATCCACACGTTATCGTGTGCATTTTTTAGCAGGATGGTGATGTGAGTAAAGTACTGCTATCTGACTGGAGTATGCCAATCCCCCTACCCATTTCCCCTTTAACTTTGTTGTTTTTAGTCTGCTGGCTCTTATTGATGATCTACTGATAGAGGAGATTATCATGTTGTGTTTTACATGTTTTGCCAAACCCTTAAACAACATCCTCCTGACTCACAAGCCGTTAATTTGATTTTTTTAAAAATGTACATGCTTAAAAATGAGCATGCACATTTTCTTCATTTGTTGGAAGCCATGTGTGATGAAATCAAAATAATGGCCATTTCTTGACTGACCCTTCAGGATCATCTGAAACTGCCAAGCATCAATCACGCCCTGAGGCGTGGGCGGCCGACACCGACACCCTCCCTGGGAAGGGGATGGGCTGACCGCCGAAGCTCCTCTCCGACCCCCGCTGAGCGCGGAGGAAACCCCACAGACCTGTCCTACTTGCTGTATATACTCTCTGTATATTAATACCACACACAAAGTCAACGTGATAGCCAGTCTGTACAGGGACTTAAAAGCAATTTAAAAACATAAACTACACATCCCTTAACATAATGTCCTCTTCTGTATGCTGACTGGACAAACATGGTCGACAAGAAAATACACAAGAAATGCAGAAACTTTTGGCCATTGACAGTGCAAGCTGTGTTACCTAATGTTGATATAAATCTGGATGTTTTACCACCAGTTTTTATAAGAAGGCTTCACCACTTCTCATATTGGTTAGGGAAAAAGTCAGCATTTTCCGTAAGATCACACACATTTGCCCTGATGAAGATTCCAGATGGTGCTCGGATATTGAAAGTTAACCTAAGGTGTTCAAATAAAATATTCAGCTACACAAATGTACATAAAATTGTAAAAGACTTTGGAAAAGAACTGACTAAACAGCAAAATAAGATACTCATTCATTACCAAAATGCACACATTATTTACTCATTCCTGGTACTTCACCGTTAAGTCCAGGTAACATACAGTACTGTGCAAGTCTTAGGCACCTGTGGGAAAAATGCTATAAAGCGAGGATGGTTCCAAAAATAATGTCATGAATACTTATTAATCAATAAACCTTCTAAAAAGTGCAGTAGACAAAAAAAACCTCAATCAGATCAATATTTGGTGGGACCACCCTTTGCCTTTAAAACAGCATCAATTCTCTTATGCAAACTTGCATGCAATTTAAGGTAGAGGTTGGTAGGTTCTTCCAAACACTGGCCACAGTTCTGCTGCAGACTTTGAGGGTCTGCATGTACTTCCAGACTGACTTGATCATGTTGAGATCATGGCTCTGTGGGGACCATACCATCTGTTGCAGGATTCCTTCTTTTTGCTTGTTTGGTATGACTGAGATGGGGTGTTTGAGGTCATTCTCAGGCTGCAGAATGAATTTGGGACCAATGAGAAACCTCCCTGATGTTAGATAAGAATCTCCCTGTACTTCTCAACAGACATTCAAGTTGCATGCCTAAGACTTTTGCACAGTACTGTGTCTGGTTCCCGTATCATTATTTATTAGTATTACAAAAAAATATTCAAATGTATTCATTCAAAGAAACTTAAGCTTGAACCTAATTATATTGTTGTGTATTTTGTTAATGAAATTCAGGCCCAATAACATGACACCTCCAAGAATTTACCCTTGTACCCTTTACAGTCCTTAATCCTTACACTACTGAGTGGTTAAAATGTTGCAAACTGCGCTACAGAAGGCTTCACTGAGTGTGGTCTGGTGTGCAACGAGAGTTACATAGTCAAGTTGTTTTCAAGGTTTAAAGGTCCTTTCTCAGCTGCAAAAGGTGTTTGGAAACAACCGGGCTTCTGTGAAAATCAAATAAATGTTTCAAAAAGTTGTATGTAGCTTTTAGCAGTTGAAAATGGAGTAGTATTTTATCTTTCCCTAGTCATCAAAATGTACTGGATTCTTTTGTGTAGTTTAAAGATTTTTCAGTTGGTGACTTGACAGTTATTGCCACCAGTTTAAAGTTTTCAAGGCAGCTCTTTCCAGATGTAAACTTCCTCAAACAGCACATTGAGTAACTCTGCAAGAACAAGCATGTGAAACTCGCTGGGTCAGCGACAGGAAGTTATGGTGTCTACTAAAAACGAGAAAAGAACTGTCCACATGTCTCCACAATATGCCCTTGACCTGGAGGTAGGCAGGGGAGTGAGTCTTTTTTTTGCATCATAACACCAGATGACCTCCAGTTAATATAAATTCACCACATCTGGTTGGAAATCTCCATCATCCTTCAACTGTTTGGCTGGGCATTCAAAACAGAGATAAAATTCATGCCCATAAAGGAAGAAAACAGTACTACTGAGCAGCCACTGGGACTCTGCACAGCACTGTACAGTAGTGGGCATGTGATGCTTCCTGAATGTTATTCATCACACTACAATGTACAGGACCAGGGTTCCTTTATCACTGGTCCACCTGGTTTCCTCTACTAATGGCTTTGGCTCTGTCCCAAGGTTCCAGGGTTTTACATTGTACTTCTTACTTCTGGATGCCATTCAGACCTCAGTTTTCTGTACACCTGATACTGGCAGACAGTTCACCTGTAATGTATTTATGCCTTGAAGGTCTGTAATTAGAGTTCATCTCTCTAAACCACTCTTTTTACCGTGTCTCACAATATCTGAGCACCAAGTTGTTTTGTGTTACACTGTTTTGTGTCACAAACAGTGAAAATCATCCTACAAGCAGATTTTCTCACAGATAAGAGATTCCAAATCAAGGTTTATTTATCAAGCCAGTGTCAGGCTTCTGTATTCATCCTGTGCAATGAAATCTTTTTTCCTGAATGAAGAAAGACATTGACCAACCACTAGTATGGACTCACTTTATATCCATATAAAGTGAGTCCATACTAGTGGTTGGTCCTAGCCTCATATCTTCCATGCCAGTTTCTTTGATTCACTGAGCAAGTTCATATTTAACCAGCAATTTTTCTCTACTGAGGATTTACTAACACACACAGGGGGAAGGGAGATTATTGCAGGTGAAACTCCCAGAAATACAAAATCAGCCATAGGCAGAACAAATATGACCTTCTTGTGGCACACTGGTTTTATTTTAATGGTGTTTCCAAGTTAAAATATAAATTGTAAGGTTTATTGACCTCATCACTAATTAGAAATACAGTAAATAAAGTCCCAATGCCTGATAATGCAGCTTGAGAGAAGTATGTCCAGCCCAGTTGCCAAGCAGATGATATAAATGAACCATTTATGGTTCTGCAAGAAGCCACAGAAAAACAACAGAACCAGTATGCATGCTAAATCTTAACCATATTTTTAATAATGTCATTTTTCAAACATGTCAGCTGCTAATTTAACACATCTTGAGCTCTGGCCTCTGAAAAACATCACGTACTGTGGGGTTTCTTATAGAAACAAACTGTTGCTATAGCATTGCTGCCATAAGCAGGTTTTCGAATCCTTGTAAGAGGATGGAAACTTGGTTGTATAATAATACTGTCAAGGAAAAAGCAGGGCAAAGCAGCTTCTTCGTTTAGAAGCCCTCACAATGATGTATTATTTAAAGTTGAGTTAGGTACCATGACTCAAAACAACTCCCACACAATGCAGAACAGCTCATGGCTGTTTTCACAAGCAATGAGAAAGTGACTAACAGGTATGAGGCCTGTGCTAACAGTGACATTAACACGAGCAGCAAGTGTAGCAGATGGCATAGTCATTACAGCCATCACCTTCTCATTCTCTTCCTGCTATAGCGCTGGATCAAGAAACTTACTTTTACTGATACAGTAAAAATTATCCAGCTGTGTCAACTAGTGTACAAAAGTCAAATTTGAAGTCAACTTGGAGAAAAGAGGTATAATAATATATAATAACTTAATAATATATAATAATTTATTTAACAATAAAATAACAATTATGGTTATTAATGATAATAAGAGCCTTTAGATGGTTTGCACCTAATGTGACTCACTTATGGGGGGATAAATAACAGCTGCAGAACCACTCGTCCATGCACACTTTTTCCCTCTTATCATGTTACAAATGACTGCACACTGTCAGCTGGAGATAAGAAACAAGGTGGCAACCTCCCCCATACACAATGATCCCTCTTTCCCAAGAAGACTGGCCACCTGCCCCATTTGCTGTTGTTTGACCAGGTCAAATGGATGTGCTCCTTCCACTACACAGTCTGTGCATGGTTCTGCTCACACCTGTGGCAGATCCACAGAAAACAAAGGATGGCAGATGAAATGTGTAAAGAGAGCACGTTGGTGACCCCTCCCTCTCCTAACCCCAGAGTGGAAGCTTGTAAGGAGTTCCATCTGGTCTGTGTCTTACCTCTTTGTCCAGCCATAGCGTTTTCTCCTCCTTGTCCTCTCTCTCTCTCTTTCTCTATCTCTCTCTTTCTCTCTGTTTCTTCAGTTTCAGTGTACCTCTCACTTCTTATTTGATGTTTCTCCACAGGTTTCCTCCATCTCTGTGGTTCCTTTTATAGAGTGGAGCACAAGAGGGAGGGACACATTATCTCTCCTCTTCTCTCTCTCACTCTGGCTGTCTTCCTGTGTTGGCCCTCCCTCTCCCTTCCTTACTTTATTCAGCTCCTCCTGTCGGTGACTGTTTCTGTATTTCCCACTGATTGCATTCTTCTTTTTAACATCCATTAGAACAGCTTAGTTGTGTGTCTGTGTTATGTATGTGTTCATTTGCATGTGTGTGGGTGGACATGTTTATTTTATGAATGCATGTATTCAAATGTATTTACGTGTGTATGTTGTGTGCAAACAACTTTATTGTGTGTGTAACAGTACTTTCTCAATATGCAGCGCTCTGTGTTTATTTTCTCCATTTGCCATTATGTCCCTCATCTGTCTGTGAAAGACAAAAAACACTGGCAGCTGTTGTGGTCGTCAAAGACCCCCTCTGAAACCAGAGCCAGCTTCCGCCACTGTGGCCCATAGACAAGGACACAATTGTTTCCAGGGTCCACAGAGAGGTCCTCGTGTCTGGATGCTAGCTCCCTGCTGTCCCTGCTGCTACACACTATGGCCTCCAACATGCATGTAACAAGCATGTCCTCTTTTATATCTCACTCAGCATGCACGACTTGCTTCTTTCTCTTGGAAGAGATGAGCTGAGATGAGAAAGCTGCTATGAGTTGTGATGGGGCATCATGGTTTGGTGTAACTCGTGAAAAAAGCACAAGGTCACACCTAGCACGGTGGTGTGAAGTCATGCAGGAGGCCGTGAAAAGAAACCTTCACAGCTTTCAGTGCTTTTAATGCACCTATGACACATGAGATTCATGACAGATGAAACCATTGCTCATACACTGTGGTTTTCCAGAGAACAACACTCCTTACACGCAGCGATCTATTACAGCTCAGGGAAACTGCACCTCCAACAGTCAGACCCAGTTGCAGCCTTTTACAGGTGGATTCAAGTTAAGTGGTTCAAGGATGATGTTTTAACTGATTAAATGCACTCTGACATAACCATCAGTTAATATTTTAGAAGGACAGACATGGCTGACTAGGCTGGGATTCCAAAAATCTATAAAATTGTACACAAGGATGTTGGTGTTACTATCACTGGCCTTCTCCTGCAGTCTACCACAGATGGACCACAAGCTAAAATCTGGTGCCAGTCAGACGGAGTTTGTTCACAGCAAGCCCTCCACATACACACACCCACTCCGAGAAATAAAGGAAATATATAAAAGTGACGCATGGAGGAATTCCAACAGACAGCAACAGAAATGACGCTATAAGCTGACGAAGAAATGCCAGGAAGACAAGGAAGTCCAGGGTGTGAGACTTTCCCCTTTGCTCGTATCTGCTCAAATAAAATCTTTTCAGGAGAAACCGAGATAAGGAACTCTTTGTTGCCCTGCATATTAGTTGTAAATGGATCTGATGGACATGGTCTTTCCATGTTGACAAGAATGCCTCCCAAATATAGTAACAAAGGGTTTTACTGTGGTGCTAAGGAACCATTAAATCAATCATCTACAGTCAACATAAATGTAATCCCGATGCAGTCACCCTAGCAGGACCAGTGATCCTTGGGGCACATAGTTAACTGTAAGTAATCTTCCCAGAAGCTGCTATCGAGGATGTGATTTTTCCATCCTGGAAAGTTCGGTGCATCAACAATGGACTTCTTATACAGCAATGTGTGAGTTTTCCAGGGAGGGCAGTGAGGGAAGGGTATACACATATTAAAAAATAAGCTATACTGTTGTTTGTCACTTACTAAAGGCAGAACTAAGGATTTCACGACAATCAAACCTGTACTCGGTTTCCCCAGGATCCACTCTACTGAACACAGCTGACCAACAGCTGTAGAAATTCACTGTTGTGAATTCATCAGTTGCCTGAATGTATTTCTCATTAAATATTCCTCAAATTGTAATCTTTACAAGCCCCTGCCCAAAGTTAGCATTTAAAGTTTTCATAAGTAGGAAGGTGCTTAGCAGTATTCTGGCTGTTTTCATAGCTAGAAACCGGTATATCATCAAGACGTGTCTCTTGCCATGTGTGGCGAGCGAGACATAGTCAGTGTTTAAGTGTGTGAAAATAGTGTTGGTGAACGTGATAACTGTGTACACTGTGTTATGACTACGTCATATGTGATGAATATCCCTTAGTTTCAAGTTTTTAAAGCAAAAATAGAAACAACCAAAACAAGATAAGAAATCAATAATGACTGTAAACAAGGATTCAACAAAACAGATTTTATCAGGTCTGGTTGCCAAGCGTTTCCATGAAATCTGACTGACGGTACATTGAGGAAGAGTCACGTTTCAGTGCTACAACAAACTTATTTTTTCCTCCATGCACTGAGCACAAACAAGGATAACTAATGTCTCATGGCTCATATCAGCCATTACCCAGTGCTATTTTCAGTGCACATGCTCTGCTTTCCAGAGTTCTCCTTCCTGCTCCTCAGATACATAATAGATTAAATGCAAACGTTCCCAGTGGATTCCTTTGCTCTCAGCTGAAGAGTTCAGCAGATTCCTTAGAGGGTTGCAGGCATCCAGAGCTGGGAAGGCAGCCTGAGATTTGAAACACTAATCAGTTACTTGATAAGTAGCATAGGGAGTGGGAGGTACTGATGGGTGGGGTGACGAAAAGGCAACAAAAACAGGGAAGTTGAGGAAACAGGGGAGTGTGAGGGGGTTGCCACATGGGTCAGAACTGTATGTCAGGACAAAGGCATATGGATTGGGAACTGTAGTCAATCCCTGTATGAGTATGTATGTATGTGTGTGTGTGTGTGTGTGTGTGTGTGTGTGTGTGTGTGTGTGTGTGCGAGCAAGTACTTTCCACATTTAAGTCTCCTGAAAGTGTTCCTCTCATGCACAAGAAACCTGGACCATAGATTTGTGCACATCTAAGTGGGAGCAGATATGAGTTCCAGGGCAGTGGATTTTGTGGGGGGGTGGTTTCTCTTTGGTATGTGGGACTCACAAGCCAAAGGGGTTTCCCTGATCTCATGGTTTTTAGTTGTCAAGAGCATGCAAATCAAAAAGTGGAAGTCCCAGCAGCAAGCCTGAACTTGTGGTATTCCAGATCACCTGGGTTGCATGTTTTCTCCTTCCAAAGTGATTTCCTCACTGCATGACGTGAGAAGCCATTGTGGCAGCTTGAACACAATTGCCTCAAACCATTCAGAAGACAAACTTGTCCAGTGCTGCTGTACCCTATGTTGTCAGAAAGAGCAGTACAGTCATTTGGCATCCTGAACAGAGCTGGTTGCCATCCAAATAACATTTCAGTTGAAGTACAACGATAGTTCACAGATTGCTTCAAATAGTAGATGTCCTCAGACACGGGTGACTAAGGTTTGAGCCACAGAAAAAAACAGTGCTGTTGTACTTTGCACAAAGACACTAGTTTAGCTGGAAATCGCTTTAAAAAAATCTGCCTAGCAACTAAATTAAACAATAAACAGACAAACACCATCTGTTGTCTTTGTTGTGAACCCTGCTTGTTCCACTATCTGTTCCAGTTCAATGTAAAATTAATTGCCTTTCAATGTTGCAGTGATTACTGCTCTGATTTTACTCTCACCTACATCAGGTTGTCATCTTTCTAGGAGAGACATCAATGTCATACGAGTCCCTGTACACAGCCACCCCCACCCCAGTCGCCCCTCGCTGCTGTCAAGCACAAAGTGATTTGTATTTTCCATTCCTGTGGTTCACTCAAAGCAAACACTAAAACTTAGTCATTACACATAACGTCTTCACTATATGCTGCAGGGTTGTCTCTTAAAGTTAGAACTGGTCTCTGTGTTTAAAGGTTGAGGAGCAGTAAACTACAGAAGAAGTGCAACATTCACCAGCCTCCAGTATGCCACTTGAGCCGGTCCCTTGGGCATGTTCCTCAAATACATTCTTCAGATATATCTGTTCTCCACGTGTTGCTCAGATCTGTACGCTGGGAATATTCCTCAGGCACTTTATTTGGGTATTTTCCCCAGGTATATTCCTTGGTACATTTCTCCATAATCTTGTACAAATGTATTCTTCAAATGCATTCCTAAGGTATTTTCCTTGCATAAGCCCCTCCTCAGGTGTGTTCCTTGGATATGCTCCTTGGGTATATTCCTTAAGTGTGTTCCTTGGGTATACACCTCAGCTATTTTCTTTATGATTCTCAGCTGTGTTCCCGGAATGTGTTCCACAGGTATGTTTATTGTTTATATTCTTCAAATACTATATGTTCCTCAGGTAGCAGGCCTAGTTTCAACAACTAAGGAGCTTAGAACATAAATGGTTTTCTGGCAGATCATGCATTAAGGGCTCATATGTTCAAAATTAGAAAATTGCAATATTTCACTCTTTAACTGTGTCAGTTTGGTTCCACAGGGATTTTTTTAAAGAAAATACACAAAGAATAACAAGGACAACTTTCATTGCTTAAACCCATGAACTGAGCATTGTACTTTAGCTTGGTGTAAGTCCTTCTGTATGGTTTACACAAAATGCAGACTGAAAAATATCAGCCCTTAATTTTGGTTGTGATGATGGACTCCAGAAAGCCAGTGGCCTGCAGGTGTTTGCCACTGTGCGTCATCCTAAATACAGCATGTCTCTCTGTTTGCGATTCTGCCATGTGTGCTGGTTCAAGCCTCAAGGGTTCACTTTATTGTAATTTTGCATTTATACATACAAAAGAGAAAGAAATGTAAGTTCTCCAGCACAATGATGTAAAATACCCTAAACAGGCAACATGGCGTCAAACAAATTGAGGCAGTCGGTGAGAGACAGATAAATACATAAGAAGATGACAGTAAGTCAGTATACAGTATACAGTTATCTATAAAGGTCAATCTCTTGTTTTTCTGTTTGTTTGTTCTTTATGCAGATCTTTGGTTTGGTGAGATCTAGCACAGTGATACTTCTCACCATGAGATTGAGATTGAGATTGAGATTTTTATATAGTCAAGTTCATTAAATGCGAAAAATGCCACTTACTATCTTGAAAAAAATTCTGTTTTGTTCTTTGAAATAAAGGATTGGAAATGTAAACACAGTTACGTCACACGCATGGATGTAGTTATGTCGCACATAGTGAGTACGTCACTCTGACACAGTAGTCCAGCTACTAAATTCAAAAAGGTTAATGGTAATACAGTTTGGTGCTATTTAATTTATTAGCGTCTGCATGTCAGTACAGCTGGCTTATGAATTCCCTACCACATGGCAGTCCGACATTTGTTTGCATGTTTCACCTTCTTGGGGGAGCACATGCACAGTGCAGACGTGTAAATCATGCAAGCAGTTTAAGATCCAGCTGCACAAAATACCCACACATTCCCAGCTGGATAAGACAGGTGTCAGTAGCTGTTATACAGTCAACGTGAGTTTTGCATCACAAAGTATTTTTAAAGAAAAAACTGAAATACGATATTTACAAAAGTGTTCAAACCCTTGAACTGCATATTTCATGCAAACACTTTTTGCAGCAATTACATCACCAAGTCTTTTTGGGTAAGTGGCTGCCAGGTTCTGACACCAGCTTGATGCAGTTTCACAGTCAGCACCTACATGCTAAGCATGACATACTGTGCACAGACTGCTCATGGTTTTCTACACTGGAACAGAATGGTGTGAGAGCTTGATGGGGGGGAGGGGATGGAGAGAGGAAAGGGTGATGGGGGTGTTGAGGAAAGACCCATGGCAGCCACAGGGAGGGGTGAACCCATCATATCTGCAGCCTGAGGTTCAACACACATTGTGTTTAGCACTGTGTCTGTGTGAAATTGCATTATTATCTGTCATCCTACTGATAAATTAGCTGGAAACTGCCTGAATGCCACACATCACTGATGACTAGAGCAGTGTGTGTGTGTGTCACTTTCCAACCCCAGCAAAGAGAAATAACTCAGATCATAAGTAGACAAAAAAAGGGGATTTACAGTAAGTGATGTGGCAGTGCAAACAATGTAATGATGCTGGTGATGATGCAGTAGCTGGGTGGCCAAGTGGTGATCAGACATCATCTGAGTTAAATGTACACTGTGAAAAGAAGAATATACATGTGTGCATGACTTCTTATTAATAAACCATATAATTTTCCACTCAACACTTTTATGTCATTTTTTGACTACCCTGGATTGTCAGTTTATTTCTTATACTTCAGTTTCAGTTTATTTGCTGTATTTCTTACTGTCACACACTGCACCTCTGCCTAACAAATGTAATGTACGTAATGTGAGTGTGGTCCTACAGAATAGGAAGGCCTGACTGTCAAATGACCCCCACAACCTTCCTGAGAGTCAACAGTAGATCAGTTTAGCAGATACTGATAACCAAACTCACTAACACAACTGCACTGTCATCCATGTGTTCAGCAAGATCCATACAAGTCATTAGCACCAGTCAAACTGAGTGAAATACTGAGCCAAAGGTACACTCGCTGCTCCCTGACTTCAATCTGAACCTGCCTTTCTATTGCACTGTTTTGGACAATGTTTCAGCTCAAAATGAGTCATTATTTCCATGAAGAATACAGATTTTTTGTGGGATTTTTTTCAACAACTTAACTAAGTGATCTGTGTTACCATAGCAGTAATGACCAACATGTGTGATCCTGTTATGTGAAGCAGAGCAAGCTGCTATTCTATCACAGATATAAAGTCTGTCAGAACAGAATTACACACAAATAAATTACTCTTTTCTACAAGGTGATGTACAACTCAGAGATCCTTCCTGATCTTCATGACTGTCATTTCAGTTTTGTTTATATCTTTCACCAGCAGGTGGTATATTGGTTAGAGCTATTGTACTGGAATCGATAGTTGCTGGGTTCCAATCCTACCTCCCTGCTGCAGCACAGTAAAAGTCACGCAGCTGTTTAAATGAGTGAGCAAATTGTATTTTGTTTTGGACAAAGGAACCATACAAAGGAATACATGTAAACGTAACCACCCTGGGCTTCATGCAACCAGCAGGCCATTATCACCTACGGTGGGGTAACGCTAGGCTGTGGCGCCCCCTGGAGTTCAGTAAAGGTGCCACACCATCCAGCGCAATTCTGAGTGCGTCGTAAATACTAAGTTCTACACTATATATGATATATTTCTATATAGTTAGTGTTCAGATAAAGTATATTAAGCGTGTAACAACATAAAATAAACAGCAGTATCATGATATGAATGATATGGACAGGAATAAATAAATGATCTCGGAATGTATCCACATGTGAGAATATCTGATTTGACAGTGAGACGATAGTTAATCCCCGGCGTGACACAGGTCTTCTCGCCCGCCACTCTTCTCTCCTTCCTCGCTCCTCACTCTCTGCGTGAAAACCGGTATTTTCCTTCATCTGCCACCCGGGCGCCGAGCTTCGTGAATCGGAGCGCATTCCGTGTTTCCACGGTTACGTGTAAGACGCACAGTGGCAGTACAGGAGGGCAAGGGATGCGGTCCGCGCGCTGTACGTACTGTACGTGCCGCCTGCGCCTGTTGACGCAACCGCTGCGTTCTTTACGTATATAAAGATGAACGGGTGGTAGCACCCTTAGAATAGTCGTGAGTGTGTCGTTTTTCGGAGTAAAGTGGTAGGAATCCTCACTGTAGAAGCTTTTTAATGTTCTGTTATGACATTTTTACAGACATGACAGTCACCTGGGGGTATAAATACCGTGCTTGAATTCAGTCTTTTAAATAGTATCTTAATTTACTTTTTGTAGCTAATCTAATCCTCTGTTCAGGTGAGAAATTGCGCTTGGGTTTACTTAGTTGTTGACCTGTGTGATGCAGGTACCATACCTTTAAGTTTTGTTCCGTAAGTTTTCTAGCGGACATGAGCACCGCTGACAGCTCTCCTGGTTTTCGCTTCTATAACCGGTGTTCGAGTTTCATCATCGGTTCTGTTTGGATAAGCCCCGCCCTTTAGCCCGAGGCCCCGCCCTCATCTTGCCCATTAGCTTCTGACCGTCAGCGGTACTGTATTGGTAGGCGGTGCCTAGAAATGGCCCGCCCCTTCCAATCTCTGATTGGCTGTACCTCTCAGCTATATGCTGCACCGTGAGACTCCGCCCCCGTGCACCCCCCCCCCCGGTAGAATTTGCAGTAAATTTCTGCGATGTTACCCACCAGTACTTAGCGAAGCGGCCCCTCGGGAATCGAACCTCTTGGTGTTGACAGAGCTGATTTTCACCCAGGGTAACTCAGTATCTCAGGAATAGCACAGATTCAGAAGATTTCAGGTATTTTGTGATTCCCTAGTGCCTCCTTTTTCTTCCTTTCTGCTTATTTGCTTGATATTTCTTACTGTCACACATTCCTTCTCTTTTATTGATAACTTTTTATCTTGTTTTTTAATTTCCATTAAGTAACATTTACTTAGAAAAGATGTATAACAAGTAGATGTTTGTCTTCTTTCTACATTTGTTTTTTCTCAACGGTTGTGCAGGTTCGAAACTGATGTCCACTGCATTGTGGGTCCTGACCATACAGTTTTTTGCCACACTTCTGCAGGTTTCCTGACACAGGCAACGTCATCATGTTGCAAAGGCTGGCCACCTGCAGGCACATTCACGTGTACCCCAGCATTATAAGCTCCACCTTCAAAAGTGAGTATCTTTCATAAGCTCTGTCCTTAGACATTAGCATCCAGGGGTCTGGGATCAAGTCCCAGAAAATGACACTCAGTATGAGTCTAGCAGAGATCAGTCCTCTTCAAGGGTTCCTTTTAGATCTACAAGACAGATGTCCCTCATTGCTGGCCGCACACTCCACTGCCCCCATCACAAACCTCAGCAGCTTCCACCCCCTGCTTCTGTGGCTCAAACTCTTTGAACCGCTCACTAATCCAGCTGCTCTTTCTGTGCTTGTCCCCGGGGCTGCAGAATGCTGAGGTGGCAGGTCGTCCTCCGTCACTCCCCAGCGGAGAGCTGCTGTCCAAGCTGTTCTCTTTCAGCAATTTTTCCACTTTCCCTGTGGCCATCCTGCCCCCTCAAACCCCAACAAACACTGAGAACTGCTCATTAAACCAAGAATAACCATACGTTTCCCTGTCAGAACTTAGGCCTCGACAGAGTGCAGAGGCAAAACTTCACATTTGTTTTTTTTTTAAAGAAAGGTTGCAGACACTGGCTAACTAGACAGTGAAAGATTGTTTGCTGCTCTGCACGAGGTTTTTCTTACTCAATGACACATTTCTGCCTGCCAGGTATACATGCCACCCCCTGTTTGCAACTCCAGGCTCTGCGGTGTTGGAGTCATGCACCCCACATACATTCTCAGGGAAAGCCCTTTGGCCACCGAGGGGAGCTGCAGCAGGCCAAACGCATCGTGGTGAAGCTGGGCAGTGCTGTGGTGACCCGGGGGGATGAATGTGGCCTCGCTCTGGGGCGGTTGGCCTCAATCATTGAGCAGGTCTGCCTTTGTCAGTGTGTGTGTATGTTTGTGTGAGTGAGAGTGAGAATGTTTGAAGAGGTGGATTTCTGTGCTTCCCAGGTGGCAGTTCTGCAAAACCAGGGCAGGGAAATGATGATCGTGACAAGTGGTGCTGTGGCCTTCGGGAAGCAAAGGCTCAGACATGAGATCTTGCTCTCCCAGAGTGTGCGCCAGGCGCTCCATTCAGGCCAGAACAAGCTCAAAGACATGGTGAGTTTACTGAGGCCAAAATGGTTCAAAGAAATGGTTAGTCCACTTAGGCCGGAACTGGTTCAAAGCCACGGTTAGTCCACAAAGGCCAGAACTGGTTCAAAGAAATGGTCAGTCCACTCAGGCCAGAACCAGTTCAAATGCAAAGTGAGTTTACTCAGGCCAAACCCAGTTCAAAGATGTGGTCAGTCCACTTGGACCAGAACCAGTTGAAAGACTTGCTGGGTCCAGCTGGCCCAGAATGTGCTCACAGCTACTCTGTCTGTTTGACCAGTTAGAAGCAGTTGTCTGTGACCAGATGGTCAGGCTGACTGAGTTCGGACTGAAGGTAATGCTCTGGATCTCTGTTCCTAAGTCGGTTCCAGTGCTGGAGGCGCGGGCGTGTGCTGCTGCAGGTCAGAGTGGACTGATGGCTCTCTATGAGGCCATGTTCTCCCAGTACAGCACCTGCACTGCCCAGGTAATCCAAACCCCACCTCCAGGTCTCCAGGGTAGGAAAAGCACTTCCTTCTTGTTGCCAATTAGCTTTTTACTCAATGCGTTGTATCATCGGCAGATCTTGGTGACCAACCTGGACTTCTATGATGAGCAAAAGCGGCACAACTTGAACAGCACATTGCAGGAGCTTCTGCGCATGAATATTGTGCCCATCATCAACACCAATGATGCGGTGGTGCCCCCTCCAGAGCCCAACATTGATCTGCAGGGGGTAAATGTGGGTAACGTACAGGGGATCGGGACAGTTACCACCATGTCTTGTTCAGTCCCTCTGAGAAAGAGGTTCATACTGGCTGAACTTGGATGACAGTCAAGGTGAACACTGTTGGCATGCAAAATTTCCTGGAGAGGGGAAAGTCTTTGAACATCCTTTGTGCTTCCTGTTCCTGCCCCTTGGGCTTCTCCTGCTCCTTATTCACTCATTTACCCAGTTGTACTTTGCTAGATGCAGATCAATTGTCTCATTGCAGATCAACATCTCCTTGTACGTTTGTCTCTCCAGGTCATCAGCATCAAGGACAATGACAGCCTGGCAGCCCGACTTGCTGTAGAGATGAAAGCCGATCTCCTCATCGCTCTCTCCGATGTGGAAGGTGCACAGCGTTATCGTCCTTCTTACATAGCACCAGTCATCGTATCGTACTTGGCAAACAGACACAGAATTAGGGTTCATTTATGTTGTGAAAGTACTAAAATCTAAACTGACCCACCCTGTGTTCAGGCCTGTATGACAGCCCCCCGGGGGCAGGTGATGCCAAACTTATCGACATTTTCTACCCCGGTGACCAGCAGTCCATCACTTTTGGGACGAAATCTCGGGTGGGAATCGGTGGCATGGAGGCCAAGGTGTGTGAGCTGTTGTGTAGGTCAATTGTGAATCAGCTTCCAGCGACAGACCATTGAGTTCTTACCGCTTCTTCCATCTCCATCAAAACAAGACTTCTTCAGCTTTCCAAGAGATGCATGACTAATGGATTCAGATGCACACAGCTGTGAACTGTGTACGCCTTCTCACCCTATAGGATTCTTTATTTCCCAGTTTGAGTGAAAATATCCACTTGGCAGGTTCCCTGTAACATGCTTCAGTTTGTGATAACCTAGGTATGGAAATTCTCTGTATTTTACCGTCAGGGTTGTTCTCTTTTATGTTCCTCTAAGGTTAAGGCTGCCCTGTGGGCTCTGCAAGGAGGCACATCCGTCGTCATTGCCAATGGGACAAACCCCAAGGTAACAGGTCACGTTATCACCGACATTGTGGAGGGGAAGAAGGTGGGGACGTTCTTCTCGGAGGTTAAGCCTGCAGGTGAGTTCTGCATTATTTACCCTGCCACTTTTGTTCGTTTTCTGCCCAAACAGCACCTCTGGGTTATTAAATGACTGATATAAAACACCTGGGATGCTCTGCTGTGCTGTTAATTTTAGCCTCAGGAACCATCATCTATTGCTTTCCATTTTTGTAAATTGTAAATTCTTCCAGAAACAAGCTGTTTTAATCATTAAAAAACAAGATTGGTGCTACACCTGGAGGAGAGCATCTCAGAAGGACTGATTTATCTAGAGGTGTACTTTCTCTGACATTATTCCTGCCTGACCCAGGACCCACAGTGGAGCACCAGACAGAGGTGGCCCGAAACGGGGGGCGGAGCTTGGCCAGCTTGCTCCCAGCGCAGGTCAGTGCTAGAGCAAGGACTCTTCAAAAGTTTGAGATTTTGATTGGGTGCTTCTGCCTCCTCAGCAGAGATGCACTGAATTAACAAGGTGTTGGTGCTGTTTAAGTTCAGTTCATTTAAATTTAACTTCTCTGAGATTAACTTGGCTTAGGGTTAGGGTTCCTGAAGGGGTCAGGTACATCCTTAGCCATGACTGGTTTCTCTCATCATAGAGAGGAGAGATCATCTGCCTCCTGGCTGACCTCCTGACTGAGAAGAAGGATCAGATCCTGGCTGCCAATAAGATGGACATGGACCAAGCTGTCAGTACAGGTGTGCTGGGAATGTGCAGACCTGTGCGTCTCTTCTATGCCTCCTTCTCCCATCCATGACTGACTCCGTCCCGCTCCCTAGGACGTCTCTCCCGCCCCCTACTGAAGCGGCTCAGCCTCTCCCTGGCAAAGCTCAACAGCCTGGCCGTTGGTCTGCGTCAGATTGCAGTGGCATCCCAGAGGAGCGTGGGACGTGTGTTGCGTCACACACGTGTCGCTCATGACCTGGAGTTAGAGCAGATTACGGTGCCCATTGGTGTGCTGCTTGTCATCTTTGAGTCTCGCCCAGACTGCCTCCCTCAGGTCAGCAGTGGCTCTTGGTGTGTCTATCAGATTTAAAAAACGAAAGCATTTCTTTTCATATTCCATTGTGAAGTGGCTGAAGTCAGTTTGAGGTTGCAGAGTCTCAGACGTTTTCTGTTCCACCTGCCCACAGGTGTCTGCTCTGGCCATCGCCAGTGGCAACGGCTTGTTGCTTAAGGGTGGGAAGGAGGCAGCCAACACCAATGCCATCCTCCATCAGCTGACCCAGGAAGCACTCTCCATACATGGGGTCAAGGATGCTGTGCAGCTGGTAGGGGCCAAAAGGGTGTTCTGAGTGCTGAAAAAATGCTTGTTGTAAAATCAAGAGCTGTTTTGACCTGGCATCCCATGTGATGTTCCGCAGGTGAGCACACGAGAGGAGGTGGAGGACCTCTGCCGGCTGGACAAGATGATCGACCTGATCATCCCACGTGGTTCCTCGCAGCTGGTGCGTGACATCCAGCGTGCAGCACGCAGCATCCCTGTGCTTGGCCACAGCGAAGGCATCTGCCACATTTATGTGGATGCCCAAGCCAGCATTGATAAAGTTGTGAAAATTGGTGAGAACCCAGTGGACATTGCATCTTTGGAGTGTGGGCGTTTACAAGGTTGTGGGTCTGAGCAATACTCTGTCTGTCCAGTCAGGGACTCCAAATGTGACTATCCGGCAGCCTGCAATGCCATGGAGACTCTACTGGTGCACAAAGACCTGCTGAGGAGCCCTCTATTCGATCAGATTGTCGACATGCTGAGGGTGGAAGGGGTAAGTCACACACGTGCAGATCCACAGACAAAACCACACGCTGCTTTCGATCCCTGTCTCCACAGTGATGTCTCGTCCCCCCAGGTGAAGGTGCATGCAGGGCCACGTTTTGCCTCCCATTTGACTTTCAGCCCATCAGAGGCCAAGTCGCTGCGCACAGAGTACAGTGACCTTGAGTGCTGCATCGAGGTGGTGGACGGCCTGCAGGAGGCCATCGATCACATCCACAAGTATGGCAGCTCACACACAGACGTGATCATCACGGAAAATGGTGAGTCGCACTGTGCACCAGACACCAGACAATTAACAGCTCTGGAACCAAACTCATTCTATCAAATCCAACCACCTGCAGCCGATGTTACAGTACTCTGACCTGAAACTGATTGTCTGCTGTCTGCCTCCGGCTTCTCACTGACTGCTTCCTCCCCCAGAGGAAACAGCAGAGCAGTTTCTGAAGCAGGTGGACAGTGCCTGTGTCTTCTGGAACGCCAGCTCTCGCTTTGCCGATGGCTATCGTTTTGGCCTTGGTGGGTACACCTCTTTCCCCACTTCACCCCCTTGTTTGCCCTAGGCTATGGCAGTGCCCTGTGTAAGTGCCATTTTTATGAGCCTTTACAGGACCAGAAAACAAAAATGCAGACAGTGCAGTTGTTTCCTGTGGTCCACTACGTAAAACAAATTTGCACCCTTAATTTCCCATCTATATCATTGTAGCACTCCTGCCTCACTGCCTGTTTTGTGTCTTCCTTTTGCCCAGGAGCTGAAGTGGGCATCAGCACGGCCCGGATCCACGCACGGGGTCCAGTGGGGCTTGAGGGGCTGCTGACCACTAAGTGGGTGCTGCGGGGTAATGGGAATGCTGTGGCGGACTTCTCCGAACAGGGGGGCATGGAATACCTCCACCAGAGTGTCCCCGTGGAGCAGCCTCTTCCTGAGCAGAGGACCTCTAACTAGACCTGGCCTGAAATGGCTCAGACCCTGATAGGCACTGCCTCCACCTGCCCCCTACAGAGAGAGGAAACCAAATGTAAATCCAACTGAGACACAAGAAGCCTTTTGTCACCTTATTGACCCATAGATTGTGCTTCCGGTACAGGGACCTGATACCTAACACACACACACCAAACACACTAGTAGCTGGAGGGAACTAGGTCATATCTCAGGGAAGGGATGCAGCATAAAGATCGAACCCAAATAGACAGCCAGTTCCAAATGTACCCCATCAAAAGCTGATGTACTGCAAGTGATGATTCCCTTCATGTTTTGATTTATTCCAAATCAGCTTTTGTGTCTTCATGTTATTTAATCATGTTCATCAGACACGTGGTCTGCAAGACGTCATTAAAAGACCCTGATAACCTGCTGTAAACGTCGCCCTCTCGTGGCCAATCTGAGTAGTGCTCAGCTCCTCCGCAAACCTCCGCAAAGGAGCAAAGAGCTGTAGATGGGAGCAGGGGCTGCTGGGACAGTCAGAGTGAAGGGGTCTTCCAGCTGGAGACATCTGGCCTGATAGTTGACAGTCTGCACTCGTGTCTACCCTCTCAAATTCCAGTTTTAAAGCCAAGTATTTAGTTCTTGGTTATGTTTTTTTTTCTTGCTACACTTCTGCTTCATTTGGTTATTATTTTTTATTGTTGATCTACGATGCTGCAGGACTGAGACTGAAAACTTACGTGTTCTCACTTTGGGGTTCCCAGCAGTCATCATTGGATGAATTGTCCTTGATGATGCCTTCAGTGAAGTTTTCCTTCAAAAACCCTCATTGGGACACTACATAGTTTTATTTTTTTTGGTAAAATGTGCAATAAACATTTTGGTCAGACACATTTCACTCCAAGTCCTTTCTTGTGGCCTTGGCAACAGGAAAGGACAGCTGTTAGATACTGGTTCCAGCTGTCACTGTGTGTGTGTGTGTGTGTGTGTGTGTGTGTGTGTGTGTGTGTGTGTGTGGTTTCTCTGTTTCTGGAGTCTACTTTGGGTGTCCATTACTGAAGGTTAGTCTTTTTTCAGAGCTCATCTTTAAAAAAATCCCCCAGATCCCAATTCTTAAAATTAGTAAATAATCACCTTAGTAATTACTGTTTACTTTCCTCGTGCTCTGGCCATCTCTCTAACAGTTTCAGTGGCCGATCATTATTTCACTAATTTGATCCTCCAGTCAGGGTGGAAACATCTCTCAAGGAGACATGAAGATAGAGGCTGGTCACTTGGTGCCTTTGGATGGCCAGACCTCAGCTGTACACTATGGTACCAACTGATCCCCTCTGCTTCCAACTAATTCGCCATCATTGTTAGTTTATTTTTTATATTGTTCTGACCAAATCAAGTAAGTGAAAATGAAGGAAAATACCCGTTTTTACTTTCAGAGACGTAACTATCATGCTCCATGTGTGGCACAGCTAGCTTTTAACTCTTGTTGTCGAGTCAGACCATTAGTATCATTACTCAGTACAATTGCTTCTCATATTACAGATGGTTGACTTATGAATGTTCAAAAATGCGAGCAATGTCTGTTTTCTATTTTGTTCAAATTTCTGTGACAGAAGGCAGTTCACCAGTACAAATGGTAGTGCTGGTGTCTCATAGTGTGAGGGCTCTCTCTTTTGGCTCTGGAGTTCAATCCTGACTCTGTCTGTATGTTTACACGGTCTTCCTCCAGGTGGTCTTGTTTCCCCCCACAGTCCACAGACATACAAAAGAAGGCAAAAGTAAGCTGCACCCTTGTAGTCACTGGCACTTGCCCTTACTTTAGTGCGAACAGTGTGACCAGGGTTTACCCTCTTGAGTTGACAGAAGTTACTAGAAAGCCCCCAGAAAAAATTGCAGTGTGGGACTGCAATAATTCTGCTCACCTCACCTTTGTTTACAGCTCATGTTGGTGATCAATAACACAATGAGGAATGATGCACATATTGATGGAATGAATCTGTTAGCTATCAAGATCAAAAAGAAATTTGTGGAGTGACTTTTTTTATTTTTTACTTAGTCTTTGTGTACTTTCAAGTAATTTATATTTTTTGTGTCAGCATGATCAATTTTTTTGCATATGATAATCAGCAAATAAATTGAAGGACATCTCTATCAAGCTTTCACAGTTTGTGACATAACTGCAAAAGTGACTTTGGTGTTGCTGACAAAGTGAGTAGCAAAGAAACTTCCAGTCTCACCTATGACAATAAATCAATGAGCCTGTGTGTAAAGAAAAGGAATCCATCTTATAAAGACTAGGGTATTCGGGACATAGTCTTGTTCATTTTCTTGAGCACATATCTCCTAACTGATCTTGTTGATCTTGCATAAGTTCAGGATGACAAGAACTAGGGAGTAAACGGTGTAAAGTATGATATATTGCATGAAAGTGCACCAAGATTTTTTTCATGTGTCATTTATAAACTACTGCCCAACTGGCCAGAGTCTGACAGGTAGGAGGTTGTCTTGACACAACATTAATGCCCCCCTAGCAGCAGTCCTTCAAGGACCAGGTTCTCAGAAAAGATCCGCAGGAATTGGAGAACACAGGTGCCCTACATGGGGTCACACCAAGTGAAACGTCTCTGCTGAGACCACAGGAACCAGCTCACCATGCCACATTTTCAGTGTTTTAATCACGAGGGGCCATTTTTGGGTCTGCCTTTGATCTTCTGTTGAAATAAATATTTTATTAAACGGATATCTCTTCCCCTCTCCAGAACGCCACCTAATCTTTAGGCCCTACTCCTTTTCGTTTTGTGGAAAGTCAGTCAAAAGCTGCCACATGCCGGCCAGTCATAACACATCTTCTGGCTAAAGTAAGTGCGTTCATATGTGACGTACAACCAGTAATCGAGCTGCCTGTGTACAGTACCATCCACTCCTGTGGAAATGAAAAATTACCTATATCACAAAATGATCGCGAGACGATCTTCAGCCCAGCTGTGTTTGCTGGTTTTGGCAAACAGGTTTATTTTTTCCTGCATGGGAAGGTGTGTTTTCAGTCAGTCCAGTATAAAACAGCACTTTATAGCCTCACTAAACCGTGAAAAATCCTGACATCAGCATAAGTTACACAGTAAGTAAAACTACTCTGTAAGTTTTTACAGTTAGGGCCTTTTCACTGCGTAACCTTTTCACAAGCCAGACAAGCAGAACTGCTTACTCAGTCGGAGTCACAGGGTACAGGCTTGCTGTTTGTCTGACATCTAAAGTGTAATTTACACTCCTAGTTTGAGTAACAGCAAAGGAGGCAAAACTGCTGCATGACAGGAGAATTGAACCTGCAGAGAGGAACATTCAAAATCAGCTGTTTATAAGGGAAATACAGAAAATGCATTTTAGCTGCTGTTTGGAGCATGAATCAAATTTAAAAAATGATCAATTATTACAATGTTAAACAAATTAATATTCACTTGTGATAATTTTGTAGATTTTTGCAGTCATCGACCAAAAAGGAACGTCGCAAGCATTATTGGATCAACAGGTTGAATTTTAGCGGTGTTGCTGTCAAACGCCGCTCAACCGGATGCCGCTGAGAGACAGTTTGAGAGGAAAACCCAGGAAGCCATACACTACTGCAGCAGCCATGGATATCTGTGAGGTGATGCTGGAGGAGCTGTACTCATGCTGTCACACGGGGTCAGTCTGCACTTTCAAAAACGACACTTGCAGTCAAGCACATGTTCAAATAAAAAAAGCTTTATTTGAAATCACCCACATGGCAGCTCAGGCTCAACTGTTCCACACCCTCCTGAAGGATCCCACCATGGTGCTGTAGCCACCCCACTCCCTGCAGTTTCTGTACTCTCCAGGCCTCAGGAAGAACTGGCGTCCCATGTAGTTGGGATGCTCATAGAAGACCCAGTATCCCTCCATCACGTGGCAGGAGCACACGTCGTAGTAGTGGAAGCGGTCATACGTGTTGGGGCAGTCATCCGTGAAGTCCATGTGGTAGCCCATCATGTTTGGCCGGGTGTACAGTCTCATCCTGTAGGAGCCTTGGTACTACAGGGGACACACACACACAGTTGAGTTTATAGTTGAGCCTCGCTTATCTTTCATGAACAATGTCAAGCACACACCCACATGTGGAGTGAAACTCTTGACAATAAGGTTTTTGTTCAAACCAGAAGGTTACCATTTTGCCTTAGCTGTGTGCCTCTTATAAGAGAAGCTCAAGAGCCTGAGTTTAACTCTGTGTTAGTGCTATGGGCATCAGCCCTAAACAAAGTGCACTTGTTCTCCAAGCATCACATTCGAGGGGGAAACTCACCGGGGGGAACATCCTGCAGGAGCGGATGCAGTTGTTGAAGCCAGCCCAGCTGTGGTAGTCGCAGTACTCGCCCTGGTTCAAGATGTACTGGTATCCCCCATAGTTGGGCTTCTCATAGATCACCCAGTGGCCTCCCATGACCCGGATGGAGTTGCAGAAGTTGAAGTGGCGGAAGGTGTCGGGGCAGTCACCCATGCACTCGTAGGAGCGCCCCTGGAAGTTGCGCCCTTCATAGAAGATGATCTGAGGGGAGACGACAGACACCTATGTCAGGATACTTGTAACAGGACACTGAATACTGCACCATGTTACACTGGTCATACAACAGTTTGAGGTCATGTTCAAGGTAGGATAGGAAAGGACAGGAGAGGACAGGATTGGAACTTTATTAATCCCTAAAGGGAAATGCACACACACTGCAGGACACAGCACAGAAGACACATAGCAATAAATGTGCAATAAATGAATAGATGTTAAACAATAGATAAGAAATAACAAAAGAAATTTATAGTATCACTAGCCATGGAAGCTTAACAACTGAAGGTCGCAAGGGCTCCTATAGAGTAGAAAAACTGTTGATAAGTTCTTAGGTGGCACTATAGAGGCAGGTGGCTGTTTTTTGTCTTTCACAGGCCCCCTCCTGAAAAAACCGGTAAGTGTAACACTGTAGGAGTAAATGGGCTGTTTGTGCGTGGTGTTTGTCCCCACATTGCCGGAGCAGACCTGCACTGTAATGTTAAACCAGGTAAAAACTGAGTTTGTCTGATACTGACATTAATCTGCTGAAAGAAGAATGGACCCAACTTTCAGTGCATCAGGTGAACCGCTGAAAATCTGAATATAGTTTTGATGAGCACCAGAGAGAGGGTTTGGACCACAGTTAGGTCACCTGTAACCACTGCTAGTTTCGGGACCTGTCTTTCCTTGTGTTTCCGAAGAAACCAACAGGTTCCGAGCAAAGCAAACCCAGTTGGAATGAAGACAAATCTGTATGGTCATGGAAGTCAATACAGAAATAAAAGTGATAAAAGTAAAAACTCATATTAGGGTTGAATGCCCTGAATTTAGAAAGTTCCCACTTTAATATTCATAACCTCAAGGAACATTATTTGTTGACTGGCTTTTTACGCCATAGAGCTGAAAGGGCCAAACTTGACCAAAATGCTCGCTCCCCTTGTCCAGCAGACGCAGGTGCAGCACCAGGCACCGTGCCCACAGGCTGAGCTCTTACCTTTCTCATGGTTGACATCTGGGTGGTCTCGCTGTACTGCTGCTCCGGCACACTGGGCTACTTTATATTGGCCCCGGGTGGCTTTGTTTGTCCAGCACAGCCGTCACTTGACATGTCAGCAGTCCGGCAGGCCTTGACCACAGCCTACATCTGCAAACAGTATGGCCCCGCCCCCACACCCTTAACAAGAGGAAGCTGCACAATCGCCGCATGCCGGCTCATTATATCTTGGACAGAAGCCACAATTGCCCCCCAAAGCCAGCCCCCTCCGCCACAGGGGCGACTGAATGACGGCACCCCATTGATCGGTCGCACCGTGGCTTAGGCTCCAGACACATCTTTGTGTGCTCACAAATGAACGTATATGCCATGCGAAACTCTCCGATGACAATGGGCGAGCAGCGAAAAAAAAACGAACAAGGCAAAAAAGGGGACATAAAAGGACAGGGCCCGGCCCTGTTGAAAGCCGGTGGTACCAGAACTGGGGGACACAAGCGGCCCGACAAAGGGAAGGGATTTACTGTGTGTGCTGGCCCTCAGGACTGCAGCAACCTGTCCGGCCCTCACACTACAAGGAGACATTGCACTGCAGGACGATGCAATATGTGCAATAATATATATCATAGACTGCAGTTCTGCGACACGCATATAATTTTTTGTTGGATCATGAATACACTCATCCTTTGGTACCTGTATTCTTGCTATCTGGATTTTCACTTATCTGTATCTCAAATATAAATATCACGTTCCTTCAGCAACTCCAAACTTTAGCTTTTTACAGCCCCGGAAGAGGCAGCCGGTGTGTGAGAGCTGAGTACATTTTAAATTTGTGCCAAGTAGCTGAGGGAGCTCAGTTTTTTGTCCCGGTTTCCAGGTGCACTGAGAAAAGTTTGGGGCGTTTGCTCATTTGTGCTGCCTACTTTCACATGTTTTTGGTGAATTCTTCTGTGCAAGTTTAATAGCGTTAAAAAAGAAAAATGAAAACACTCGGAAAAAGGGGTGAAACGTTCCGAGAGCTGCTACTACTTTAGAACTAAAGCTTGAGGTGCAAAAAATTTCCTGAAGGTGGAGAAAGACAAAAGTGACACGTCTCAAGCTTTAGATTTACCACTTAACACAATCTACATACGAAGAGACGTCAAACCACGAAAATAAAGAGTTTGCTGGTGACTGGCTATCAAAAGTTATGCAACTGTTTTCACCTACTTGTGTGTACATTATCTCTGCAACTTGACTTTGTTATATCTTTTTAATCATTATTATTTGTTTTTTTCCCATGGTATTGTCCCATACAACATTCTCCTTATTATTTAAAGCATTTAATAGAGTATTTCATATAAATTAGGTGATTTCTGGAATGGCTTTGATCCAAGTTTTCAACAATTTTTCCCATTTAAATTGTTGTAGTAAAACCCAGAATTTACTGGGTTTACATTTTTGCTGTAAGGGCCATTTTCAAAAACTAATTAGGTACAGATGATGAGGAATAACTTTTGCAACACGTTCGGTCACTCTGCCATAAGACCAGCTGTGTGACAGAAGAGTTTTTAAATCATTATCATCATTGCCATTAATATGCAGTGTGACTCATTGTATGGGCTCTGTGGTTCCTTTCTCTATGTGCTTTCTTACCTCAACAGCCCGTGGATCGTGTGCGTCATTCGATTCAGAAAAGTGCAGAAATTGGAAACTGTGTATATGAAGTGTGGAAGAGTGGAGCTCAGCGCTGCTGGGAGAACCTCCAGCGGTGAAACATTAAAAAAGCCCTGGTGTACTGCTCCTCACTCCCCGAGGAGGGATCTCAGCAGGCAGAGGATGATTCCTGATGGCACAGAGATTCAGACAACGTGTGACGTGTGATGAAAGCCACAGTGATTTGTGATACAGTCCACCGTACAAGTCGAATGGAACGTCACAGGAGTCTGATGGAAAGAATGATGTCTGCATTTTCGGCCAATCGGGATGTAGAATTTTATACCTGTCTGCCAAGATTTTTATAGGCATCTATGAAATTGGATTTTAAAGTTAACATCCAGACTACGCTTCTGTAACGCTAGTACATATACCAAAAATCAGTTAGATAACAGTTAAATTGAAATGAAATGACGACTAAACCCAGGCTTAATCAAAAGATTGTTTGTTGATAAATCTGTTTTGTTTAAGTAAATTAATTTAATTAAATTGCTGTTCTGTCGTCACATTGCTAACGTACCTCATTCATTGCTCCTGTCTGAGCGGATTGGATGGTGTGCGATAAGAGTATTCATTTGATACAAAGGCGTCAGAATGTTTCAGGGTACAAAGAAGGACAAATAATCAATTAATAATCGTGCTCATGCTATAAATCTGGATAAACTTTGTTCGGGCACAAAATCATAAGCACAAGGTGAGTCAGATGCCAAAATAAAATAATGGCCAAAAATGTTCGGTGTGGGGGTCAAACAGATGTGTCTGATATATTTCACAGTTGATCTGCACCCTTAAAAGCTGCGTAAATCTTTCTTTAAATAAATAACACCTTTAGGAGCCCGCAAAGTAGCGCTGCCCATTATAGAGGAACAGCCACTGAGCCTACGATGCTCTTCGAACAGGCGCTTTCAAAATAAGAAAGACAGCGAAACAAGTCGATCTGCTTATGCATTTACTAATAAAGTTAGGGTGTATTGGGAAAATGACGGAAAAGTGTGGAACTGCTTTAAATGTGAAATTATTGGGAGCTCCTCAGCAAGTGGCAGCCATTGTATGTGTATGACTGTACATGACCGATGCATGTTATTACCTTATGACTGCACGAGTACACACACACACACACACACACACACACACACACACACACAAACATGCACACATGGTGCCCCGGTAATTAGCCACCAGGTTGTTAAACACATAATGTGGTGCTGAAGACGCTGTGTGATCTCGGCCTGAACCCCTGCCGAGCCCCCTGCATCAGCACTGGCCGCCCCTCTGTGGTGGGATCATCCCGCCGTCTTCCAGTAAATCTATGTGTGTGTGCACTGTACGCGCATGTGCGTATTTGTGTGTGCGTCTGACTGCCTGCCAGGCGGGGATTTATCCCTCACGCCTGTGATGTCTCCGCTCTCCTTCTCAGCCGTAATTAAAACAGGCGATGTTCTGGTAAACGCGGGAGGCCTTTGCCAACACCCACGCTAATTGATGTCCCTGTTATTTATTTTAAAAACAACTCATTGCACCAGTATTATCCCACTTTCTAAAACTTTCAAACTGTTTTCCCATCTCAACCTCAACTTGGACCAAAACGAAATGCGTCCTTAAAATAATTAACAAAATTAGTCAATTAAACATAATTATCTGGATTCAGTTCTTTAGAAATGTGTAGAGCTGGCGTTTCCTGCATGCGGTTTTATAACGCGTGACGCCGGGGAAGGATGCGTGTTTCCAGCTCAGCCCGTTCACAATGTTCTTGTGCGGCCTACACACCTTGTACCCTAAAGGCCCTACGGAGGAGGTGCTGCCGCATCCTTCAAGCTTCCTGCGCGGTGGAGACAGTCGAGCCCTGCTGTCCACAGACCTGGGCTCCTCGCGTCAAGTTAAACCCACAATAAATAAAAGATAAACCCAACACGTGCTTCCTTCACACTTACAGCCCGTTTGGATGCGGCGAGTCCCCGGCGCCCGAAACTTTTCAACACAAAGAGTGTCTTGCCCCTGTGATGTGCTCACGGCTTTTTTAAAATCCTTGTGTTTACTGACACATGATGGATTAAATATATGCACTTTTAATCTTTTCATACGAGGAGAAATCACCTTACGTCTGAGCTTAAGACGAGGCAACATCAAATGCGCACACGGGACGAGTGGGGAATTCGGCCTCCTCTCGCAATCTTTAAATACATAATCACATGTGATGCACTTTTTTATTTCCTCAAATTTGTCATCAAAGTAAATGTGTTCTGACAACAGTTAGTGACAAGCGCGTCAAAGAGCCGCGAGTGCGCGGCGCCGGCAGTATCAATTATTGATGGCATTGGCCCGACCGCATTCCAGGTGCCTGTGATAATGAAACACGCGATTTTAAAGATAAATAATGGAGGAAGGTCGGCCCTGTTGTTGTGAAGGCTCCCGAGTTTGATTGACTGGCTGAACATCCTCTCCGTTTCCCGGCAAGAACATCAAAGCACCGCACTTCTCTTTGCCCAAGGCCACTCGCAATTTATTTAGAGGGCTGTGTTGACGTCCCAGCAGGTACCGATATTGGACCGAGACACTGCAGACAATCATCGCTGCTTTGAGATGTCCTCCACCCCCCCCCCCCCTGCGATGAGGGACACTGTGAAGGAGGCTTTTTTACCCCTCACTTATTCATTAAAGCATTAACTGCTAGTGTGTGAATGAGCGCTGTGATAGAGTACTAGGCAATTGTGTCTGGAAATAAAGACAAAATCTAGAAAGGAATTTAAAAGGCTAAACACAAGGTAAAATAACAATGCAGTATAAGGTTTTGAGACTTTACATTATTTGATGTTTTTTGCACTAATGCTACTGAATGAGTGCAATTTGTGTTTTTGATTTGTTTTTTTAAAAAGTAATAGGGCCTTTATTTAAGAAAGGAATAGATTTACCAGGAAACTGTGTTCTCGCTCTCAGTTTTAGCAGCTGTGTTGATAAGATGTGGATTTAAAGTGTTGAGTTCATAGATGCACATCTGGTTTATAAGTAGTGAGGGCACTGAGATTTATGTATTTTGGAGAGGCATTTTGGGTCTTTCAGACTGTTGTCATTTAAACTTGGGAGGGAAAAAGCCTGAAAAGATAATTCTGTGTCCCAGAAGCTGATGCACCGATACAAAGCTATATTTGTGTCATATATTATAACAGCATGCTGGTGTAGACCACTCTGGATAATCTGTTTCTCATAAATTTTGGCTTAAATTTCAATAAGCAAGTTCAAATTCACTGAGACGAATGTGCGCTGAGCTTCTCGGCTCCACGTATGCAGCACAAATGTGCACAATACTACCATTTTACATCTGTTATGATTCTCCATATCTCTTTCTGGTTATTGAGGAAATGTGAAGCCAGCAAAAAGGTGTTAACCTGTTATTGGCAAGAGGAAGAAGAGAAAGAACAGAAAGGGAAACCAATGTTTAGGGGATACAAAACGCCACCATTGCTGAAACACTCAGCAACCTGATGTTCCTTTAGATGACAAGCACCCCTGAGTCCTGGGTTAGTAATAACAGACAGTGGGTTGGCCCTCGGTGTCCTGTGTACATCCATCAGGCATCGTAACAGTCACACGCAAACTCACGATGGAAGTCACCTGCCCTTTGATCTCCCTGTACTCAGCTGGTCAACACAAAACCCTGTTTTAATCTCGGCCTTCCTGTGTCCTCCTCCATCCCCTCCACACTTAGAAATTAAAATGCAGAACCCCCTTCAAAAGAGAGGGGTTCTATTTATTATAGAGTTTGATTTTGTATAGCTCCATTAAAAGAGCTCCCCTTGATTAATTCAAAAAACTTCATTTTTTGCTTACAAAGAGGGTGCAAACAGGCAGAAATATAGAATTGTCTGTTTTGAGGGCTCAATACAATGAGTACAATAAACATCCATACAATGTTCTTTACAGTGCAAAGTGTGTGTGTGTGTGTGTGTGTGTGTGTGTGTGTGTGTTGAGTGGCAGTGTTGTGTTGAGTGGCCACAGGTCACATAAAGGTGGAAAACTGAAGAGATAAAACCCACAGTCCGATGTAAATGTGTGGACTCAACAGAAAGTCTGGATCCCACAGAGTGTCATGTGTGCCTATTTTCTCATTTTATTTTCTTGTATTTTTCATTACTTTGTTGGATTTTTTAAATTCATGAAGTAACACCCACCTGAATTATCTTGTTCAAATTACTATAGAAAATGAACTAGCTGACTTAGAAATAGGATGAAAATGATTAAGCACTGTATTTTTATCTCTATTTTTAAAGGGAAATGATTTATCAGTTCTATGTTATCAGCTGTAATTTACATTTAAAACATTTTATCATAACGTATCATAAATCAGGCTGTGTTCAATTAAAAAAATTCAAAAAATTTGACTCAATTCACAAAATGTACATATGCCTTCATTTTTCAAAATTTTACACATTTTAATAAAATCTAAGGCAACAAATTTTGCTTTTGGATTTAACTGGCATTTTTGCATTTATATAAAATATTTATTTGCCCTTGAGAAGTCTCAGATTTAGACTAATAATTTACCCTACAATGTGTATTTAAAGGCACTTTTAATTTTGATTTGCGATAACAGGCTTAAATGCATCTCATTGTGATGCTGATACTCTGAAGAGAAGTCACACAAAATGTTTTCAGTTAATGGGAATGGAGAAAAAATGACTTCATTCAATATCGCAATTTAGTCTAGATGTTTAAAGCTGTTCATTAATACTGTAAAGCACTTTTTACTACCATCTAGCAATACAAAATAATACATTCTACTGCAGTGAAAAATCTCAAAATAATTTAGTTATACAAAGGATAACAGAGATTAAGACAGAGAATGCCTTTGTCTAGTAAGCTGCCATTAGTCACAACAGTTTGCAATTCTAGTCATGTTTAATAAAAAACAGAAATCTCAAAAAGCGGTCCATTCTGAGACGCAGTGAGACCTTTTGTCCCAACCCCGCTGTATGTCCAAAGGCCCCTTTTGTTTGTTTTTGTCCAGCTCTTCCTTTCTAAAACACTAGAGGGCGCCAGACCCCGAGGCATTTACTCGCTGCACATCACTCCCTCATCCCTACCTTCAAGGGTCTGCAAGCTGGGCCTTGGAAGATGTCTGCGGGAGAACGGAGGGAGGCACAAATGCATTTGCTTGATCTGTTATCCCTTTTCCCCTAAATCCTATCTATCGCAGCAGGCGGTGTGCAAAGCAAGGCAACAGCAGCCAGGTCACCACCAGCTTTCCACAGAGCAACCGCCGCGGAAATGAAGACGTGCCGAAGAGTCGCGGCAGGGTGGTATGATGGGAGGTGCAGTACTGTGGACGGGTGGGTGCACAAAGGGCAGGCAAGTTGCCCGAAACAATGGTCCCATGACGGCAGTCGTTTGGCGAAGGCCGCGAAATGGAGGCAATTCAAGGTCTTTTAATGCAGGTAATTCAACAGTGGTCATTCAGCGAAGGTCATTCAACAACGATTCTTCAACAATGGCCAATCAAAAAGCCTCATAAAGTGGTCATTCAGTGGCGGTTGTGAAACTAAGGTCAGTCAACAAAGGTCATTCTATGATGGCTGTGAATCCAAGGCTACCGAACTGAGGTCACTCAATGAAGGTCATCCGGCGAAGGTCACGACACAGCGCCTCTCAGCAGTGATGTTATGCACGTCATCTGCTCCACGGATTCTGCTACTGCTTTCAAAGTTAAGAAGAGATGTTCCCGCTCTTGTCAGGATGTCTGTCTCACCAGCAAATATGCATTTTAGTGTCATGTATGAATAATGGTGACTTTAAAAGCATGTTCTAACACAGTATTTGTGAAATACTAACAGAGCCCAGATTTATCCCATCGTAAGGAGCACAAGCCTACAATCTTCACAGCGTTGAAAGATGTCAAAATAAGATACAAGTTTTTGTGTTCCACATCAGGCCGGCTTTCGTCCAGGAAATTTATGCATCGTTTGTAAACAGTCCCAAAAATCCACGATTCACTGAAGGTCACATTAAATTAAGATACAGGACTACAGAAAATATCCAATTCGCGTGATCAAGGCATATGTTAATTTTGTGTTTGTTTGCTTGTTTCCCCCCACTGTTTGCCATTGGTAAATATGTACCATCGTGGAAAGTTGGAGGCGCACTCGAGAGCCCGGGCTGTCACGCGCCTGCTTTGAATCCCGTTTTAATTTTTAAAGTACAAGTTGTCAGGACGCCTTCAGGAGTGATTGACAGGGCCGTCCCAAAGCTGCCGAACGTGGCAGGCGTCGTCTTTTGTCAGAGGCAAGCGAGGAGAGGCAACAAAGGAGGCAACGGCAGGCAAAAAAATCAACACATAAATAAAACACAACTCCAAAATTATTCAATAAAAAGAAAATTAAGTTTACAGATACTTTCCAAAAGTAATTTTTGGGAAATAACTGTGTTTATCTTAAATTATGTGGGCTTTTTTTTTCCTGTGTATCGTGCATAAATGTAAAACAGTTCTTCCAGTAATACTAAATAGTGATAAAAAACAGAGATACAACAAATAGCCAAATAAATTATTCTAGGGTTGAAGTAGCTGACCTAATGATTTTTCTGTTCGAAATGTCCTGCACCTAGTTCTCAGGTGCAATGGAAATTGTGGCAATAATCTTTAAATCATATATGAAAAATGCAAATAAAAATTCCTGAAACACGAAAGCCTGTGTCATTTGAAGACAGGAGTCATGAAATAAACATATAGGAACACTTACGTTGAATTCATGCTTTCATTTGTGTGAAGAGACCACGGTGATGTTGGAGATGTTGTGGCTCATGGCGACGTGTGTGAGGTTATACAGCAAGAGCAATGTGTTTTGACCTGGACACGTACACACACAGAGAATGTGCAAAGTGCATGAAGTATCATGCGCATCAATATTAACATCACATGTTGGCCACTTGGTAACCCAAAACTCAATGTTTCTGCATAAGTGTATAAAAAGACATTTCCTTAGCCTTTAAAACAGCTTTTCTCTCTATGACTGGGTTTTATGCACACCTTTTATCTTACGTTTATGGGAAGACTCATGAGGAGTGTGTCTGCAGGGCATGAGGAGTGTGTGCGGAGGTCACGAGGTGTGGGGGTGGAGGTCAGGGTGAGCATGCATGAGGGTCATGAATAGTTCAGGACCTCCTTGCCAGGTTTGTTACCAGTGCGATTTGCAGACTGAGCAGACCCATGCTGGCCCATCAACCAAACAGGCCCTGCAGCATCCGTGCTTATTCATTCCCTTGTTTGTTTGTGTCTCTGTGTCGGCGACACTGAAGACGTGAATCTTTTCACCAAACCCGGGGTATGTAAACATCAAAATTGGGAACCCTGGTTTGCAGTCACGCCTTTGGACCGGGTTTGCTGCTTTGATGGGCAGCAGCCTCTTGTTTTATGCCTGCAATTGGGGGCATGAGGGGCCATCAGTACAGAAGTGTCCCTTTCTGCTCGGACCACAGCTTCTTCTGCACGGTGTCTGCTGCAAGGATTCGTTCCCTCTACATATACACCTATATCCCAGTATCCAATGGAATTATTTCCTACAAATCGCTGGAATACCGCAAACTCCAACATCAGGAAGCTGTTTTCATTATTTGTTATGAGGACAATTGTGATTCTTGCCAGGTTCATCTGAGAAACCCCTATTAATTTCCCTAAAACACTCAAAATTCCTATTTCAGTGTGACGAAGAACACTTTATACACCAATTTCCTGATTACCAAACAGTTTATGAGGTAATTAATATTTGCGCGTTTATATGCGCTCACTTTTTTATTTAGTATCACGTTCCTTTCCTGATTAGTAGTAATAGGAACATTTAATAATCAAATTTATATTAAAAAAGGAGACATGAAAATAAAAGTAAAATAGAGAAAACAATATAAAGTGCATACTGCAATGGGCTGTTACTGTAAAGAACTAAACAGAAGGGAACAAAATCTGTGGGCCACATGAGGCAAAGCCTGAGAACTCAGTTGCTGGGTTCACTGCTGCCACCTGGTTTTCTACTTGCACTCGCACAAATCTGGAATGTATTTTGGAATGTATGAATTTCTCTGATGTAGTTCAGCTTCATTTTGATACACCGGTACTTCTCGACTCGGATACCGAGAGCAAAGGAGGTGCCATAGCAGGGTGAGCATCTCCATGGAATGCACCACCAACAAATAGCAGCGGTGGTTATAACATGGAGATCCTGCCAGCAGCCGGAAAGCGAGGCACAAATCACGGCAGCATAAGAGCAAGCCCTCAGCACTAGGTTGATGGAAACAGAGGTACCATATCAGTCAAGGGGTTATATGCATCTGTAAGGAATATGACTTGGACACACACTCCCAAGTCTAAATGGGAGGCACTGCAGAGAGCGGTGGAGAACAACAGAGACAAGATCCTGTAGGACTTCTACACCCAGGCAGACAAACAGGTATAGTGGTAAGAGACAAGGAGGAGAAAATAGCAGCAGTTACAAATGGGGCAATTCTGAAAGAAACATCAGGAAAAAGGAATATAAGAAGCCGGATAAATACCAGTGATTGAAAGAACAACTGGAAAGAATGTGGAAGGTAAAAATCAAGGTGGTCCCATTGGTGACAGAACTTGTTGCTGTGATCCCTAGTTTGAGGAGTAGCTCCGTCGGATCCAAGGTATGACAATATTGGTCTCAGTCCAGAAGAGTACAACCCTAGAAACCGCAAAAATACCTCACTGCACCCTCAAACTCCCAGACCTCTGGTAGAAGGTCCAAATCTGAGTAAAGTTATTACCAAAATGGAAAAAAAAGTACAAAGGTAGTGTGATGTTTATGGTTCATTTTTTACATACTTTTCCCCCACCAGACTGTGATCGTGAGTTTTACCATCACTCCTGAGGTAGCTGCCTGAGATGAGTTGTCAGAAATTGCCGTGCTTTTGCACAACGGTCATGTTAAGCAGGGAACCCACTTGCAACCCAGACGCTGTGCTGACTGTGTGCTCATTGCTCAGAACCGGTGTGTGATGCACCCAAGCTGTCCTCGTGAGACCTCCGTGGAATGACACCTTTGACTGCAGAACCTACAAAGTGGTCCAGTTGAACTCCCAGTGCTGCATTTCTTTCTTAGGTTTTATTTTTTCCTCAGATTCACTGTCAATTTACAGACTCCTGTATTTGTGTCCTTATGTGTCTTGTTTCATTACTGTGTTCTGTGCCACTCCAACCCGGTGCAATTTCCCTTCATGGTAAATACAGCATTTTCAATGTACCTTTCGTCATCGATACACACAACGCGGTGGACAGCAGACAGCAGGGCGGACAGATGATAACTCCTGTTGCACCGAGAGCTGACGCTGCTGAAATGATACGGCTGTATGGGTCGAGAGATCAAGGAACACGGACAAGTTGAGCAAAAAAAGTAGAGCACAAATAACAGAAAATCTCTAAAGTTTGGGACCATTTTATGCTTGAACCGATACAGAGTGTAGTACAGTGTGTATATTGTAAAAAGGTGCTAATAATGCTATAGCACTTGAACAGAGACCATCCTACATTCACCTCCAATGGACCAGATAGCTCTAACCTTGTTGCCTCCTTCAAATTGTGGAACGACTTCCAAGAAAACATAGTCTATTGTTCATTAGAATTAAATGCTCCTGTAAGACTTAGATCATTCCCCGACTTTTAAATTTAAACTGCACTGCTTCCGATCCTAAAACTAAAACTTGGAATATGCCAAGCAATGTTGATTTATATATTTTTATTTGTACTAGTTAACTTATGTCTCAATTTTTGGTTTACTTTGGAAAGTAATGTGAAACGTATTTGGCCGTTTCTCAAATTTCAGTAAAATGTTTTCTTTGAAACTCAAACAGTAATATTGCCCTTAATTATTAACCAGGATTCATTTTCACTTATGCTGAGAGTTACCAGGTCAAAAAGGTGTAGCTGCTGGAAAGCTAAGACGTTATATATTATTATATACCGCATATAATCAGATCACTGTTCTGCCTTCAAAACAGTTGTATGCCATACATAACTACTGGTAGTGTTGTCCGACAGGTAAGTCCACAGAGTGACGCACAGGAAGGCTGTAGTCAAGTGGAAATAATATGAAATGTGTATATAATATGTAAATGTGCATAAAATATATATCATCAAACTTAAATATATTTGCATCACTAATTCGCAGAGCGCCGTGTGTGTCGTGCAATTTTTTAATTCATTTTAAAATTTTCTTTTGCTCATGTACAGTATGACGGCGCTGACAGCAGCGTATATGACACCAGGTGTTTTAGTCACGCAAACCAGGTATTTTGCCAGTAGGACCACGATGCACTGAATCGGTTTATATCATAACTGCTCCGCGTACACCGGTTAGAAAGGGATCTTGCAGCAACACTCAGATGGACGTGTAGCTTAATTCAGCAATAGTTTATCATATTTTTAATAAAAATAAAACACTATTGGCAGATCAGTGGTTGAAATGACGGCAGCATACAGGCGTTGACATTACTAGTGGATAAATGTAAACATAAAGAACTGCTAGCCATTATCAGAAGCACTTTGCCCATTAGGTCATTTGCCAAAGCAGCTCCAATTCCCATTTTTAGTTGCAAACTGAATAGTGCACAACTTAGATTCAGTAATTCAGTTCAGTTTCCCTGTCCTGCTTGATGGTTGCATTGGGAGCATGATGAGAGGGTGGGCCCAAACCTTCCTGTTCCCTGCAATGGTCTCCAGCTCTTTCTAGAGGAACTCCAGGCATTCCCAGGCCAACCAAGAGACATAATCTCTCCAGCATGTCCTGAATCTGCCCCAGGGTCTCCTCTCAGTGGGACGTACTTGGTACAAATCCAGAGGGGAGTCAGCCAGGGGGCATCCTCACAACGTGTCCAAACCACCTCTACTGGCCCCTCTTGATCCGAAGGAGCAACAACTCTACTCTCGGGCCCCCTGGTTTGCCGAGCTTCTCACCCTGTTAAACTCAGCAGTGTTGCTTTTTTGGGTTTTTCTTAGTGGAATTATATGTTTATTTTAACTCCTTTGTAATCATCTAACAAAAGTCCTGTTGCAAGCAACACATTATACATTAGAGTAGACTGTATGCGATTTTTTTTTATTATATACTCACCAGACTGCAAGGTGAGAAACAAAACTGCAACTTATAGCCTGAAAAAAGCTTGTTTTTTGCTGTTTAAAGTAGCCAGTGGAGGGAGTGGGATGCTTTTTGTAAAGTTTACCTCCTTGCAATGCCACACAGAACAAATTTGTGACCCCCTGTTGACAGGTGTTTACCTTTGTTAACTGTATTCCACATCGTGTCCATACCATTGTGTTCTCATTGCGGTGGACCACTGGTGACATTTTTGGACAACGGCTGCTGCGTGACACATTAACCTGCAGCCAGGCTTTTGGAAGGAGGAGACCCGCCCTGCAGGAGCAGAACAGCACCAAGGGGAAAACCTCACCGGCGCGGTTCTAAAGAGGTGCAGGGAGGGCAGGGAATGGAAGCGCAATTCGCCCCCACTTCTCACAAGGGCTTTTTTATTATTGCTGCCAGTAGCTTTTTAAAGGAAACACATTTGTGTTTGATAACAGCTTGACATTTGACAGTTTGTTCAGACCAATCAGCTGGCTGTTTCATGTCTGCTGGCTCGGTGTGAGCGAGGAAAGCAGGCCTGTCACGTCACCGATGCCTATCAAAGGCAGCCTCAGACTGGGGCCTCCTTGCACCTCTGAAACACGCTCCCAGTGGGCCTCTCCAGCTTTCGGAACCATCTTCATGACGTCTGCGAGAGTATCTACTTTGGGATGTCGGGATGGATGACCGAGGGCTACTACATGGCCGTGGCAATGCCATGATGTCAGTGAGATGCCCCAAGGCCACGCTGTGGAGTCTACAATTAGCCAAAGTGCTGATGCTCACGATCCTCCGCATTTTATCTGGCAAACACCTAGCAGGCACACAAACAAAGACCCCTCACCCCTAAGAGATGCAGGACACTGTGAGTTCACTTGGACAGATCATGGACCCTAACCTGGCCAGGCTCCTCACTGTCTGGCCGCTGGTGCACCACGAAAGTGGAGGATGCGATGAGAGAGCCTCGAGCGCGGCTCACTTAGGCATTCCGTTTGACAACAAAAGGAAGCAACCTCTCTCCCTGGGAGCCTCAGTGAAACTCTACACTTTGCTTATGTGTTCGTAAAAAAAAAAAAAAAACCTAGAGATGGATTTTTAATAACTGCCAAATGCCTCAGAAATGCACCGTCGTTGGCTTCTGAAAGAGACACATTATGGAGAAAAAAGGGATACAAAATGCCTAACTGTGTAACTCCTCTGTTAGCGTGTCTTTTTGAGCACAAAGTAAGATCACAGCCGTCTGTAGATCCGTCTGTACATTGTAAAGTCCTGTCTGACACAGGAGAAAACACACACGGATACAGGCGGGCGCACGCAGCAACACATTAGGGGTCGTGACCCCTTAGCAAAACTGGCATTGGGTGCTTTGGTGTCCGAAACATGGAGCACAGTTCACCTCACTTGGGCATGTGGGCAGGACTGCATGGCATAAAGAATTAGCTCTGTGGGAGCTGTGTGAAGGACCCTGTCACCGACGGGAGGTGTAAGCACGGTCCAGCCGATGAAAACACCTCCCCATTTGAAACGATGAGTTAGTCACGTGCAAGTGGCCCCATCTTCCATTGGCATCCACTCGCATCACCATGAAAGGTGGAGAGGAATCTGCGTTTAGAAGCGAACAGGCCGGCGCTTGGGCCTCGGTGGACCACACCACCGCTGCCTATATATAGTGTGATGTGAGGCGCCTTCCTCGAGATGGATGCTGCCATATGGGCTGTCTTCCCCACTGCTTTGACTCTTTACACCGCATTTCAGCATCAAGCAGAGATGTGCCTTGATCTCAGCGCTCACACACCTTCTGCGAGGGGTGACTCACCAAGCAAGGCTGTCCCGACAGCGTCCTTGTGCGGCACCAGGAGCCGCGCCGAACGCTGCATCCGGGCGGCCGTCTGATCTTGGCGCGTTGTGTAACGCTTGAAAATAGAACATTCTTTCCCTCTTTCCCGACTTGCATCCAGTATTGACTGTTTGTGTTTTTTAATGTTGCGGAGCAGCCCCGGGCGTGTGATCGGGGTGGAGGGGGCCGTTTTTATTTCTTGACACACTTACGCCCCCGTTGTGAACTCGTGCTCCCAGCGCTCCCGTAAGAAGAACTGAGAAGAACTCCCCAACCGGGAGCCATATGAAAGTGAGCACCCAGATCGCTGCCGAACCGCACAGGCAGATGCAGGCGCGCGCACGCGCGCGCACACACACACACACACAGAAGCATACACAGAGATACACACAATATTCAAACGCACTAATGCACATAGATACTGATTATCACGCACTGGTGCACACAGTCATACACTCACAGATAAGACAAGATAAAATAACATTAGACACTTTGATGGTCTAGTACATTTGCACATGCATGGAAATCGACATGGTAGATGCCCCTTGAGACATAGTCGGTACGTAAGAACAAGAGACTTTACAAGTATTACACAACACTGAAGTAATAGAGTATGTATAATGTCACAAAGTTTAAGAAATTGCAGAAGATATGGGACAAATAATGCAATTATTTACAAGAGGTACACGCATTTTTAAGTAATATGAGTAAAATGGAAATTGCAGTGGGGAAAAATAAAAATAGGTGTAAAGGGACGACACTTTTCTGAACACTCTTACATCTACACAAACACTACTTTTTGTGGGCTACTAGTGTAACGTGACCCTGGATGGATGGATGGATGTATGGATGGATGGATGGATGGATGGATGGATGGCGTGATGCATGCTGGCAAAAACGGTGGTGTTGAAGCATACTCCCAGTGGGCCTCTCCACTCTCCGTGCCCCAGCACTCAATCATCCCTCCTGACATCCGCCACATGAGTAACTCTGCAAGTCAGTGTTTACCACCTTTTCCTGCAGGGGTCTTACTATGAAACAGACAGATTGAGCACAGAAGCAGAACTGATACATTCGCCATGTGTTTTATATGTTTATCACATATAGACATGTTACTGGGGATGAGCTGTTGCAGGTGCATTAAGCTGAGTGTCTGTTGAAGGGTTGAAAGCTCCATGAGGGATCTAAATGAATCCCTTCCCATCAATCCCTGCTGGTAAAAATGACGTACTAATGTATTCCGCACTGAAATGGTCAACAGAAAATAAATTTTTTATTTTAAAAACATAATGAAAATTATTATTAACGCAATTAGATGAATCCATGATCAATGTGCAAACATTAATGAGCATTCTGTCATACAACACATCACTCAATTGGCTGTATCTGTTCTGCGCCATCACACGTTGCAAAACACACTTTCATGAATTTCAGCATCATTTTATCATTTTTTGTTTCAGGCACCAGGGGTAATGAAGGTGTGTGACTCAGGTGTTCTCTGTGATCCTGGGAGCACAGCACCAGGTCGTCACAAAGAAAGTTCAGACTTGCAGGAAAGTCATTGAACAGCATCCTTAAGCCTCGTCAAAAAGGACAGCATCTACTTGTGACTGAAATCTTTATATTCCTAGATTTAAGTTTTAAAAAAAAATGTGTTAATCCATGTTTTGGTCCCGTTTCATACCGATGTCAGATGTTATTACAGTACTGCAGGGGTGTAGAATGGAAAGATAATGAGTTCCAAGAGAACAGTGTGACTGAGTTATAAATTAAATTCTACACAAGAGAAACGAGGAAAATTCATACAGTTAATAGAGGAACCAAGTGGGGGCTAAATAACAGAACTTCAGACCAAAAAAATTCAATGGAAGGTCACGGTAGAACCTCGGAGCAGAAACAAACACCAGAACCTCAGACCAGAAGAACTCAATGGAAGGTCAACACAACTGCATAGTAGGACTTCAAAGCAGAACCTCAAGCCATGCAGAACCAGGTCACAGTAAATCTGTTTTTGCTCAGCACCTTTCAGGAAGTTCAACTGAAACAACCACTCTCCTCTGACCCCCACAAGAGTGTGCATGCTATTGACGGAAAGGGGCCGCATACCTACCCCGTGTAGGCGACCGGACTGACCGCAGACGGACAACTGACAACATATGGATAAGGAGAAATAAAAAAACGCAGATTCATCACTTAATCTAATGAGGGACAAAAGAACGTGCCGCGAGCTAGAGATTCTGTGCCATCAGCTGTAACATTAGAGAAGCCTCCCTGAAGAAGACATAACTCACAGAAAATGACCTGAGCCCCCCCCTCGCTGCCCTCCCACTGCCACCCCTCTGAAGGTTGGCCGGCATCTGTATTGAAAGGACCTTATTGATCGGCAGCTCGATGAGAGGTCGCCGACCCCACCCTCTGCAGACACAGAGATGCGCAGTGAACGGGCTTCTCTCCGGACGCTCTTTACCGTGTCCCCAGGCCGGACACCTGGGGAGGAGGGGCGCGGAGCTGCAAATGAGCTAATCATCGCTTAGCGCCACAGCCCCACACACCTCCCGATGGCTGACAAATGTCAGGGTGACTTGTATGGGATTTCTGAATTTATTTATTAATTGAACTGGTTAATGAGGTCCCCGAGGCCCGCTTGCTAATTGCAAGCTGTGGAGCTGGCGAGGCACGAAAGTCAAAACAAAAGAGAAACTCGCAAACAGACACAAATACACTCACGCCTGCATGCGCGCACACACACACACACGCGCGCGCGCGCACACACACGTGCGCACGGTCGACTTTTGTGTTTGTGCTGGGTTTTCTTTTTTCTGCTGCCGTTTTATTCCTTGCTCAGGCTCCCCTTTTGCATAATTTCATGACCTGCCAAATGTTCTTGTCTCCTTGATGTCCCAAGGATGGAGGGAGGCTGACGGACACCCAAACCTGCCAGAAGCCCAGGAGCATCTGTCTCCGTAAAGCAGAGAGGGAAAAAAAAAAAACGCGTTCATTAAGTTTGTACCAATTAGAAGCAATAACTTAGCAAAAATCAATTTCTGCTTCACTATGAAAAGCGTTCCTGAAGAGAGCGTACGCGCCCCTCCCCGACATCCCCCACATAGCACGGCATCATCCAGCTCTGTCACTGCAACATGTTTCCAGCTTGATTAGAAAAGGACTCGTGCCAGTTTCTCCTCAACTCTGCGTTTGTCTTTCCCTTTTCCTCAAGAACATCTTGAAAGCCTTTGCAATGCTGTCATCACACCAAGGTTATTTGAAAGACTTAAGGAAAGACAGAAGGATGTATGAGGGGGAGGGACTGTAGCAAATACTTAAGTGAAGATGTGTTCACATCTGTAAGTCGGGCCCACAAGACTCTGACAGATGATCAGGAAACATCAACAGAATGCAGACTCAAGGACATAGTTGGTCAACCAAGATAGACTAAGAAATCATCTCCCGGGGTACTCTAAGGAACTGTTTTTCGGAGTAACCCAAGCTATATGTAGAACAGAGGAGTTTGGCCATTCTTACAGTGCTGAGATTCCAGTAGTTTTTCCTGCTTCACAAAGTTAATCTGCTCATGAAAACCCTTTGTATGGGTTTCATATATTAAAGACATAATTGCCATTAGTTTCAAAGGTGAAAAACCCACAAAACATACACATAAAACACTGCTGATGTATTAATTCAACCTTTAAGGCAAAAAACAGGCAAACGGTAAAGGCAAAAGTAATCAACAAAAACAATTTAAACGAATTCATCCACCAAACAAATCGACGTCGTCTGGATATTCCAGTCAAGGTCCACGGTTACGAGGATTTTAGCAGATGAAAGTGGCAAACGAAGGGTAATGGAGATTGAGAGCTCAGTGCAGCGCAAGCCAAACTATAACTGTGACAAAGACAGCATAGTGGCTTTGACCTTATGACCTTTGACCTTATAAGAAGCATGCCAAATCCAAATTCAGCCCTCATAAATACAAAGAAATGTTTTGTAAACTGCGCTGGGAGTATGAAATGAAACCTTTTGTAAGCTCGAGTCCTCAGAAAATAAATGCTGATATTTTGGGTTATTGTAGTAAAGTATATTTCACTTAATGGGTAAAAAGTAAAATAAAAGCCATTTCAACACTAATCCAACTCTGTGTCAACACCTACCAGGGTTGTTTAAAAATCACTCATGTCCAGTAGGACCTACAACACTTAGATTCAACTCAACATCGTCATAAGCTCCATGTAATTCAGTTTACAAATATCCATAAACGTCCACAACCGCTAACACAAAATGTTGCCACGTGTTAATGCAATAAATGGATTTTATATGGTAAAATTGCTCCTGCTGTCTACAGCCATAATCCCCATGCATCTTCATGTTGCCCTCTTAGTGAACTCTGGCTGGATCCCAGAATGACTTGGCACCAGGGCCTCCTCCTCAGACTGGTCTGTAGCTGGGAGAGGGCAGCCTCTGAGTTGCATTTGACCCCTGGAGGTTCCACGGAGACAAGGGCTGCAGAAAAGAAGACTGGAGGATAACAGAAAGATATCAATGCAGGTAGAAGTGAAGTATTTAACGGAGGAAAAGACTATGATAGATGCAGATTTGCCACATATGGACTGGGGAACTTTGCTTTCAATAGATATTAGAATCAGATAAAAAATTTCCCCAACAGATTTCTGGGACAGCCAGGGAAAATTCACACCGACAATATTTAGGAGATCATGTAACGTCTTGTTCCTCACCGATTTAAGATCATCGTCCCTTCCCATAATCCTCTTGACCTCCATCAGCAAGCAAGCAACCATGCTGATCCAGAGTCAGCCAATAAGGGTGCGCAGGTCTCAAAATTCATTACAGTGTAGCATGCAGGTGGCGTCCTGGATCTCGCCCCCAGACCTTCACCTTCGACATCAGACCCCTTTAGTTGGTGTCACTTGGCTTTGAGGGTCCAGAGCTGTCTTGCTAATGACGACTTTCTGCATAGGAACAAAAGCGTAAAACACACACTGAAAATCTCTGCGGCCCCCCCTTTAAGTCACCATGCTCCCCATTCCTATGAATATTGATTGGGCTGTTATTGACACAAACCCTGCGGAGATGGGCTTCAGCTATTGATAACCAATGCTATCTCTAGAGCAGATCAAACAGCAGCTGCTGCCTTTCATGTTTGTAAACAGTATTGATTTGCATAATAACCTCAAAATTAGTACCTGGGATTAGGCAAGGACAAATGTATAGGTTTTACCGCAATACTTTCATCAGAGGTCTGAGTAAAAAAAATAGATCATCAGTTAATAAGATGATTGACTTGACAGCCCAGCTCCACAGTCCCCCCCACCCACACACACCTCAAGTGCCATTCTTAATGAAAGATAGATTTCTGTAACAAAACGGCAATAGCGCTAACAAAAAATGTCACATTGTTATAAAGACGTCTTTTGCTGAGACATCAGTTGCGTTGAGTGCAAATTATCACTGTGTTTCCATTACTTATTCATGACCAGTACTCTATTGCTGGTGCTCACCTGTTACCATCCTGCAGCACTGGAAAAGAAGATGTCAGTGAAAGGAGTGATGAAGAGATGGCCTCTGCATGGAAACTTCCAGAAAGAGAAGCTCCTTCCATCTGTAGTGCAGGACACAGTAAATTATGCAGCTTGTGCCTGAAAGATGGAGAAAAACACCTTGTTAAGAAGTTCCTTCTGACTGGTTAGCAAAAGCTGATACAGGTTTGTAAAATGAACAGCAAATCATGTCCGAACTCTCGCTGCCATCCACTTATATCAGTACGATGATAATTTGCCACATGAAGAGTTTTTCCAAAATTATCCCAGCAAGGTAACATTGTTTTTTTTTTAATTTATGAAGGGAACGTTATCATCGCGACTCACTGCAGAAATGATGCACATGCCCTCCCAAGTTGCGGTGTGAAGATATGGAGATGTTTCTGATTTGCTTGTCAGATCTCCACTGAGCACCTTCAGATCAGAAGACCATTCGGAGTTCTAGTTCTGCATGAGAAACATGGTTATTTGACCGCGGCAGGAACAGGGGTCCTAGATGGTCACACGTGGGGAGAAACCAATGTCCTCAGATGCAGAGAGTGCAGCAAAATATACAAAACATGGTTCCTGCAGAACCTCACCAATTTGCCAGAAGAGGAATGAGGGCAGCCTGAGGAACTAGTGTCTGTACACTGGCTCCTCAACGTTCAAACACACACAGCACCTGAACTGGGTTTGTAATTCACTTACACTTGTGTAAATTCAGTCACTTTTACCACTAATATATCGATCAGTTTAATAACACTGATGCCACTGATTTACAGGTTAGGGTCACAAAACCCTGAAAAATGCTGTAATAAATAAATAAAACTGAAAGATTTTTTTATTTTAGCATTTTATTGACATTAAGTGACAATTAAAAAAGTTATAAAGGGCAAAAATAAAAATAGGTTTTCTTCCTGCGCTCATACTGTTGGCAGATTCGTCCCGTAAACAAATGCGGTTTTCCTGGTCTCGATATTAAACACCAACACACAGAAACACCACACGCCGACTGTAAACACTGGAGATGAGTTGAACTGATACGGCTCCACGCTCCTATTCTAGTTTGGTGCTTTTTAGTGCCTTCGACCAGCTCAGGAAGCAAACAGACCGCGTTCACTCCGCAACAACCCGAAACTTTGCGGCACAGATCAGTGGAGGAAAAATAAAAGTGAGCCGGAAAATGTTAGCGTCGTCAAAAATAAGTCAGCCTTTCGGAACAGAATTTTCCTGGCTCTTCTCTCTGCGTGAAATGTAGCCCCCGGAAGGAGACAGTGGGTGAGAGACCTGGGACCAGAGCTCGATGCGTCTCTGAGGTGTCGCTGCTCAAAAATCTGTGCCGATAGCAGAGTCGGCTGAGAGCAGCACCACACGCAGCTCCGAAATTCCTCCTTATTTACAATGTGCTGACAAGGGGTTCTGTAAGAATTAGTATTCTGCTAGGTAAATGTTTTCCCTCCTAGCACTTTTGGGCAATAACTTACAGATGTTAGAGCAATGCATCAACACAGCGTTTTCCCACCGTGGAGCGAACGAAACAGGTCTGCACGGGTGCCCCCCCCCCTTTCTGGCCAGATACTGACTGTGATCTATGGCTTTTGCTGCTTATGCTGAAAAGCTGCGAACGGGGATTGTTGACTGCCAAAACCCAGGGCCGCCTTCTCGAACCTGGAGCGCATTATCACATCGCTGTTTTAATGTGTTCCGTGGAATAAGGCTGCCTGGGCCGCCGTCCTGAAACAGATGTGATGGAGGTTTCGGCGCGGAGGGAAGAAATGCGCGTCGTCGGACTCCACAGCTGTTAAGTGGATGAGACATGAAACCTCGCCGTGTCTTTGACCGTTTGGTAAACATCAAGTCCAGCCTCGTTCATTATGCATGTTGAGAAAAGCAGAATTCCGACTCCTGTGTGTTCAACGTGACCCGTGCTGATAAAGCAATGAAATATGGTCGTGTTTTTGCCATGCAGACGGTAAGATTTCTCTGCGCGACGACGTATTTGCACTCAAAGTCATTGGGTTCAAAGTTACCCCCCCCCCCCTTTTCAATTCTCGACCGCAGTCCACTTCAAGAACCCGAGGCGAAGCGCCATTTTAACGCGTCCCGTAATGATATTAAGGCGAATAGCCGGTTTCTCAGCTGCACATTGAAGTCTCGCTCCATTTATCCAAGCAATAAACAAATAAACGGCTTTAAAGCAAGTAGGACTGAGCAGCCACACTGGAACCCTGGATCCTATTGGTATTATTAATAATAACACGGCTTATCTTTCAGCCAGATTTAAACACACACACACACACACACGCTCAGAGAGCAGGTAGCAGCGATACTGAGCTGGCCGCCCCTGGGCAAATATGAAGATCATATCTCGTTCAGTGGCTGGGCAAACACAGCGCTGCGTGAGGACTGTGTCCGTCAGCCGCTGCTCAGACCCCATTTTAACAACACAGGAGGGGGGTGCCACTTGGCTCTTTGCCTCCTCGGAACACATACTCCTCATGTTTGATTTGTTTTTAGTCTGAACCAAGAAGCTGGGTCACTTGGTGTCCCTCAGACCACTGGATGCCTGGCTTCTCCTCTTAGACTGTGATTGTTTGTGGGGATACTGTATTAGTAATACTAATTCTGTGCACTCTCTATTCAATATTAAAAACGCGTATATATTCAATATTAACACACATATATGGCCATGGTGTAAATTCAATATTAATATAGATACATATCAGGGTGTTTGGCTGAAGCAGTTCAGCTTATGTTGCTCAAAGGCACAACCGCACTGCTCCTCCTGGGACTCGAACTCACAACTTGTTAACTTCTCCAGAGGAGGTGGTTGATATGTCCAGAAGACCTCTGTGTTTCCAGTCGCAGTTTTCCTGGTTGGGAACAAAAGAGATGAGGTCTTTGAGTGAAATATGGATGCAGGAAATTGGACCTTGTCAGACTTGTGCAGAAATAACCATGAGCATCATCAGCATCATCATCTTTTCCTTTCTTCTTTTCCTCTTTTCTTTTGTCTCTGGCAGAATGTTGTACTCTCGCCACTTGCTGCATTTCAGTCTTGTTTCTTTCCAGCTGTTTGGATGCTCGCATCGAAATAGCTCTCCTGCTCTTCCAGCAAATGTTCTGAAGTATTTGAGTGTCTTTCCCTCGCAGCAAGGGTCTGCGTGGGTCTGTGTGTGTCATTTCACACTAGATAAAACTCACATGTTCACAGTTCTAGTTACTGGACCGATGTGTTACCAAAAGACCAGAGCGTAGTTGTGATACACCCACATATTCAAACTCCTCGTGTCTCAGAAAGTGTACAATTGCACAATACAGGTATTGCTGGACTCAGGTGACGCGAGGTCACAGTCAGGCACAAGGCCTAGTGACCCCTGAGCTGGAGATTCCAACCCTGAGGAAGTTCTCCCTGTGGGTGGAGTTCAGGGAGAATTTCCACTGAGGCCCCAAGGCGCGAATGGGATGTCATCTCGGTAGCTCGTAGCCCACTTTCCCAGCATGGCAGCTCCCCTGCCACTCCACTCGACGCCTCCTCTCTGATGCGCCGGTCATTACCTTTCCTGGACCGTGCCGGCTGCTGGCAAGACCTCAGAACAAACTGGCAGGTGTGTGAGTGCCCATGGGCAGAAGAAAGCCGGCCTGGTCTCTCTCGCCTCACAGCTTAATAATGCCACCATAAACCATAACCCTATGCGGCTGGGCCTCACGCGGGAAGCAGGGGGACGGAGGGCAGCGGGGACCAGAGATACGGGTGTTTACCTCTCTCATGTGGACCAATGAACACACCGCTTCTCCTGGCAAGGGGGAAAGAGGAGGGAGAGGAATTTGTGAAAACAGAATGAAATTAGACCAACTCTGTTTGTCTGTGTGTGTGTGTGTGTGTGTGTGCGTGTGTGTGTGTGAGTACTGGCAGCACCGCAGACACAGCTCCTGTCATGCCTAATCAGCACGGACAGTGAGGACGAGTGGGGACAGGGACACTCGGGCCGTGACAAGCGCTGGCAGCGCAGTTCCAGCCGCCGCTTTCATTCCTTCCCTCTGCTTTCATGCCAGCACCGAGGAGCTCCTGCCGGCGCTGCTCTCCACACACCACACAAATGCTGCCTGTTTTGTTTTTTTTCCATTTTCCTCCCAAGTTGTTTTTTTTTTCCACAAGACTCATTTAAATGTAATCATTTGTGCCAAGCAAAGATTAGAACGAGCGGCGAGGAGCAGAGGAACATTAGCGGGATATTGGAGTCGGTAATGAGCGGCCGTCTTCGCAGAGGCCGCAGGAGCCTTAATGATGTGCACAGTGAAGAGGGAACAATGGGCAACAGGAACACCACACACACACACACACACACACACACACACACACACTCACCTCACTCTCACACACCATCTTCTCAAAGCTCATTCACTTATGGCTTGTCATAGATGCAAATATTCTGTGCCACATTATAATTCCTACTTTTTTATGTGATTAACTCACTTATTACTATTCTATATTTACTGAAATGTACTATTTTAACACTTCATACACTGGGGGGGTGCTTATACATTAGTGTTTTTCAAGACCTGGTGACCTTCTGTGCTGTGCAGGGAACCATGGATGACATTGTTGAGTAAAACGTTTAGAATATATTTCTGGAATTTGATCACCACTGAGTGTGGTGTCAGGCTGTTTCATAGTTCATAGCCACTTACGGGCTGCCATCCTTTCATTTGTGCACGGAAATACTTTGGAAATCCATCACACCATCGCCATCCACACTCAACCCAGTGACACCCACAGCACTCGGAAAGCGCCTCCCTGCAGCAGTACAGAATGACACAAAGGAGTAAAATGAAGTGAACCTGGTGAAGTACTTCCTTCAGGATTTATTCCCCAGGAATGGTAACTCAAGGCTGAGTGTTATGAATGTGTGTGTACACGAGTGTGTGTGTGTCTTTGTGTGTCTGGGTGACCCAAATGATTTGTACTTTTAATGGCACAAAGGGTCTCTTAACCAGTAACTCTGCGTTTCAAAGTGCTCCAGCTCATTCTGCAATGTGGTAAAACATAATGAATTATTATTTGCTCCCTTTTAGTCCGCAGTAGGAATCACTGGAACGCAGCACTTGTGAAGATAAAACCTCGCTGGTCACACAGTGGCCTTGAGCAAGGCTACCAATGGGAGAGAAACACACACGGAGAGACACATTCAGAAAGGGAGAGAGACAGGTGTACAAACACACAGTAATATGTGCACTTATTTATATTTCTCGTCCTGTGCAGGCAGGCAGAGAACACACACCCTGTTCAGATGTGATTATGATCTCTTTCAAAGGACAGGTGTCTCCTCGCTAAGTAGAAAAAGTGACGAGTTCCAGTGTTGGCCGCATGGTGGCGCTAGAGCACTAGAGAAAAACGTGCGGGAAGCAGCGTGGGCAGCTGAGTGACTGACTGCTTTATATCTCACCCGTTTGGCGGAGACTGAGGACAGGTCATCGAGCCGGTGAACTAAACAGCAGTTTAAAAATGTCGTAAATTCAGTCCATGTGGTAAATTGAGCAAATAATGTAGGAAATGCAGCAAATAAGACAGTATGTGTAGCAACTAACGTAGTAAATAATGGAGTTAATACAGTAAATAAAGTAACAAATGTGGTAACTAATGCAGAAAAAAGTCGAAAAGATCGTAAATGTTATAACGTTGTCCATGTGTTGAGTTGTGCAGCAAACATAACAAATGTACTAAATAATCCAATAAATGAATAAATAGTAAACGCGGGAATTAATGTAGTCAACGCTGCAGATGTAGTGAATAATTAATAAAAGAGGTAGTAACGAGTCATGTTGTAAATACAGAAAACGCAAATGTTGTAAATATAGTAAATGTGGGCAACTGGGTAGTAAGTGCGGTATCTAGTTGTAGAGCATGTAGTAAATGAAATAAATGTGGCAAAAGATGGATTTAAACTGCTGTACTTTTGTCTAAATTAATAGTAATTGTGGTTGTGCAGAAAATGCTGATCAAAGCTCACGTTTCGCACATTTTCGCGCAGAAACGACGCGTGGATCACATTTCCACTCCAAAGTGCGACAACCTACATGAGTTTCATTTATTTTAATGTTTCACCGAAATTACAGTTTTCCCAATATAGGCAGCCAATATTATAAGTGTAAAGTATTGCGCTGTGCGACACTAAAATGGCTCCGACCACAGCGAGAAATTAACGGGAAACCAATTTAGTAATTAATGTCTTTTTGCAGCGATACTCAAATAATCATCATTTTAAATTATTGATATTTGAGACCCAATTTGGGTTTATTTTTCTATTAACCGACTTTCAGAAATTTTTTCCCCTGGCATACGTATTTTGTCTTTCATGTATTTTTTTAACATGATTCTATCGAATTAGTAGAAAATATTTTAAACTAAATGCAGTACACTTTGAAAATGTTTTGTATTATTATTATTATTATTATTACTAGTAGTAGTAGTAGTATCATAGTAATGCGCTTATTTTATTGCTACATTTTAACATTTTAATTATTTATTCCGCCGCAGTAGCTGTATCTGAATAATTAACGTTAATAATTTATCTTTTTCGTCTTGTCTGTCTTTTTACTCTTACGTAAGAATGTAATTATAGCGCTATTTTATGCTTTATTTGTTTAATCTCGCCGAACGTCCGCTTGTTTAAAAACTCGGTAACTGATCAAGATGGGAGTTCAAATGCCTCCAATGTCCGTTTGTCCTGGTAGCTTCTGTTGCTGTTAGGAAGATACACTGTGGCGCACGGTCCACGTGCCATCGGACTCCCATGGGACCCCCCCCCCCCCCCCCNTTAGGAAGATACACTGTGGCGCACGGTCCACGTGCCATCGGGCTCCCATGGGGCCCCCCCCCCCCCCGCCCATCCGCCGATTGGGGGCAGGTGGGACAGGTGGGCTGGAACCCATGTCAGTCTGTCTGTGTATCTGTGATTTTGTTCCGTGTTCACAGCGGTGACCTGAGCCTGCTTTACACACTGCTGAGACCCCCATTCCGAATAGCGCGCGCGCGCGTGTGTGAGTAGTGTGTGAGTGACCACCAGGTCCTAATTGTTTTTAAACATTTGAGAACGTTAGTGTGTGAGTGTGACAGAGAGAGTGAGAGAAAGAGATGGTTGCTGGAAGCTGCAAAATATTTATTCTCAGAAGTTTTACCTTCTTCACATGTTTCCCCCCTGGGGTTTCTCAAGCAGGAGAACAAGACACAGCTGGGATGTGACACCATAACCTTCATGGTGTGAGACCAGAGCCACGTGACAACTGTGGTTAAAGTGTTCTCCATCCACCTGCTCCTGGTCTTCACAGCACCTCACCTGCACTAATACACACACACACACACACACACACACACACACACACCATCATCATCTAAGTGTGTTTAACAGACAATAATCAGCAGGGGGCGCTGTGGTTAAGAGAAGGTCTGGTTTCTATCCCAGCAGGTGTGTTCACCAGTGGCAACCAGCTGTCTGCAGGAGTCACAGTGCAACCTGGCAAATTGCTTTGAATTAAATACATGCAAAACAGGTAAAGAAAAACAGCAGTAATAATTCAGCAAGCCGTTGTCTACCTGGTTTCCATATGAAAAGGTCTCCGTTTTCGAAATCTGCATATTGTCTTTGCGCACATAATGTATGAGAATTAGTGTCTAAATATACTTTACATCACTCACAAATAAACCACTGCATCATTTTAAACCGACTTCCTTCATTGTGTAACAATGTCCATAGATTTAGTAAAAAATGAATTAAAGTTTTGCACAGATAAACCTTATTGTAGACAAATATTTTGATCTATATGTTTGACCTGTACGAAAGGCGTTCTGCTAACACTGAATTTTTCACAAACTGCAGAATGTGGCCAATGTGGACAAATCATACATCAACTGAAAGGACGTGTTCTCACAATTATTACTATTCTTATTATTATAGAAGTCACTGAAACATCTGGTTATTGTTGTGAGGATTGGTTGTAAGAGTCTGTGAATCCACCGTGTGTTAGTCCTCCACAGCTAAGTACAAGTGTGCAAGTCGAAGTAGAAAAGGCGGGAAAATGGCCTGGCTTCACGTGCAGCTGTGATGTGCGTCTGTTCCCTGTGTTCGAACAAATACCGCGACATGCAGCACATGTAGAATGAGAATCGGAGGCCTCGTTTGCGACGTCGCCGTGGCGTTTAACACTGTGTGTGTGAGTGTGTGTGTGTGTGCGTGCGTGTGTGTGAGTGTGTGTGTGCATCCTGGCGCCCTGACAACAGAGACGTATCGAGGCCAAGCGTGTCATCCAGCCCGGCCGCCGTTGTTTACCCGGCGTTTGAAGAAGAAACAAGCACGGGACGAGACTGCCGACTTGGCATGCCGGAGCTGCTTGTCATTAGCCGCCACATCAGAGCGGCGTGTGACGTGAAGACCTGTTTCTGTGACACGCATGACGCGTCCAAAGATGCTGCTGGTGTTGGGATGTGAGCGACCCAGATTCCCACTGAGAGAACAGAGTGTGGGCCTCATACTGAGGGTGTCAAATGGTCCCTCTGAAAACCCATGAGCTCCAGCAACTTTTAGTTAGAGCTTCTGCCCATTGAAGGCTGTGCTGCTGGACCATCGCTGGTGCCTGTGATGTCAGGGGTCTCCATTCCCTGTAACCTCTCGTGTAGAAGCTCTGTTCCCTAAATCACGACTCCACCAGAGCACACATTCAAATCCATGTCAGGATTTACAGGGGCCAATCCTGAGAAAAGGTGCTATGACCTCAGTCGTGCTACTTGACCCCAGTGACCTAAGGGTCACATGCTTTTAGATGAATCCATGCCTTCATTTGGCCAACATGTCAGATCTCCACTGAAACCAAAATATGATTTTAGTAAATGGGGACCCATTAAGTGAGCAGCAGTGTAAGAGCAGCAAAGAAGCAGAGCAACTGGAAAGGCACACAGACACACACCTGTACAAACAGAAAGGTGGCACAGCGATAAGGGCTTTAGAAGGACTCTGGTTTGAATCGCCAATCCTGCTGTAGCACCACAGATCCAGGCATTTACCCTGAACTGGCACGGTAAAAATTCTCCAGACCCGCAAATCACAGCAACTTACTTAGTGTACAAACTTCACAGCGTGAGGCGCTTTGGAGAAAAGTGTCTCATACGCGAATAAATGATCAAACGTCCTGGAGGAGTCTGACTCCAGGTGAACAGGTAGCTCTCGCCAGGACTGTGACTAGATCTGCAGGGGTCCGTCTTCCGTCCCTGATCGCCCCTCAGTGGTCTCCGGAACAGTCCAGAGGACTCCATCAGCGTGTGTCCGTGTCCCTGTCCACTGCAAGCGCACAACCGGCCTCTCCTCCTCGCGTGGGCCCCGTAGGGGGTGTGCGGGGGGGGGCACCTCGCCCGGCTCCATCAACACAGCGGGGGGTGAGACGGGGTGGGGAAGGGGGGTTCTCGTGCACCCGGCTCTGCCGCCGGTTTCCGCAGCGATGGGACGCTAATCATTTAAACAGCTCAATCAAAGCAAATCGCGTGTTTTGCGGGAGGAGGAGAAGGAGGAACAAAAACGGTTATTAGAAAGTGTTTTCAAGTCGTCGAGGAAGCGAGTTAGCTGAAGCTCCTTTGATTCCGCGGGTTGGGTTGACACCGGGTTCAGCCGCGAGCCTTCCGGCATCCGAGCTTGTCACCACGCCGGTTCCTTTTTTCATTCCTTCCCTATGTAACAAAAAAAAAATCAATTGTAAAATAAATACTGTACATTACTCCTCTTCGAGAACACTTCAGAGTGTCACCGTTTCAGCGTGACGGTTTGATTTGTTTGATTTTATTTAAGAATCCCCTTGTTTTAATCTTGCCTTCGCAGACCTTCTGGAATTATGAAGAACACGGGATGGAGGAGCAAAAAAAAAGGGGGTCTCAAAATCCCTCTGGAAATACTGCTTCCAGTTTTACTTATATATGTTTTATAAGTAGTGCAGTTTGTTAGATTACGTGCGGAGTTACTCCGGTTTAAACCCGGTGATCCCAGCCACACCTGAAGATAAGTCAACACGCAGTTCAGTGGGGATGAATCGACCTCCTGGTTCTCAGATTAATTCAAACACTGATGTTGAGGAAAACTGACTTTTTCAACTTTCTTGTCACACATTTCAGCAAATGTGAATAAGACATGAATACAAAAGAGATATGAATATGAATACGAGTGAAACTGATCATCTTTGTCATGCAAAGTAGCTCCTTATTTGTCCTTTCATCCATAGCGTCATCTTAAAAAATCACCAACTTTACAGCCTGAACAATGCAGTCTTGACACAACGTTTACCCCCCTTTAACACTGCAGTTTTACACTGCAATTCACTCCTCTTCTTTACCCCCCTGCAACACTGCAGTTTTACACTGTAATTCACTCCTCTTCTTTACCCCCCTTTAACACTGCGGTTTTACACTGTAATTCACTCCTCTTCTTTACCCCCCTTCAACACTGCAGTTTTACACTGGACTCTAGTCTCTTTCAACACTGCAGCTGTCTTTGCACTGACTATCCTGGTGTAACTGCAATTTGACACTGCAGTCTTCAACACTGTACACTTGACTCGCCACCTTTAAGGCTCCGCTTTTTCAATCTTTAATAACACTGCAGTTCTGACAATGCATTTTAGTTCCATTTGAAATATCTATTTTTGTCCCTTTCAGCCCTCTAGGGGCCTTTGTATTTACAGTGCTGTGGAAAAGTATTTACCCTTTTCTGATTTCCCACATTTCTGTATATCTGTCACGCTGAATGTTGTCAGACCGTTTGACAAACTGTAATATTAGATGAAGAGCAACCCGGGTAAACACCAGCACGGTTTTTTAATTATTACTTAACTTGCTTTAGGAACAAAGTTATCCCATATCTCCCATGTAACAAAGTAAATTCCCCCTTAAGCCTGATAACCGGTTGCACCACCTTTAGCAGCAATAGTTGCAGCTGAAAGCTCCTTATAATTTGGCATCAGTTTTGCACATCGTTTCTGAGAAGTTTTAGCCCATTCTTTGCAGATGTGCTTTAATCCAGATACACTGGCAGGTTTGAGCATGAACCGCTTGCTTCGGGTCCTGCCACAGCATCTCTACCAGGTTTAAGTCAGGACTTTGACTAAGACTCCAAAATTTCAGTTCTGTTTCTTCTCAGCTGTTCGGATACAGATTTTCTCTTCTGTTTTTGATCATTGTTTTGTTACAATAACTCAGTTACCATAAAACTTCAGCACATGGATGGATGACTGGACATTCTTCTCAATAATTTTCTGGGATGGTGCAGAATTCATGGTTCCTTCAGTAATGTGAAGTTGTTCAGGTCCTGAGGCAGCAAAGCATCCTCACACCAACACACTGCCACCACCATTTTGAGCAGACATAATGGGACCTGGGTGATGCAAAGAGCTTCACTTTTGATTTGTCTGTCCATAGACCATTAAAAGACATGGGGATCATTTAGGTGTTTTTTTTGCAAATGTGAGATGACCATTGATGTTAGAATTTGATAACAATGGTCTCTGCCTTCCTACTGTCCCATAAATCCCACTTTTGCCCACTCTCTTTGGAGTCAGGAACACTGACCTTAGCTGAGGCTAGAGAGGCCTGCAGTTCAGATGCTTTTTGGACTTTTTGTGACTTGGATGAGTTGTCACTACACCCTTGGAGTAATTTTGGCTGCTCCTGGGACAGTTTCACTCTGTTAAAAGTCNTGCTTTTTGGACTTTTTGTGACTTGGATGAGTTGTCACTACACCCTAGGAGTAATTTTGGCTGCTCCTGGGACAGTTTCACTCTGTTAAAAGTCTTCTCCATTTGGAGACACTGGCTCTCACTGTGGTTCAGTGGAGTCCTAGAGTGTTAGACATGGCTTTGTAAACCCTTTCCAGGCTGATATATTTCAACAACTTTTTTTCCTCATCTCTTCTGGAATTTCCCTGCATCGTGGCATAGTGTCTTTGTGGTGACAGCTTCACTCGCATGGTAAACTTCAGTATATAGTGAGGTTCAGATTCAACAGGGCTGACTGCAGTCATCTGGCTGTGTTGAAGCAGCTCAATTTGTCAATTAAATATGGCCAATTGGCTAAATGAGTAACTAAGTGGGCAATTTTTCATATGATATAAGTGTTGGATAACTTTGTTCCTTAAATAAACGAAGCAATAAAAACATTATTTGTTATTCAGGTTCCATTTCACCTGAAAATATTCAGTGCAACAAATATGCAATAAAATCAGGAAGGGAGCAAAAATTTGTTCACTATAGTCCCTTTAAGATTGCAAATTGGTGGTATTGTGACCCTCTTTAACCCTGTAGATAAGACTCTACATGCTTGGACTCAGCACCTTCAATCACCTTTAAGACTATGGTTCTGAAGTCTCATTTTAGTCCCCTTAACTCTGCAGCTGACAGTAGTTTTAGTCCATTTCATATTTTCACACTTCTATTTCCGGTGATGCCTGTATTGTATATTTTTTTACACAATTTTAGAAACAACTAATTAAAAACTGTGCATTTTAAGTTAAAAACCACAGGACATTGCATATGTGCATGAATAAATCAATAAGTGTTATATAGGGTTTTATACTTATATATAAGTATTCAACCCCCATTTTCCCTTACTGCCATGTTACAAAGTCACATTAAAGCATATTAAAATAATTTTTTTCATTCCTGTAGCAGTAATTCTCTACATGTTTAAGTGAAATAAAATATTTAGATGTCTTCAGAATGATATTAAAAATCTGAAAATTACTTAAGTATTCACACCCCCTTTGTGATAACAACATAAAGTGGGTGATAGATATTCTCAGTTATCTTGAGAGCTCACACTACACATTAACAAGGTCAACCTGTGTTCATTTCAAAACCACCTGTGCTTGATTGTACAATAAATATCACTGACTGAGGTCACATGACCAAAACAGCACATCATGATAACAGGATAACAGTCCTGTTGTCATGAAGACCAAGGAGCTGTCTGTGGAACTTTGAGATGAAGTTGTTGAGGAAAAAAAGGTGGAGGAGGTTGTGAAAGGATTGGCAAAGCTCGGAACCTTCCTGGGGGCAACGTGAAGTCTATTATAACAAAACGGAAAATAAACGTGGCACCAAGGCACTACCGTGATGAGGCCGTCCTACCAAGCTGACCAACCAGACGAGGAGGACAATAGTCTTAGAAGTGACCAAGAGGCCGGTTAGAACACTGATAGAGTTGCAGAGTTCTTTGGTGGAAGTGGGAGAAACTGTCCTGACATCAGCATCAATCACAGATTCAACCTCTTTGGGAGACTGGCAAGGAGGAAGCTACTTCAAAGAAAGGCGAACGTTATGTTAAGCCTGGAGTTTGCTAGAAGCCATGTGACAAAACCTGAAATCTCTGGCAGGAAAACTTTGTCGTGAATAGACAAACCTGAGATTTTTGGCCTTAAAACAAACCATTCTGTTTAACGCAAACCAAATATAGCCCAAAACCCAGGTAACACCAACACGACCATCAGGCATGGTGGTGGCAGCGTCATGCTGAGGGTTTGCTTCTCAGCAGGAGGAAATGGAAACTTTGCTGCCTTCAGGAGCTACGTGGACGGAGCCAAATACAGGCAAATCCTTGAGGAGAATGTGTTTCAGCCAGCTAGAAATCTGTGTTTAGGGAAAAGAATAATTTTACAGCAGGACAATGACCCAAAGCACACAGTAAAACTACTAAGCAATGGGCTGAAAAAGAGAAGATTAGTATTCTGGAAGTCTCAGCCAAAGCCCAGACTTGAATCCAATTGAAAATCTGTGGTATGACCTGAAAATTGCTGTCCACCGACACTATCCAACTAATTTGGCATAGACAGAACAAATCTGCATTGAAAAATGGGAATTTTGTAAATGAGAAATGTAAATCTTTCACTCTGGACAAATAAATGTGCTTGAATAAACATTTTTGATTTATAAATATGTTGAATTTATGGTGTTTAATGAAGGCAGACAATTATTTAAATGGTTTAAAATGTGCAGCTGTGACAAAAACAATATGAAAAAAATTCAAGGCTGTGGATAGATAGATAGATTGCGCGCGCGCGTGTGTGTGTGTGTGTGTGTGTGTGTGTGTGTGTGTGTGCGCGTGCTATTAAAAACACTCTGAATGCACTACCTGCACTATGTATAGCCCTGTGAGTTTGTACCCATAGTGGATGTCAAATTGTGCAAATATTTTGTTGCATATAAACACTGTTTTTTGAGGAGTACAAAACTAGTTTTTCTTCCCTATAATAAGAAGTGAATTTTGCACCCTGTATGAGGATCAACATCATAGTGCGATTGTTATGAAAGGTTACCGCTGTCATTTCCTAAAATATCCTGGTATTTTTATTCATGGATGCTGCTGCTTCCTGCAGTTGAAATGGGGAGGAAAGCAGTCAGCGTGATCCCAGTTTAGCACCAGTCTGCACCTTTGCCTAAAGCCGAGACTGACTGCTGAAATATTTTGAAGTCATGCGGAGAAGAAGCAAAAATTTTGAGCATCGGTGACAGTTATTTTTACTGCTCACTTTCCCTGCTGTCGGGAACAGAGTCCAGCTAAAAATAGACAGACCTCAAGTTCACACACTGTGTACATGGAGCTGGATGGAAACTTTTGTTTGTGTGTGTGTGTGTGTGTGTGTGTGTGTGTGTGACACTTCTCTCGCTGATGGTGTCATTACTGGTTCCGGTAGTCTGTATTTTCGTCCGCTTTACCCTGTTCCAGGGTATAATTACCCGCCTGCGCTGCTTAAACCCACTTGTTACAGAGCTGTTGTTCCCGAGCAGTGCAGCCCAGGGTTCAAAGTTCAGCTCAGTTCCCACTTCTCAGTAATGGTGACAACAAATCATTTACTATAAAGTACATTTAAATGACTAACCAGCGTCCCCAATAGAACCCAAATCATGAGGGTTATTAGCTTTAGAGTTCTGGTTAGTAGTAGGTTTACAGCTGTTATGGTTTTAGGGGTATTAACTATGCAGGTTAGCATTAGGGTTGGTAGAGTTACCAGTGCATTTGATTAGTTATAGTAAGGTTAGTGTGGTTAGGGATAGGGTGAGGGTTAGTGTTAAGGGTTAAAGTTACAGTTAGTATAGTTAGGGAGAGAGGGGCGAATTTCAGGGGTACTTTGGTTATGGTTAGTGGAAGGGTTATTAGGGATAAAGTCTAATGCTCACAATGTGCTGCAGCTGCCCTGAGGTGCACATGGCCTGGGGTAGTTTTAGGGTTGATACAATTAAGGGTTTTTTTAGTTTAGGGTTACTAGGGTTAGGATCTTTAGCTGTGCTTACATGTGGTGCAGGAGCCGTGAGATAAACCTCTTATGTCAGTAACCGGACCTGCAGCTCATCTTCTGTGGTCTCCATCACCATCTCGACCATCCCTTTCCTCCACACAGCTGCTCTGTTACCCAAAGTTCCTCCTGCTCAGTTAATCAACCCAAGCAGTACTTTTTCACTCTGTCATTGTCCTCTCACGGAATATATATATATATATCTTTTGAAAAAGAGACCCCCTCCTTCCTGCGCCACACCCCCCAGCCAACCCAAAACCACGGAGTAACAAGGCAAACAGGCGAACGGCTTTGTTTCTCCTACTTCGTTATTTAAAGTTGTCCTGCCTTTCATTTCTAGGGTTATCAGTGTGATGCCGCTCAAAGTCGGAGGCTCTCTTGACGTTTTGCTGAAGTTTGCGCGGCGCTCGAGCCCTGCCTCGCGCGCGCTAATGATAGCTGCGCGCGTCCCCGGGGACCGGCGGCTGCTGAGCGCCGGGCTCCCGCTCCGTCTCGGTGTCTCTCTCGCTATCGCGCGCTCCCTCCCCGGCTCGCGCCCCCCCCCTCACCCTCTCGCGCTCCCCATTGTTGTATATTTTGGGAGGCTCGTGCAGGCGCATAAAGCCGGCTCGCAATCCGCGAGTTCGTCGTTTTTTGTGTGTTTTTTTTTCTTCTCAGTTGTTGTTGTTGTACTCGTGCTCAGTCATAAATTCGGTCTCGCTCGCATTTTTGATTCTGGAATAACAAAAAAAGACGGGCGGAAAATTCCCTTTTATTAACTTATTTATTGTATATGAAATCAAGAAGTTTGCTCTCCGTCTTGGTTAAGCCAAATGAAAGTTTAAAGAGGTGATTTAAAGGAGCTGTGAGGAGCCTCATCGTGTTTGGCACAAACACACAACAAAAGGAAATGGTGATAGAGACAGGAGCCCCGACGATGAATTATACACCACTTTCCCCACATATTCCCCTCACATTTCTCTCTCATTTACCTCTTATTTCACTCTTCTCACTTCAGCGCGAAATCCTCTTTTTAAACGCTTATTTCCCCCGCCCCGACACAGCTCACGACCGGTGTTGCCCGAACAGGACAAGTTCACGAACGAAAAATAAAAATTCATAAATATACTAGCAAGAGGGAAAATGCAGCGATTTGTACAGAAAGCCTTCGAAATACCCTCGTAGACACATTTCTCTCTTTCAAAAAATGTATATATATAATTGTGGTTGTGTTTGTTGCTGTACATTCACTGTATGTTAAAATCGTGCAGTCGTGACTTTGCACTAAGGAGGATTCGGACCCTTCCGACAAACAGCCCGTCCAGCGGCTGCTGGTCACCCACGGCTGTACCGGCTTTTATTTCAAACTTTATTTCACAGCGCCAGGTTCACGCACTGAATTCTCGTGTTTTGTAGAATGTTGACGTTGGCAATCTCACCCTGGATTGTGAGGTGTTCTGCCCGCTCGGAGTTCACCTCGCACTTCATTCTAGTCCAAACACACTTAAACGGTGACCATTTTATTATTACCGAACCGTTATTTAGGTTAAATCGAATCATAATTATAATGTTATAATAATACATTGCATTACTATTATTATCTTCTAACATTATATTTATATCCGTGTTCTCTGCAATTTAAATTCCTCTCGATTCAACGAATTTGTGTGTGTGTGTGTGTGTGTGTGTGTGAGGGGGGGGGGCATTTAGTTACCATAGCAATCCCGTGACTAGTCCTTCTTACTAATCGCGGCGTAAGACGAACACTTTTCACTTTTTTCCTCATTTACTTATGTTTTTTTTTTAATCTAAAAGGTGTTTATTCCGAAACTTACAACATTTAATGTTATCTTTTACACTGATCTGTCCATTTTCCCCGCCGGGTAATTTTTACTGCAGCAATTCAGGGCAGAGATGTTACAGCACGAGGCGGTTCGGACCCCAGCTGCGGCAGCGCGCGCCGGGCACGTCAACACGCTGCGGGAGGTGACCCCGCTTAGTCAAATCAGCAGGTGGCCGCTCGCGACCGGCCGAGGGCGACCTCTGACCCCGCTGCGTGACGCAGCTGACACGGACACGTGCGTGAAAAAGCAGAGCTGGGGAGAAGAAACGTCCGGAAGGCGTCATACAGACGTAATATTACCTCCAGCAAAAATAAACAGAATTAATTAAGAAAACAGTCATCAAAACAGGTATTGAAGTGCATATCAGAAATCATGTCAAAACAGCACTTATAATAAAAAAAGGGAAAAGGGGATCAGTTTACAGCATGACTGAAACATTGTGTTTAAAAGATGATTAACAGATAATAATACAATTTAATAGACCAGTGTTTTCAACCTAGTTTTGCGAAATATACATACCGTGTCAATGCTAACACACGTTTGTTTTTTATGTAGGCCGGTTACACTGAAAATAGTTTCTTTTCTTTCAAAAGACTATCAGCACAGCGCTGCCAGAAGGGGAACTTCCTGCCCATCAGTTTATTTGTGAAGGATGAAAACTGTCCCTTCAGTCTGAACCGGGTAAATAAACTGATTCAGTGTAATTTCATAATGCCTTGTATTTATTTTATCATTCGGAAATTCTTAAGACTTTGCCCGAGCCAGATTGCAAAACAGACGTCCCCTTTTCCTAGAACTTTTTTTCTTAACTGTTCAGACCTACCTCTGTTTTTTTTTTCTGTCAGTGCCCAGCTAGAACACTTCATGGAATTTTGATTTATAAACTAGAAATGTAGTCATTTTCAGCCATCACCATGGAGCACATAACATGGCAGAGTTCCTATTTAATATCTTTTTTTTTATTTGACCACCCACAGCGTGGCATATAAATATGCAGCCCTTTGCAAAACATTAGATACTATCCATTGCACACAAATTTCTACAGCACAGTCAGTCTATTCTCCAAACTCTATTGCGTCAGCACTGTAGAGACACTGAAATGTAAACTACACAGACGACCGGCATTTAAAGACTAAATAGAGAGGACTGCTTGCGCTAACTGTTTTATTTGTGGTTGTGCCCTAGTTTATGTACTAAGCGGAAGCCAGTGGAACCTGGGTGGATTAAGAGGCCCGGGAGCGTGGCTCCAGCAGGACTGATGAAGGAGTCGCGCAGGGACATTTCCAGCCGTGTGAAAAGCAAAACCGGTGAAGTAAATGATGCTGTGACCTGTTAACTTATTTCCATATTCCCCAAAGCGTGTGTTTTGTGTTAGCTATTTGTAGTGTTTTGACCTTAAGCCTGCCCATCAGCCACCACATGCTGAGAGAGCTGCTTGTTTGCAAAAACACTGTAAATGAGAAAAGGTGTCTGTTTCTGAATATTGTCCTAAACAGTCAAAGAAAAACATCTCTTTCTGGATACCTCAGCCATGGCCCTGTGGAACACATCAAAATAAGTGTCTATTCCAAAAGTTCACTGAGGGGGTCACACATCCACCAGTATGTTGGCACAACTTTGTGAGAGATATCTGGTTACCAAAGATTTAAAAATAATTTTTTAAAATCCACTCACTGACCTGTAGGCAGAGGTGGGCAGTAATGAGATGCATTTACCCTTAAATACACTTAAGCTAATTTTTAATTTGTACTTTCAAAGTAGCATCAAGACAACTATCCCTTGCTTTTTAAATTTATTCCATTCCTAAAAAGGTATCTGATAGCAAATTTTTGGATAGCAGAACCCTATATTCCATTATTTTCTGTAGCAAAAATAAAAATATTGTGTTCCCAGTTCATCCCAACCAGTTTCCTCAAATACCACCAAAATACTCAAACAGCCTACCAAGGATTTCTTCACTAGATTATCCACTTTTTTGAAGATATTTCCACTTACTGTTGGGAAGATGATAGCAATAACGTCTAAACTATGTAAATAATGTGAGGCTGAGACAGGATCTTATGGAGAGAACAGTTGAGATACAACTGCAGCACACTCTCATCATCTTTCCTGACTGCTTATGACCTTGCTGTGAAACTCAAGGGGAGTTTTGTGCTGAAAACTCCAGGGCCAGAATTACTGATCCAGGGTAATTTCCACTTCTAACTTGGTCAGCAACGAAGCAGGGATCCATTGACCACAATAGAGTCATGGTTTATAACTGTATACTTTCTAGCGGATGCATACATATATCAGAAAAACCATCTGCATAACTTTCACCACTAATTGCTCTGCTGCCTCCCATTTATTCCGTTAAGTAACAAATAGAAAATACCCAACAGACACCTGTCTGGAATTGGATTCACTTCTCATGATGTCCCACACTCTTAATCATATGTTCACTTTCCTAGCATTCTGCATCCTCTCGCCTGGACTTGCATGAAACAACATTTTCACCACCACAGGCTTTCAATTTTTTTGGATGGAGATTCAGAAGAGCAGGTTTTTGGTTTGGATAGTGAGTTCTGGGCACAAATTTTCAACAGTCAGAGAACAACATTTCAGATAAAGAGGTTACGGATGGGGAGGGGTAGCTGTACTTTTTGGACCTTGATACATTTGCAAATAAAAAATCATTTTTAGTGGTTTGTATTTCTAACACCATCTTTTCATTACTTTAATTTTTCACATTTCATTTTCTCTCCTAAAATCTAATTAGGTCAGAATTACTGCAGACCATGTCTTCTGCGGATTTCATTAGTTATTAGTTATTAGTCAGTAGTCATTAATTAATCAGCTGACTATTTTTGCTGATCTGATTGGCCAAGTCCGACTAGCAGTGACAGCACTCAGAGTTTAGTGTTGACCAGTTGCAGCTAGAATTGTTTCATCTTGATGGACAAACTAGTTCATTCACTTCCTAGCAATTGAACTCAAGAAACAAATGTGAATATCATTTTTTAAAATACATTAAGATACTGTTTCTTTCAGTATTGTGAGAACTGAATCGTATGAGAGTTGAACAGGCCTTAAACTTTTTCAAATTTATTCATGAGTTGCTCCTATTTTATTACTTTTAAGTGCATGGCTTAAGTTAAATTTTTGAAAGCAACTGAGTAAAGTAAATTATACAGGATAAATACAACAATTTAATATTATTGATAATAGTAATTAATATTACTGGTTTTATGAGCATGGGGCATTTTAGTTTCCTTTTAATGAGTGACAAGTTAACTTAAGAGTTTACTTATGCAAGTGAACTCCCAGTTTTAGAATTAAGTTCTACGGAGTTGAAAAATATTTCTAATTAATTAATTTTAGTTACATTGGTTAATACGTGATTTGCAACTCAGCAGTCTCAGAGCACAAGTATTTTTTGGAGGTTAAGTTGATTTTATTTTAGTGGATTTCCATCTGCTTGCTAAGAAGGCTGCATGTTGGGTGTTGTATGACAAATGTTCGCCCATGATGATTTTCACTTGCTCATTGTCATTACCTGCTTGTCCTGGTCAGGACCATAGGGATTCAGAGTCTAGCAGAGGATCACTGGGTACTAGGCAGGGAGTTGTATAGGTTGGATGTGACACCAGTCCACTGCAGGGTAGACATACACACACGCAGTGTGGGAAAGTTACGGTGTCCAGTTAACCTGAAAACGTATATCTTTGGACCTACACAGTCATATGGAGAACATGCACACTCCACACAGACTGAGTTACATCCAAACCCACATGGAAACAGCCCAGATGCTGTGAGGCAGCAACATTACACACCGTGCTGCCACATCACCTACCAATAACACTCTGAAATATTTGAGTACTATTTCCGAACTTATTTGCTATTTATTGTTATTTAATGTCGACTAACTTTTGAATGGCGTGAGCACATTTTCTTAATTTTGTAGCTGAAACTAGACAGTATACAACCTAAAAGTTACAATGACTACACTTCACACATGTTCTTGCTCTTGCTCAAAGTCTGCCTTAATTTTTCAAGAACTGCATTCAGTCCAAAAATGTTGAAATTGCTGTTTTTCCGCTGCGTAGCTGACTGTTCACTGCGGATTTGTTACATGAGGAACTATTCAAACCAATAGAATGTCATTGTCAATATTAGTACTGCAGTATCACTTAGCTACGTTAGACACCATTTAATTAGCTGCAACAAACTAGTTAACTAGCCTTCTATTCACACCAGTGTCTGCTACTGCTAGGTAACTATCAATCAGCTAGACTGAATAAAGCAAGTTCAGCAAATGTGAACTTAGAGGCTTTTACCTTGGATCTGGAACTTATGACCTGACTGACCATTTTTAACTTGTTAGTTATTCAGGTTTGTTAGTTACTTTATGGGTTGCCTTTGTCGTGGGACAGTGGGTAGCTTACAGTTTGGGATAATTTCTTGTAACCTAGAGCTTGTCTGTTCAAATGCCAGGCTTCCCACTGAAATGCTACAAGCTTAATGCAAAAAGAGAGGTAAAAGTGTAGATGGTGGAGTGATTAGTGCTGTCATCCTGCAACTTTGAACCTCCCTCCTGCTTTGGTACACTTCAACAAGGTATACTTATGCCCTAGTATTCAAGCTCTGTTTCTGAGTTCCCGATGTAACAAGCGGGATACTGTTATCCTTCGATTTACGTCTAATTGGTTTCTGAAAAGCCCGCACAAATCGAGACGGCTATTTTCATTATTTCTTAAGATGCTTCCCAGCCCATCCAAAGCCCCCCCAAACCAGCTTTCCCAAATATCACTAAAAAACTGTAAAACACCCTGGATCACGTGCAGTACAGCGTACAGAGGATCATTGTGCAGGACACCCACCTGCTGCTCAGTGGAATGAGGTGGTCAGATGTGATTGAAACATCTGCTCACAGATATAACAAACAAAATCAAATTTATTGCAGGTGTCGTGTCTTTGAGGAACACCAGTAGTTGGATGGTTTTAAAGAGATGCACTGGGTGATGGAATAATGCAGAACAAATTCATTTTTATTATTTTTTTATATAAACAGACTGTTATTAACTGTGCAAGAGAGCAACAACAGCAGCAACAGCGCTGTCTGTGTTTTATATACACAGCTGACATCCTCCACCGACCAATCACGACCAAGATATTTACATATACGTTTCCTCTTAAAGACACAACAGCACACGTCTGTTTTAGCTTCACTTTTGCCTTTCCCATGATCCGGTGTTCCTTGTCATAACATCACACTCTTAAAGGCATAGACAGTTCACACAGAAAGAAGGACTCCTGCAACAGATGGTATGGTCCCCACAGAGCCCTGATCTCCACATGATCAAGTCAGTCTGGAAGTACATGCAGACCCTCAAAGTCTGCAGAAGAACTGTGGCCAGTTCCTCAAAATGTTTGGAAGAACCTACCAACCTCTACCTTAAACTGCATGCAAGTTTGCATAAGAGAATTGATGCTGTTTTAAAGGCAAAGGGTGGTCCCACCAAATATTGATCTGATTGAGTTTTTTTTGTCTACTGCACTTTTTAGAAGGTTTATTGATTAATAAGTATTCATGGCATTATTTTTGGAATCATCCTCACTTTATAGCATTTTTCCCACAGGTGCCTAAGACTTTTACACAGTACTGTATTCTGGGAAAATTAATTGGGGTTTTTCAGATGAACCCAGAAGGAATTATAATTGTCCTCCTAAGAAATGATGGAAATTTCAGGTTTGCAGTATTCAAGGTATTTCTAGGAACCAGTTACACTCAGGTGCCAGGGTACAGATGTATTTACTTTGAACTGATACAGAAAAATTACCCAGCTGTATCAATGGGTAAATCACTGTAAGTAGCTTAATGTACGAATGTAAAATTTTAAGACACCAGTTAAATCATGGGGACTTATCATATGAAAAAAATTATGGTCTTTATTTTTATTTGATTATTCTATTTGACAATAGTCGTCTTATTCACAGAGCAGTTAATTTATCGAGGAGAGGAGTGTATACTGTATCTGTTATCACTGCTAGGGGTCTTCATCTGGAGTAATTTCAGTACTTTGGTAGTTTTTTGACCAGATACTTTTCATTTTTACTCAAGTAAATTTTCAGCCAAATAATTTTACTTGAGTAAGTAGTTTTTGGAAGTAAGTATTTACCCTCCTCAGCTCGTCTTGTATTTGTATCATCAACCTGGGTTTGTATGTTACAGCTTGGAGGCTTTGCTTATTTATATACAATTTTGCACACAAACAAAAAAAAAAAACAAAATCACTAAGAAGCGTGACCAAAAATGAGGATCCTTGAAGAAAAGGTTTCACGGGGATCTTCATGTGGATGGCCCCGGTGCTGTTTACCTCTGTTCCAGGAGGACGTCCACCCCAAAGGGCTTCTACAAAAAAGAGCCTGTTTGAGGTCTCTTTGAGGGGCACATTTCATGTCACTCTAGTCTTGACAGGAGGCGTTGTCACGTGTTTCATGTGGAAGGGCTGACTTCGGCGCCAGAGGAGATGCTTGTCGTGTGTGAGGAGCTGTGAACACCTGTATACCTGGAGTTATCGATAAAAAAATTGATAAGTTCTGCATCAACATCATAATGAGGAGCTCAGATTGTTTTACAAAAACAAAAATCACACTGAGCCATTTACTTATGAACGCAATGTAAAGACAGAAATCACGAATTTTCTCTGCTCTTTGGCCCAAAGCAGCCATGTTTTTTTAGCATAAAAGCACATCGCTGTGACCTTCTGCTTCCCCACACGGACTTCACCAGTCTTCACTTAGGGACACAAGTGTTTGCTCCTTATTGTGTGACTCCAAGTTTGGGGACACATGAAGAAGAGGAGAAAACCGCCAAAGCTGCCAACGCAGGATCACACCTGCAGCACTGTGACGTGTCTCCATTTGCTAATGCAGTGGTTTTGAAGTAGCTTGTGAAAAACTGCGCACCGCACTTCTGAGACGCTACCCTTCCAGCTGTGAAACGACAGCAAATGTGCAGTTTTGATTGCGGTGACGTCCCGCTCTGTACCTGCCTTCGGAAATCAAAAAGGTGTGAATTAAATATGGCATCGACGCCGTGTGAATGCGGCGACACTGAAAACACAGCAGTGTGACACGTGAGCAGCAGGTCCCTCCAGCCTTCCTGTCCGCACTGAGGGAGCAGGAAGAGAGATGCACAAGAATCTCAGAAATAAACAGCTGAGCTGCTCTGGTATCTCCTGTTTTTAAACTCATTAGCAGTTTAATTGTCCTTTATACATTTTAGCATTATGTTTGTAAAAACACAAAGATCTGCTTGTTTCAAAGTGAACTCAAAAGAGGAACCTGATGCAGATAGCTGTAATGCGCAAATAATTACTCGCGAGCCTCGGCGATATTGTTTACCGCTATCTCCAACAAACAAGCTTGTAGCACAATTATATCATAATTACGCCGTGTCTTTAGATTAATTTCAGAATGTGGGTTTTGTGATGTTATCATCTGAAGCTACTCGGCGTAAATCCCCCCCCCCCCCCCCCCNGTGGGTTTTGTGATGTTATCATCTGAAGCTACTCGGCGTAAATCCCCCCCCCCCCCCCTCCGCAATCGGGGTAAACACAAGTATGGTGTGCGGGTCCACGCCGTTGGAGTTGCAGTAGCTGCTGCAGCGTCGTCTGCAGAACATCTGCAAACTGCAGGCTCCTCTGTCCTCCACCATCACTTTGTTTGGCTGGACATTTTGCAGATGCTACCTTGAACCCGCATACCGCACCTTCTTCAGGGAAATTAATTTGAGGTTTTGAAGAAGCACAGTTGCTTTGGACAACAACGGCCAAGTCTCCGACGTCAAGTCCGAGCAGGGGACCAGTAGTGGCCGCAGAGGTAGGGCCTTGAGGCAGCGCCCCCAACAGGAGGCCTAAGAGGGAGCAGGCCCTCATTAACGGAGACAGACAAGTACAGAGCACACTCCACTCGCAAAGGGAGGAGCTCTCAAATTGACCATTGATCTGCAAGACGTTCCGCGAGGCCTCTTCCCGGGTAGCTGGACCCCAGGGGCTCGGGCCCCAGCACTGACCACCAGGAAAATAACTCAGCATTTGTAAACACCCCCCCACCCTTGGTCTCAGGGGAGGGGGTTGGGGGAGCGATGAGGCCTCGCAATGAGAAGCACATGTTGCTGCTGGCGTGTGCAGGGCTGGGGACGGGGACGGAGGGGGGGTTGTAATGAGGTGAGACGGATCCTCTCCAGCCCCACAGCCCCCCCCACAGCTGCCGTTTCCTGCGAGGAGGATAATTACACAGCGGGGTCCTGTGGGGGGGACTAGGTTTGGGATGCTGGTAGCTCCCTGAGCTCTAACCTCCCCCACTTCAGCTGCCCTGCCCCCCTCCCGCAGTCCTTCCCATTGGTGTGATTGATGAGGAAATAGCTGGCAAATGGGGTTGTCTATTCTGATGGATGACATTATTTACGCCAATGTGCTGATCACATATGACAAACAGTTCTCGTTTGCCCCCCCCCCAATTTCCCCCGTCTTCTGTTTTGTTTACAATTGATCCGTTTGAGCCACCCTCCGCCTGCCGCCCCCTCCCAGGCACACCCTTTGAATGTGATGCTTGAGGAAGGATGCATCCCCCTATGTCTACCGAGCCCCCCCCACCGACCCATCCCCGCCTGTCCTCCTCCTCTGCCTCCCGCTCGATCCATCTCCATCACTGGCTTGCCCGCCGTGACAAATGCACAACAGCAGATGATTCTCTGTCTTCATATTCTGGCTAAAACCCGCATCTGCGAATGGATGTCTTCTCCTTCTCCCACGGTACACAGCGGACCAAAAGCTCAAATTAAGGACACGCTGATTTTGGGTCTGCATTTTTATAGTGGCCCAGGCCCCCTAACTTTTGTCCCTGAGTCCCACCTACAGCAATTTGGCAAGCGGTGCCCGTGTGCCTCTAAAATACGAACACGTTTTGCCAACATGTGCCATAGAGGTAACAGTGGCACAGCCACCCGCTAGACACGAGGAGCACAAAGTGAGAAGTAGGATTTGTCCTTGGTTATGGGTTCAGTTCCCTCTTTTATAAACCTTGACAAAAAAGCAGTGTCCCAAGTGCAAACTGGCAACATGAGCTGGAAACAGGCTGAACTGTGTTGATCTGCCCATCCCAAAGTCTACTTTTCTCACACTCAGAAGCCTCCAGAACTTTCTGAGCAAGACCTTTTGCTTCTTTTTGTTTGTTTATTTTGTCAACCATGCAACACCTCATATTCAAATATTTTGACAGGACGGGGCGGGGGTCTGATTGATGGCTGGGCCGAGAGGCACCTCCGGGGCTGATGAGCCACAGAGAGCTGAATATTGTGAGGTGTGCCGTGTGACACTCGCCGGATTAAGACTTATTTGGCAATGCATTTTGTTAGATATCTGTCACACGGGGTGATCGCTGGATGGAGTCTGTCTCGCCACCCCGCCCCTGTGTTGTCTCACTGGTAGCTGGTGAAGCAGTGAACGCTCCGGTTGTTGGTTAGCAGCCACCTGCCCACCTACATTTATTCATTTAGCTCACAATTTCTCTCTGGACCGATTTGTGGTGTTAAGCTGCTTACCATGATTTACCCATTTATACAGCTGGCTAATTTTTACTGAAACAATTTAGGATAAGTATCTGGATTAAAGGTACTACAGCAGGAGGTGGGATTTAAACCTGAGTTTGTTGTGTTTAATCGCTCCTGTTTGCTGTCTTGGCCCAATCTCACCACGGCCCCCCCCCATCCTTTCACTGCAAGGCAGTAGTTGTAACCACTCTGCCCCCTGCTGTCCCCAATGATTCTACCTCTGCAGCTGTACACAGCTTTACCACAACCTCTCGAGTCCCCCCTGCACCCCCTACTCCGACCCAGTGATGTTCATTCTGATGAGTCGATTCCCCAACATAAATAATTGAATCTTTTTTCTCTATATTGTTGTCTTTGTAATCTAAATTATAATACAACATTTATAGTACAGTATAGTATTTACAACATTATAGTTTACACATTTAGTTTATAAGTTATAGTACAACATTTAAATGAAACACATTATTACATTATTGTTTAACAAGTCTAACGTTAGTCATAATAGTGCAGCATGCAGCTATGGTTCTATATGGAGTAGAAGAGAAATTTAATTTATTCCTTGGACAAAGGACTTTTACCACTTTTGCTTCCTGGGACACAGAGCAGAGTGACTGTTCTAGGGGGGAGATGTTAGATGATGACACTTAGCGACATACCACACTGAGGAGTGTAAAACAGTGAGCAACGAAACATATACCAGTAGTGTAGTAATGCCCGGTATTGATATAAACTGGTGCCCAGTGACCTCACGTTTACCTCAGGTTTATCTCTTTGTCAGGGTTATGGTACAATCAAAAATAAGCCATGTGTCATTGTGAAACGTGTGTGTGTTTTGTTCCAGGATCTGGATGAGCAACTGGTGCTCTCCACGTGCACACACACCTGGGTTGGCCGTGGCCCTGCAGTCTGTCTGACAGGAGCTCCCATAGACCAGTGGGACGTCAGAGATCGCCTGGGTTACGACAATCGGCAGTCACTGGCCAAGTGGGCAGGTCCACATACGCTGCAGCCGCTTGCTGACCCTCCGTTGCTGCCCCAGGACGCCTCCGTGGGGCCGTTCCACGCTTTAACCAAGACAAGGTGTCTCTGTAATGAAAGCCGCATGGCTGGGATCAACGAATTTGACATGGCTGTCCCCCGGAGGGCCCAGCTGATGAGTCACTCGGAGCAAGAAAGCAAGTGGTGGGGGTCGGAGACGTGGTGGGGATGGGGGGCAGGATGGAGATGTGGTTTATCTGACCAGGTCAAGTATGTATAGGAAGTTTCATATGAACACTGATGACCTCATACAGAACAGCTAAAATTGCAGCGTTTGAAAATATATGAAAACTGCTAGAAAATCCCCAGGAAGGGAAAGAAAACAACCATTCAGATATTTCCACTCAAAAACCTGTTCATGCAAAAAAAAGAAGTGAAAGTTAAGTGTAAGTTTGAGATCATCAGTGTTAATATACAGTCCATCCTCGGTTTAGCAGACCTTGATTTTACAGATCGTTGCAAAAATTTTCAAGAAAAATCATAAATACTAAAAAATACTTGATACTTTTTAAGCTTAATGTAATGGAAAATATTAATATTCAAATAATTTATTTTATTTGTAGAAAATAATTGTCAATATAGTAACACAGTGCCCCCTAGTCCCCCTGTAGGAGTGGTCTGATGGAAATGTATTAGTCCTTTCTTCACTGCTTTCCGCACATAATTCACTGTATATTTATACTTAAGTTATGCTTTCATTTATCTGGACACCTCCCCTCCCGTACAGTCTGGAAAATCAATAATGACACACAAGAGATTATTTCAGCCACTTAATCCCCTTTATTAAGGTCTCTCTGGAGAGTTTCCAAAAAAGTTCACAAACACGGTTTCAATGGGAAAGCACCACGGGGCGTAAGTGTTCGTGTTCTCCAGGTTTACAACCAGTAGGAGGCTCCACTGAGTACCACACTGTTACAGACACATCCTGTGACCTCAACGGTCGGGATCAGGTGGTGAGACTAATGACCAGTGTGACTCAGTTCGGGTTAGCGCCCCCTAGGCCTTGGCCCCAAAACATGGGTCGGCGCCATCACAGGTCCGGCAGCGCGAATCTGTGCAGAACAGCACGGCAACCTGAGCAATTATGAGTGTAATGTGGTGTCGCTGCCCGCGGCGCTGTCCACGTGGACCCGGGGAACGAGCACACCGGAAGGTCTCTAGCTACGTGCTGTCGCTCTTACAAATGGTTGCCTCATCCTGACAACAGGAAGCGCTTTTCTTTGGTCCTGGATTCAGTTTTTCATTATTAATATCATTACGTTCCTGCATGTGCAAGTCAGCTTTCGTACCGTTTATCGCCGTCTCCGTTGCTCAGAGTAAGATTCACTTTGGTATTTATGTACCTTAATGGAACAAGAATAACATCCCTGCCAATCTGGGACTCAAATTCACAAACATATGGTGAGTGATCCGTTTACTTAAAGGCTACAATTTTTGTGTTTATTTTCTGTCCACAGCAAATTAGGTTATTTAAATGATTTGCACTGATTCAATTTCATCTACTAGACTTTTTAATAAAATATCATAGGTTAAGCACCTCTCTCTGGGTGACAATATGGCCTCTCTGGGGACTTGCATCCTTAACCTTTTGGCTTCTTAACCATTATGTTAATGAACCCCCCACACCCCGACAACCACCTACTGGCCCCCAAACCAGTACTGGAAGAACCACACAGAAATGTGATATATTTCAGTACAAACCTCTAATAGTGATTGATGGACAATACAAAAAGAGATCGAGACCAAATAGATTTTAAAAACCCTCAACATGGTTCAGACGTAATGACAACACATTCCCAGAATGCTGCGCTGCAGTTTCACAGTGTAGCGGGTCAACAGAAGAGGACACAATCAATCTGCCACCACACAAAGGGCTGAGGAGGGTGGGTGGGATTTGGGGGTCCATTAATAGACATGTAAGTGGTCAATAATGGTCAGTCACTGCACTGGCAGGGCCCCCCACATGACCAGCACTGTGAGAATAAATCCACAGGCCTCCGGGGACTGTGCTATTGAACCAATGGTGGAAAAAACTAGTTTGAAAATTAATTTTCAGAAGCAGTTACAGGCCACTGGGACTGTGCAGCCAGAGGTCATGAACCAGAACCAGAACAGCCCTTAAGCCATTTCAGACTAACGTGGGACTCAGACCAAAATGTTATGCGATTTTAAAAGCGCTGCTCACACTCAAAGTAGCAGAACTACTATTCCTAATGATGCAGAAACAACCAGCTATTAGCAGTGGGAATTGAGCTGCAAGTGCAAATGGGCTCAGAGTCAAACCTTAAAAGGCTTGACCCCCCCAGCAAGGCCACAGTGAGCCTGAACCCCCATGACTTGGCCTTTGCCCTCTCACCTTTTTGTTATGTGACATCACTTAAGCATTTCGCTGAGGTTGCCCCTCCTAAACTTGCAAGTTTCCTAGATAAAACTGGGTCCTCCAGCATGTCTGACACAGAAAAGTGACACTGAGCTATAATCCTCTCCTTTCTCCAGCGTGTCCTTATTTAGATCAGACCACTCATTGTAAATGTTGGTTTTATGCTGCGAAAATACCGTGATGTTCTGGGCTGATGGTCTCTTGTTTGCTGTTATTTGTTCGCTCCATCGTTGTATTTTGATTTTAACAGAAATGTCTGTGTTTGCTGCCCGTTGACCCCCTGTGTCGTCTCTCTATCTGAATGTCCCTCCCTGGCAGAACTCAGCTTCTGTCCCATCTTACTGCAGGTGAATCACACTCTTGACTGGAAATGAGGGCTCATTGCTTTTGAAATGTTTTCTGCTGGCCACCAGCGACTCTAACATGGATTTGGCTTCAGCTGTGGAGTCTGAGTTTGCCCATCTACTGCTTTCTTGTAGCTGCCCGTGTGAAGTTCTAAACTCTGGTTACGGCCTACAAGACAGAGCACCTACCCCCCAATACCTGTAGGACCTGATCCTTCCCTCCCCACACACCAGTTGGACAGCAGTGCTCCTCCACCTTTGGTTGCTTCTTGGAACCCAGTTAAGGGGTCCAAAATCAAAAGCTCAGAGGTTCTCACTTTTTTTGACTCCAGTGTGGCAGAATGTGCTCAATTCTCCCTCAGAGCTACTGAATCCAGAATTCCAGAGCCTGGAAACATCTTTTTTAGACCAACTTCTCTCCTGATCTTCTCTCTGCCTCCCTAAAATGTTTATGATCACTTCTGTAATTCCTTTGACTCTATATACAGCCACTCGGGGGAAAAAAAAAACAGTGGCGTTGAACAAACTGTTCTTCAAAAATTGTGTCTGCATCTCTATGTCTTCCTCTGTTATGAAATGCACTTTCTGCCACTTCAGAGGAAAGCTTCTGGTAAATGAATGAATCCATCTATCATTATTAACCACTTATCCAGAGGAGGGTCATGGCAGACCAGAGCCCATCCCAGAACTAGAGGGCTCCAGCCTACGAAACAGCCTCTGGATGGGGTGCCAGTCCATCTCAGGGCTACCACACACACCCACGCTATGTCCTTGGACTGTGGGAGGAAACCAGAGCACCAAGAGGAAACCCACACAGACACAGGGAGAACATGCACACTCACACCCAACCAGCCCAGACGCTGTGAAGCAACAGTGCCACTTGCTGAACCCCTGTGCCACCCTGAATGAATAAATGTATCTTTTTATTTACCTACAGCAATTTACTCATTGACATAGTTATTTTAACTGTATTAGTTCAGGGTAATTACCTTGACTAAGGGTATTTCAGCAGGAGATTCAAACCAAGAACCTTCTGATTGGAACGTGACACTGAGCACTACACCGCCTGCTCAGCATGCTCTAACACCCTACAATCACAAATCCTTCAACAAATGTATCTGTTTTTTCCGGCATCTTAAATCCGTGGCCTAGCGCTTAATTGATGGACTTACTGAAGCCGCTTTTGTTCGGCTTTCTCCTATTTCACTCTCAAACAAACCAAGTGATTATTCACTATTAAAAGTGATGTTTACATAATAGCATTTGGAAGATCTCATTTCTTCTAGGAAGTTCTGTTGCAATAACACAATTAATGTGCACATAAATCATGTCATTCTTTCAAAGGAAGACTGTTTCAATTTTCCTCATAAATTACGCGTAGGAACAAAGGTCTCTTAAAACTTGAAGTTATTTTTAAAATGTTGCTTCTACACCGATTTCGCTGCCTGACCGCAATCGATAGGATATTTATCTCTCCTATTGAGTGAAACCCAAGGATTTCAACTGCTCGATCGCAGCACCATCTCAGGTGGTGTTCTTCTGAATACATTCTGCAGCCCCTGGTGTCATTTTATCATAAAAATTCAAGTAAGAGCTGAAGAAAGAGGTCTTACTACGGCTGTGGGTATTGGATTTGTACGGCAGGTGGGAGGAGCCCCGGTCTCGGCCCACCGCACATCTCCGGAGCTCAGGGCATCCGCACGGGAGCCCACGAACACGCGGATTTCTGTCGTAATGAGGAGGAGGAGAAGCAGACTGTTACTCAGCCTTGTGTCATGGGGAGGTGAGACACCGAGATCCCCGGAACACACCTGTAGGATCAGGTCCTCCCCGGTGCCAATGGGTCGCCGCTCTGTCCCGGAGCAGCCGCAGTTCTATTTGAGCCCCCAACTTGAGGAAACTTGGCATTCGGTGCGCAGAGTCAGCAAGAGGACAATACTGCACCTCACACCAAGCTAACCGCTGTCGACCGTAAACAAAAGTTATCGATACGATAAACAGTTACGGCAATGTTTTCTTTTCTTTTTTTGCCTCAGATTGACTAAGCACACCGGCCGCAGGACGGAAATACACCTCTTCACACTCTTTCCACCGAGGCCTGCGGACGCGTACGAGCGCAGGGGCCTCACACAGTTGAATTTCACCGAAGGAAACAAAGAGATAAATTTGTCCTCCGTATTGAAAGGAGGGCGACGCAGCGGAGAAAGCGAACAGGGTGGTGTTGGGAGATCAAACTGTACAAAAATACTTGCGCTTCAGCAGGGAGCGACATGTCCGAACAGAACAGGACTCCGTCCGTATCGCTTCTGCTCCACGTGTGAACCTCACCTCCTGCTGTAGTACCTCAGGTCACGATACTCGCCCTGAGCTGACAGTAAAAATGACCTTGCTGCAGTGGGGAAATCGCGGTTAGTGGCTTCCTGAATGAACCCCACATTGTAAGTCAGTTTGGAGTAAAGTGTGAGATTAATTAAAAAGTTTACAATGCAGATCCTGGACACGAAAAGAAGCATTAAATCAGGTATTAAGGCAGTGGGTTTGTTACCGTGTCTGTGGAGCTCTTCGGTTTTCTGGCAAAGATGGAGGCGCGTCGTTTTAATTAGCAGCTGTAAAATAGTGACTTTGGTGACTTAACCCCTGATGTTCTGCCTCGTTTCTGCAATATTTCATCACTCCGTTTGAGCGGCTGCTGTCAGAGCCGCTTTTCTCTGGAGGGTTAATAAAGTTTTATTTCGCTCCATTTTCCTCGCGCTACGCGCCGCTTCTCCAGAAAGTCTCTGACACTCCGTCTGTTTTCCCGCAACACGGCGCCGCCGCCGCCGCCGCCGCCGCAGCTAATAATCCGCTCGGCGTTTTTAACAAACAGCCACGAGAGCTGCGGGATAATTGATGTCGCCGTGGCGGATTGTCAGTGTGCCCGTGTAAGTGCGGATCAAGGCCGGCCTTGACGGAGGACTGCGCCACGAGCCCCGGGGCGCAAACGCTGCGTCGCTGCTCAGGCTGCTCCGCGCTGACGGATGGCTGACACGCGCCAACTACTCTGTGTCTCCGCAATTACAGATGAAGAGACGCGGCACTGTCTGCGAGCGCGCACACGCACACACACGCGCGCACACGCACACAAACTGGTGAAGAAATACTTAAATGAAAATGGCTGTTTTTATCTGTTTGTACGTGAGCTGCACGGCCCCCATAACGTGTCTACGGGAGAAGCAGTTCCATATCTGTCCAACCTGACAGCACCTGGATTTTAAGGCAGGTAGTTGTGACCATCGGACGTAGACGGAGAATTCAACACACACACCCAGGTGACCTGAGCCCCGTGCCTTTGAAGCACGCAGCAGTATCTGTGCAAAATCCTCTCATCGCACAGATACTTTTAATGAAACAATTACATTTATCTTCATCTTGTAAAACTGCACCCAGGAAGTACGAATGCAAAAATGTTAGCGTTGCTGCTACGTTATCCTGTCGTTTGCCGCGTTCCGTTTCTATACCGCAGATATAGTCTGGAATGTTTTTTTTTTTTTGTCAGCACAAAATCTTCTCCAAAGCTGTGGAAAAGCGTGTCACATCTTTTCGCGGCATGTGGGGGGTCTGTAAGCCAAACAAACTGGAGGAGATGCGCTCCAGGATACAAGGGGCCTGCACTGAGGCTGCAAGGCAGCCGACAGCTGGATGGCGCCCCCCGAATTACTCAAAGAGTACAGACCCACAGAGCAAAGTGGGGTCTTTTAACAGCCCGGGAGTGTGGCAGAGAGCCGCCTCACGTGGGTGCGATACCTGGCGCACAGAGTGAGCCGAGGCACCCTGTGTTTGTGAGTCACTCCGACACCTACCTGTATGTATCCATGAGCAGAAACACCGCAGTCGGGGACCCTCTTAAAGTCTTCTCTCAAATTCAGTACAAATCACACTCTTTCACTTTTCCTTCACCTAAGGACCTCTAATTCAACACTTTCATTATAATTTCCTTCCATTCAGGCACATGCCAGCTGCGCACACGCGTGGGCAAACACACACACGCACGCACGCACACACAAGCGTGCATGTGTACTCACACACACACTCACACCCCTCTGCTGCTGTCAAATCATTTTCTTCAACAGCAGAGCATTCATTTCCAATCAAAGTCAAGTCATCATGTCATCTATGACTTCTGGGCCGGCAGCGAGTGTTTCTCCCCGATCATTAGAAAACTCCACGGAGTCGCCATGGGACCGCTACCTTGCCTGTCTCCTCTTCTCTCCTCTCCAAAATAAAGGGGGGAAAAAACTTTTTTTTTTGTTTAAAAGTATTAAGTCTCCCAGGAAGGGGTGACAGCTTGAGGCCATTACAGGAGGAAGTGACAGAAGAGAGAGACGCGCTGGCTCTAGTAATGATCCCAGCTTCCATTCTTCAGCAGGATTGATGTGCTATCCCCCCCGCAACAAGTCATGATTTATTAACTATTACCACCACAAGTGTCATCTCATCAGTGAGTGCTGGAGAGGCAGACCCTGTGCTAACTTGGGCCCAGAACAGCAGCCCCCCCGGCTCCCCCAGCCCACCCCCCCCACCCGCCACACGGTTGCCTGCTTCTATATCCTTTCAAGCCTGATCTTCATGCTCTGGGATCCAAACTCAACATCACACCGCTGGACTTGTCCCACACGTCCCGGCCGAGGGCTGTCCGGGTGGCAGGCGCTTGAAGGCTCCTTGTAAACAGGTGAGGAGAAGGTGCCGACGCCTCGAACAAAAGGAGGGGAGAGGCTGCAGAGTCGTGCTTCTGCTTCCCCATATGTGCACCAGTGTGTTTTTGTGTCGCTCTGTTCCTTTGCTCAGCAGACATCACATCTACATGCAGCTTTTGAGGGTCCGTGTCGTTTGTTATTCATAGGAGCAATTCAGTACATGGGTAACGGTGACCTCAAGGGTTCAGCAGAACCATCCTCAATTGCAGCCTTTTTTGAACCGTTCATCTATTATAGTGCCTGCTGCCCTGTTTCACCCATTAAGGCCTGAACAAACCTGCGTGGTTTAGTACGTCCATGTAAATCAAGATACTTCACATTTCTCAACCACTGAACCCAGATTTCAACCTGAAAAACCCCAGATGCCACGTGCAACCATCACTGTCCTTCATACTGTGGGGTAGTGGGATGTTCTGATTGGCCCAGGATCTACTCACCGGTCACTATTCTTACAGGCCCAAGGCATATCAAGGTCAAGCAGGTCACTATTCTTACAGGCCCAAGGCATATCAAGGTCAAGCAGGTTTATCGACCTTGTTTTGTGTCTTCAGGTCAGTCGTGTTGTTCTGCCAATGAAATCTTCACTGGATTGCTCAACAAACAGCGATGCTGCGTTGGACAAGTAGTTTACGGCAAAGGGGAAAAAAAACAAGAAAATTAGCAGTGAGGAAAAAAAGGTTACGGCCACTGGACTGTGTTTCAGAAGAACTCGTGCTGCATGTGCCCCGTCTCATAGGCTGGTAGGAAGTCCTTACAGACAGGTGAGTCAGACGCAAAAACTGGAAATGACTGACGTGTACAAAAAACCAATCTAATAGCAACGACACATTTTTAAAAATGGTTAGGAAGTGTTCACAGGCTGAACGCTGCCCTTTTCTGTCTTTGTGTTGGAGTGAACTTGCATCATACATGGTGGGACTGGTTTGTCTCTACTGCGAAACTGTAAAAAGCTGCTTTCGCTCTGAGCTGAGTACAGCTGAGGGCAGCCAAGTGCCACTTCCTCGAATATCGATCATTCCGGTGGTTTCTAAAAGCGTGAGCGTAAATAAATTGCTACGTAAAAAAGTTCACTTAAAAAATGCCACTAATTCATCACCATTAGCCGAAACACCTACGAAAAGCCCGTGAATGGACGTGGCTGAAACGGTCCTCGGAAACTCAAAGGTAAAATCAATAACTCTCCAAGGTTGAACGCAAATGCACAATACGTTCTAAAGTGGAGCGACACAAAAGCAGGCCTGTAATTACCGTTGAGACAGACCGTTGAACAGCCTCACTTCTGCGCTTTGTTATCGCTGCCAGGCTCTTCAGTGTGCTGCACGCCATTCTTCTCCAACTAGGAAACCATAGATTGAGTAAATGGTCACGATTGAAAGGGTTTTTCAAAAAGGAAAACTAAATGCACTTCTTTAGCGAAACGCAAGGCAAAAAAGACGTTTGGATGAGTGTACGATATAATATTTTAATTGTGGCATTTGGCACAATTGCACAAGTGGTTAAAAGGGAATATATCAGAGCTGCAGAAAAAAGGGGAAGTTATGTGAAAACGGCAGTTCTTGAATATCCGGCACTTGTACACCTCATACAGAGAACCGTGCAACATAGAGAACGGCTAAAAGCACACATACAATAGCACCGAGTGCACTTTGTTCACCAACCATTTGTTTGTGTTGAACTGTCTTGGGAAATGAGGGGGTTTCCTCCAGTGAGACGCTTCTCGCGTGTCTTTCAACGGATGAGATCACCACGCTGCCCGTGGGAATAATCCAGAGGATTGTCGATTTAGCAATCGATGCAAAATGTTCCTGTGCGAAATGGCTGAAGGGTGGGTGAAAAGTGTGTATGGCAATACAAAGTAGCAAACTTCACTTTGAAGAAAGAATTGGAGATTAAGACCTCAGTTTTGTACATTCAGAAACTTCGTACACAACATAATCATACAGGTAATTGCAGTTTACACGTACACACTTGTAACCCTTTACATTTTAACAAGTTTAACCCTAACATTGCAAAGCTGAAGAGTTCATGTTCAGAAATTTTGACAAGCAGAGCATGGAGCTGAAATGCTGCAGGCAACATGCAGTAGTCAAGTCTCCGTCAGTTTCCCGAAATGCTGAATTTAAAACAACGATTTAACAATGAAGACTGAGGAGCCGTCAAAAAACACTGAGGCACAAGACTCTGGAAAAACAGTTATAGCAAAATGAGAAGACTGGTATAAAAGGAAACTTCAAAGATCTGCCATAGCCGAGAGAAAGGGGAGTCATTCCGTGCAGGAATGTCCCTAGTGGTGACAGGAGGAGGAAACAGGTCAGGGACATTACTGAGATAGGCAGACTCATAGCTAGGAATTCTGGGCCTCTTAAAAGAACATTATTCTACGTCCCCCTAAAGGAAAAGAAATAAAGCGGTTGGCAGGCCGCCTCCAGGTGTGAGCCACTATAATCATCACTATTCAACCCACTAGCAATGGTCCTTGTAGGAGGCAATGGACAAACCACAGGGTTTGATGGCCCCAACAGTGATTGCTGGTTCCAGACGTGGCCTCTCTCTCAACAAACACCTGAACGCAGAGATCAGACTTGCAACACAGAAGTGAACCTCGTAGGCCAGGGCTATCAGCGTTGAGACTGTAAAGGAAGAACATCAACTGGGCCGAAATTAAGGCAGCATCATCATCATCGACCACACATGACCTCTTCCACACAGAGACACATGTAGATGATTCATTTCGGCTCAGTGTGTCCTTCAGTCCGAACGTGCCCTTTAAGAAGAGTATCGAGAATATCTATGTATGTCTTTCTCCAATTTCACAACAAAAAAAAGGAGCTTAGTGTCGTTTTTTTTCTCACATTACATTTATTTGTTCAGCCAACACTTGGCAATATCATCTTAGTACAGCTTACAGGTTTACATTTCTCCCATTCATAGAGGTATAGGCAGTCGGGTGCATAGCCTTGGGATCATACTGAATTACTTCCTCCTGGGATTTGAATCTGGAGTAGGCGTGCAGCAGCCAATCCCCACCCAAGACCCCAGCAGGACTAAGCCCAGGGTGTGTCCAGACATGTCAACCCTCCAACCCCATGAGGTCACGGCAGAAACACAATGTCCAAGGAAATAAAATCAGCAAGAAACACATCTGAGAGCCAAATGATCTGCACATACTAACTTGCTTTTATTAATACACAACCGCATGCTACAGGTACTGTACAGCATAAACATTTATTCATTACAAAAAAAAATCAAAACGGTTTTGGAACCGTTAAAAATAACAAAAAAACAAAAGAAAAAGGATTAGCGCATAAAATAGAACAGGAACATCATCACAGCCGTTAGGAAACATTCAAACTATTCATCATTAGCATCGTAATAAACCAGAGAAAAATCGACAGGTTACAGTCGCGTCATGTCAACTACAATGGCACCGAATGGATGATTCTTGTGTAGCTTTTTTTACAGCCTCTTGCAAACATCAACATGCCTATTTTTTCTATCTACCTATATGTAGTAGTGTACTTAAAAGTGGCAGTTTGTGTATTTTTTTGTGTTTATTTAATTTTTTTATGAACCGTCCTAATATACATAATTTGGCCCGTGTGGCTTTTATACAGTACAACGTCCGTCTTTTGTTCAGTTTAGGTTTAATATTTGACAATCTGCTACCAAACACATTTGTTATAGCAACATTTATACTACATACATAGCAATCTATGTAACGTCACAGCAAAATATGGTTTAAAAACAAAACAAAAACAAAACAAAAACTACAGCATTAAAGAGGGGAAAAAGAAAGTATCACAAATTTTGGCACGGAAATCTGTACACAATTCTACAGTCTGGAGGTAAGACTGCGCATTAAAAAAAGAAGGGCTTTAGACACGTTTTCCCCACTACTCAAGACACTGTCCCCTAAACGCTTTCAAGTTTTTAAATTCTTTAGTAAAATGGCTTATAGTTGTATTTGTTGAAGTTTATGTTGTGCACAAACCAGGCCTTCGAAAGCATCTACATTGCTCATTTGGTGGAATCCAGGTTTCATCGCAAAAAAGGCAAACAAAAATACAATAAAATGTCCAAACTCCTTGTAAAAACCGATCATTTTTTATATATATATATATATATATATAAGTTGCTTACGCTAAGGAAAAAAATATTTGTACAATGTATTAAGAAAAAATATTTAAAAAGGGACAACATACAAGATACAACGAGCAATCTCTAAAGCAATAAATACTACTGGTCCTAGCGTTGTGACTTTTTGAATTTTTCATCCCTACTCATACCCCCCCCCCACCCCCCGATCGCTCTATCTGACCCCCCCACGGCTCCCTTTGCTGCCCCACAAACCACGAACTGCATCCCCCCCCCTCCCACATAGAACATTAATAAAAATCTAAATTAAAAAAGAAAACGCCCTGGAACGATCCATATTAACACAGTTTCCCCCAGATATTTCTGTACATTTAAACAATAACGGGTAACATCACAATGAAAATTGTTCCGCACAGTTGAATAGGGGCACTGCCTTTTTTTTTTGCTGTGCCAAATTCCAAGGTATGAACAGACCTAAAATGATTGGTTCACAAGCTCGTATTTAATACAAATAATAAACAAGAACCAACGTTTTTTCCCCCAAAGCGCAAAACTCACTATCTCTCTAAAGTCTTTTTTCACCACCTTTTAAAGTTTCTGGTGTTTGCTTGCATCTACATACAGTAATAATTGCTTACATTCAGTTCCCCTGATGAACACCAAAGAGAACTAAGGGTTGTTGATCAAAATTCTGGCAGATTTGCAAAGCTTATTGTATACAATTCGCTGTACTGCTGCATGATTTTCCTACTTTGTTTCTGAGATAAGGAGAGGTCAAATATTGACCAGTGAACTAGACAGAAGTTGTTTTTTTTAAAGCCATTCGGCACAAAAGTGGAAAACAAATGTACGTAAAAAAAACACAGAACAAAAAAAAAAACAACTGGCGGAGCAAAAAGAAAAAAGTTATTCTATTGACTTGGTGACGAGAGACAGGGGCTGAGAGGGCGCAGAGCGGGCCTGACACAGAGCCGACGAGGACCCCGGCTGCCGGGACGAGACCTCCGGGCGCTCCAGCGACCCGTTCTGAGCGCCCGGCTTGCCTGCCGCCACGCTTCCGAGCAGACCCAAAGATGGTGGCGTGTGGAGGTGTGCCAGGGGGGCTGGTTTCATAGTCAGTGGGAGAGGTTGCATCTGTTCAGTCTGAGGTTTGGAGTCTTTCTGGGGGGAAGTGATCAGGGAGGGGGAGGAAGGGGGTGAGTCAAGTAAGCTTCCGTCTGAGGAGGGGGGGCTGGCGCAGCTGCCTTCACCTTGTATGTAGCGAATGCACTTTTTTTTCCTCCTGTAGAGCCGGGGGAGAAAGCAATGATCAGGAAGACAGCAAGACATTCAGCTCTTCAACTGACCACCTGACTGACTGGCTGCAAGGTTCGCTGCGTGTCAGAGTGTCTGCCTCTTTTATTCTTCTCAAAAATACCTTACTGTTTTACCCTCAATTTTTTAAGTCAAGCTTTTCAGTAATTCAGTTCAACGAGGAATTTTGCTCAAACACAATGCTGAAGGTTTAAAGCCCCCTTTTCTGGTGTTTCCAACCAGTTGCAAATTTGAGCAGGCATTCATGTTTCACGATCAACCTCCCACCACTGCCTAACCAGGTGTAGGGACCCCTCTTCCACATGCAGCGAACACAAGCTGACAACCAATCAGGAGGAGAAGAGGGTAGGACAAAGGAGGGGTGGGTGACAGGCTGAGTGGGAGACCAACATGAAAGAGGAGGAAGGGGAAGTAGTTCTCCTAACTAATGTCCTCTGAAGTGATAACAAGCTGCTCCCAATGAGGTTGAACGGGAAGGTAAGAAGAGAACCGACCACTTCTGCGTGTTACAGCCTCACTTTTCCTCTTTTGTCTTCATTCCCTACTCCCCTCACCCACCCACAAACATACCCCATGGGAGAGGAAGGTTGGGTTGAAGGTTAGCACAACCAAACGTGTACAACTCGCCCCAAAGACAAGACTGGTGGTGGGGCATAAGGGCCATCCCTCTGCACTTTCTCATCAGCACCCCTGCACAGCCCCCACTCAGCTGCCTGGGTGTGCCTCAAGCCAGCAGAGCAAGCTTACAGGGGAGACTGGGGCAAGGTGGCTAGAGAGCACTGACCTCTGACCCTTGACCCTACTCTGGCCCCTGCTCACAAGGCCCTCAGGAGGGCCAAAGCTGGAAGGCTCTAAAAACCGCCGACGTTCAGGAACCACTTGGCTGTGAACTGCCCTGCTGGCTCACCGCACAAGTGTGGGAAGACAAGGAAGTTCTCCACGGTGCAAGTTTAGGTTGGATGCTAAAGGCCACAACTTCATTGCTATTGGACCCCTTCTACTGAGGGTGATTAATGACTAAAAACGAATTGTGATGGACAACTTGAGGCCAAACAGGTGTGACTGCGGTAAGGATCGTTTCTCAAGTCATACCCCTCCCTGTCTGGAGTTGTGTGGGTTTAGGTTTCAGACAGAAAGAGAGGAGAGCAGATAGACAGAGAGAGCAATTTTAGGAATTGCTTAAAGCCACGTATGAGCACATTCTATGCAGAGAACAGGCAAGACAAATAGACTCCATGCAAATTTTTTGGGGGGGGGGCTGAGAGCAAGGGAAGAAAAAAGAAGCATAAAGAGTGTAAAGACAATGTTAACAGACATACAAAGAAATAAAACTGCCAAAAACATGGAAAAAGTCAGATCAAAAAAGCAAGAAAAAGCAAATAGGCAAACAGAACAAGTTAAAATCTGCCCATTTCTGGCAAATAATAAGGTAATTTAAAAGGAGCAAATATGAGCAAAGAGTACTGTGCCTGACTGCTTCTGCTGACATCGGAGTAACTGCCAGTCAAACTGTAGTAAATAAGGTAATATCCATTTTTAAAAAGGTGTATTGATTCCTGGCGTTTGCCTGCACAGCGGATCGATTCCATGGTCTCCGAGGAAACAGAGCCTGAAGTATCTTTTCAGGGTAACCCAAAGCAACCCGCTCATTTACCCTCCAAGAAGTCCTCGAGCGAGCAAAAAATTAAACAGGGGCCACCCTTTTCACATCTTCCCAGCTCTCTTCCATTATCTGACCTTCAAACAGGACTCAAATAAAAGCAATCTGTCCATGAACGAACATTAAAAAATACATTAAGCTGCTCACTTGCGCAAGAACGCCTGACAGCAGCTTCAAACTTCCCCCCATTTAGATACCAGTTTAAAGAGTTTATGCATGAATAAGTGTAAACGTTCACAAGCTTCCAAATTCCTGAACTTCTCTGTGCAGTCGATGCTTTCCTGAATGAAGGGCAGTGAGACCCCATGTCCAGATGATGACCATTTCAGGTAAAAGAAACTCAGGTGATAAACTTGACCATGATGAGCATCAGAAGCTGCCACTCTGGAGGCCAGTGGGAGCTGGAAATGGCAGGAAAATTAAACAGCCTATTTGAAAATTTACTCCTAGCTTCAGGTAGTGATTCCTCAACCCACCAAACCCATCAGCTAACTGCAGTTGACTAAAGGATTGCCTTAATATTTTAATTCACATACCTATGGCCATTGGAAGGAAAAGACTGAATCACTGCATGTGTTTGTGTGTCTAGGGCGAGGAAGGATAGCAGTTACAGAAAAACCTCAAATATCTTTAACATCACAGTAATAGGTAATAGTTGGTTGGGTATAGCAGTGTGCTCCCCTAGACACAGACCAGAATGCTGAACAGCATTCACGGCTACGCTGTCTCCCAAATCCAAAAAATCCCTACACACTGCATAGTGGGGAAGAGGAAACAATATTTTATGATGGAGTGTTTTTATGACTGACATCTTTGATTACAGGCATTAAAATCTACCTGAAAAAACATTACTGACACTAAACCACCAAAATAAAAAAAACAAAGTTCCATAAATGTTTTTTTCCCCTCTGGCTTGTCCTGAACTGTCGAACATCTCAGATGACAGCAAGAGAGTTTTAAAAAATAATTTTAAAAAACCTGTGAAACAAGTACAGGGGTTGCACAGCAGACAGGTATGGAAATGGCAATATGTGGTAACACAGTGACATCACAGCGAGGTGGGTGAGGGGGGGCATGGCATGCATCACTTTCATGGCAGCAATGGAGAAACAGGCCTCACGGGGGCACAGCCACGATGGCAGGATGAGTGCAGGGGTGGTGGAGGTGCAGGTAACACACACACAGGGGGGTATTACTTAGCAGAAACAAATACCTACCATGAAAACATTCCCAATTCAAAGACTGCTTGTGTCGGAACAGAAAAACAACAGGTTGGGACTAAGTCAGGTTATCAGAGAGAAGTGGAGGTATGAGGAGGACAGAGCCACGGTACGAGGGCTCTTCCCGCCAACAAGGAGACAGTGGCACACAGGGGGAAGGGAATTGGGCCGAGTCAGGAGCAACTAAAGCAGGTATGGACCCTGGAGCAGAAACCCATCCAAACTCTCAGTGGGCAACTCACAGTGATTACTGATCATCTACTAACACAATCACTTTTTGTTCTCTATTTTATATTGAGGAAATGAGGTACAGTGGACTGAGTCATTTCAGACACACCACACTATAGTTCTCTTGGAAAACTTTATAAACTTTTTCAATGTACTATGCATGAACTACAATTTCTTCATGTACGTGTGTTGCATCTACATGGAGGAATGCCTGTTTGTGGCTTCCAAGCAAAGGGCGGCTTTTTAAAATAACACTGAATGCAAGGCTGTTGGACTCTGTTCCTGGTGGACTATATGTTTATCAGTTTCCATTCCAATAAACCCCTTTGGCTCAACACATGCAATCATTAGCAGTTAAAAGGGCCCCAAAATACACAAGTATAACAGATCAATAAAGTTAGTGTATCTATCCACACGTCCTCCAGAAAGTGAGTCTGACCCCCAATTAAAGGCTTTAATGCCACAGGTGGTTTACTGAATGCCACTTGGAATATGGGGGGGGCAGAACATTAGCTTGGAGCTGGAAAAACAGGGACACATTTATAGAAAAGGGAGGAAATGCATTGTAATTTCTTTTGCTGTGAATCACCATCTACACCACCATTACCATCATCCTTAAATCTCCCTTCCCCAGAGCTTCTGTTTAGGGAGGATACCTGCATGGTTTGCATCACAAACTCAGCTGGTCGAGCCCAAACAAGGCACGACACTTCTTTGGGGTATTTGCATCTGTTATTCAGAAAGGTAAACACAACAACACAACAGGAACAACACAAAGAGAGAGAGTGGACACGGTCATTGGACACACATGGTATGGAGACAGGCGCAGAGTCCAGCTGGGGTTGTAACTGGCCACTCCCTCTAACTTACCTGTCAAACAGTGCACAAGCCATCCCACTCCTGTCCCTTCCTGAAGTCTCCTGTTGCCCACTGGATCTTTAGATCCATTCACACCTTCTAAATTATGGAGCAAAACCCAAAGGTAATGCAGGTGTGATGAGGGAGAGCACTACACTATCCCACACTAGCCTGCAGAAAGGGCTATGAAGTATTAAACTATTAAAACTCCTGTGGGGGGGGGGGGGTGTCTTGAAATACTTTTTCAGAACAAACAGCCGCAAGGAGTGGACAAAGCGAGAGATGATGGCACATTTGAAGAGAAGAGGGAGCAGCAGTCTGGACCCCAGGTGTCACCTGCCCTGGAGGCTCCACCCACACGTAATACACACCTGCATGGGCCACACCAGTTACTCTGTTGGTCGAGACCAAAGCGCGCTCGGCATTTCTTAGGAGCACTCAGATCTGAACAGAGGGAGGAAGAGAGGGAGGGAGGGAGTGAAGCCAGCAAATGGAGGAGAAGAAGGGTTTGAGGGAGAGAAGAGGGACAGAAATCAAGAAAATGGAAACAAATGCATCTTGCTGATTCAAAACTTTACTCTGATTCCTTTCTCTGTCATATTTATTTAATTTTCCCCAACCGATGCTTATGAATTAGCATTAGCACACATGGCAGTTAACTGCAGTATGGGCTTCTGTAAGGACAGCTGGGCGAGTAGGTTAGTGTTGCTCATTGGGAGAGGAAAAAAACACGTGTGAGCTGAAAACAAAAGCAAAAAATGAGTCTGGTAAATCACCGTTTTAAACTGTAGGCCAAATCGTCCTGATCAGGCTACTTAAATAAAATATAATAAAATGAAACAAGTAAAAAAATTACAAATATAATGAGGACGTTGCAGGTGGCTGGTGGTTATTCTGCCAGGGATCATGTTCAGTCTGTCGGTCTGTCTGTGTCTCACTTTGTCACAGTAGCAGCAGGTGGAGGAGCACAGGGCAAAGTGGCAAGGCGAGGCGAGGCAACACCAGGCCGCAGTGATTGGGGGGGGGGGGTGTTAGAGGTGCGGCCATGTGCAACACCCAAGCAGCAGTGGCAGCACTATCTAGAGATTATCAGCGGCTGTGCAGCATAAGCGAGGAGGTGAGCAGGGGGGTTAACAGCACGGACATGCTGCTGCGGGAGGACAGGCGCAGCCACTAAAGCAAATAGATTAAGGAGGTTTACTCTGATTACACATGTCTGGATCTCCTCATGGCCTGCAGACCCACTCGTGAGACAGTTGCTTGTATAAATATACTGCATATTCAATTTGCCAAATGGGGAATGCTATTGAATAATGTATCACCCTATCAGAGCAGCATCATTAGAAAAACCCACACTTGTGCTTGGAGCAGAATAAATGAACAAGTCAAACATCCGTCAAAAAAGAACAAAAAATATCTTCTAAATGGATATTACACCTTTTTTCGTTTGAACGACTATGTAAAAAATATAAGTAATATAATACATACATTTACATAAATTAATACATAACCAAAAAAGACAAGTTAGTAATTGAAGACTCAAAATAGGATTAGCACCTGTAATCGGAGGGAGGGAAAGGCAAGGGTTTGGAAAATACTCTCTGTGTTCTGGAAAAAGAAAAGAACAGATACAGTCCTTCAAAACGGGGCCCCCATTGAACTGGGAACATTTACATTAACTATGCAGACTTCCTTCAACGCACAGATGAATGATACTTATAGAAGTAATAGTAATAATAAATTATAATAATAAATAATAATAAGGATGAATAAATTAGAATTAGCAAACCTCCTTAATTGAGAGATGTGGGTGATTTGATGTTTTAATAAAGCATGCTTTAGAACAAACAAGCGCAGCCCGAGTTAAATTGGCTCACAAAACAAAAGCAGTGCCATCCATCAGAAAAGCAGGGCCATGAACACACAGACAGACAGACAGAAAGACAGTCTTACACACACACACACACACACACACACACACACACACACACACACACACAGAAAAGTTAACAGCTCTATAAATGATAAACATCTGAAAAAAAAAATCAATTTCATAATATACCAATACTGGGTATGGGGGGGGGGGGTTGTAGCGCAAATGGGGGCAGGGTCATGCACTGTCAATTTATTAGCTTTTAACAAAGGGTAGTAACAAGCAGGCTAATGTTTAAATCTTGCATTAGCTAGCATAACAACACACGACATGTGCCAGGCAAAAAAATAAACAAACAAACAGGGGAGACTTTCATGTGGGAGATGTCACATGGCTGACACATGATGGCTATCCTCTATCATAGAAGATAATTGCTGCTCACTTACCGCTGCCGTCGCCTTGCTGCTTTTCCCTTTTTCTCTTCTTCTTCTTTCCCTGTTGGGAATCCACGAGCAAAAGAAACAGACAAGAACCCTAGTTATTATATTGCAGGATGGCAAAGACTTGAAGAAGGGAAAAAAGAGACCCATTTTTTCTGCCCCACTTTGAGCTCAGAGGTTTCGACAGCCACTGAGACACCATAACGAGGTTCTTCCTCTTTCTCATTCTTTCCTTTCTCTGTTTTTCTTTTGCCCTCTCTTTTCTGTTCACAATTTGAGGCTCTGGTGGTATCTTCAAGAGGGACCTGGTTTCCAGCAGAGGGGGCGGGGGTCCCACAGACAAGCTGGTCCTTCTAATCATCCACCCACCATCCATGGAAGGGTCCACAGCAACATATGTGTGCGTCAAAATCGCCTGCCATGGCTCAAACTACCTACCAGAGTGGAGGGGGGCATCAAGAAACGGACACAATAGAAACTGAAGACACGCTGAAGAAATGAGCCCCTTGGGTGCAAATGTCCTCAAGTCAATCTTGACCGATCGGACCTGAATCCCCCTGCCCCTGAGTAGTAGGTTCATTTTTAGATAGCCCCCCCTTGTCAATGCCTGTGGAAGAGTGCTGGTGTCACTTCACAGTGACAAGCATACAGATATGGGCCTCAGCTCCTGCCAGAAACACAGGTTTCCCTCGACAGAACGGTCCTGTTGATGTGCATTGTGCATGTGAATGACGTTTAAAGACCATTTAGGGTGAAGCTAAAGCCAAACGCCGAGCAGAGATAAAAGAGAGCAACAAGAGAAGTAGGAGAGGAGAATGAGACAAAGGGGAGAAAAAGGTGAGCCAGGACAGAAAAAGAGAGACAAAGGAGAGATGAAGGGAGACTAAACATGCCAGCAAGTTACCCCATCACATTAAAGCTAGTGTGCTGAAATCTTAAAAACTCACATAGTTGTCTCGCGCCGACCATCCTGGGTACAGCTGCATGTGCAGTTGTCGCTCCTTCCTAGCCAGCTCGTAGTACTTTGCCTGCTCTTCCCGTGAGAGTGCATGCCACTGTGGAAAAGAGTGGACAGCGCCATCCACAACTGAGCTCACTGGACACCAGCAAGCACACTGACTGTGGACCATGCAACATGGGGTACACTCACCCGCCGGCCAAGGATCTGGTTGATTGCAGCACTCTCTTTCAATGTGCACTCAGCTACCACCTTGGCCCTCATCTCCTTCATGTAGAGCATGAAGGCATTCAGTGGCTTCTTTATGTGAGGCTGCTTCTTCTTCTCATCCTCCTTTTTGGGATCCTGGTGCTTCCTGTGGGACGGCAAACCAGCAGCTTACTCTGCATTGTAGCACAACAGCAGAGGCTCCACATCAATGTAAGACACCTTCCTGATTTACCAGCACACACCCTCAACAGCTAATGAGGGACACAAAGATGCAACTTCCCTAGCAACCAAGAGGCATCAAAATGACTTGCCAAAATATTTTATCTCTTCTTCCTCATGGAAACAATCTCGGTCATGCAAACTCAAACACATAGAACTCACGAGCTATTGAGGGAGCCGATGTCGCTGTGTGAGGACTCTTGCTTGACGTTGGGTGTGACGATGGCCGGGTGGGGAATACCTGTGGTGTGCAAGCTGTGATGAGGTGGCACCATGTGTGGGGGGAACCTGGATGAGACAGAAACACGTACATCATCCACACAAATGCACACGTCTCCTTGACAAATGGACCCAATCCCCAGGTGTAAAAATATCACCTGAGGAACGAGGATTCCCCCCATTCTTGCTACGGAATGTCCTTCATACATGCCATCACAGTGACAGCTTTTTAGGTTCTCGTGACAGAAAGAATAGAAGCATGGCACCAGACCGGTGCACACAGAGCAGGAGGACAACTTGCCTCAACCCATACCTCAGTTGCATCCAAACTCCCCCGAAGCACCCGGTCTCAATCAGCTGATCATCCACAGAGGCGCAAGGTGAGACACAGAGCCACCCTCAGCCCACTGGGAGCTGCAGACACCCCACTAATCTTATTCTAAAGAATGAATAATTAAGCAGCTGCTCTTCAAACGGAGGAGAGCGAAGGCCTACAGATGGTGCCTGTGGCGGTGTGAATTAACCGCCGCCATGCTGCAGCACTCCTACTCGTACCTTCAAGGGCCTGGGTGAGTAGGGCAGGGGTGTTAAAGAACTGCTCAGCATTCTAAGGTACATTCTATGGGGGTGCAAGGGAGCACATCAAAATATGACATGATGGACGACCTGCAGGTCAGAGCGGTTTGTGTCTAATATTATATGTTTTGTATAGTCACCTTGGAGGAAAGTGATACAAGATGATATATATTAACATAATAATAATGATCATGGTGTAATTATGACCATTTCAGATACATACTGTATGTAGATCAATTTGTAAAAAAGAATGTCAACCAAGTTCCAGGTGTATAATGCACACACAACTGTAAGCATGAAAGAGAGTACACACAGGTCAGCAGGTCAATACCAGAGGCCCTTTGACTGGACGGCATGTGACAGGACTCAGTGCAAACACTAGCCAGATGAGGGCGCGAACTAGGCATCTGCAGCACAAGCCATCAGTCGCAAGTCTAGTATGTGCCAAACAAAGAGGAGCGCAAATGTGTGTGATAGTGTGTGTGCATGTGTGTGTGTGTGTGTCTGTGTATGCTTGTGTGCTACAATAAGGCTATGCAGAAACCTGTCAGAGGCTCCATGATGTGTATAAAAAAGGAAGGGGGGGAGGCAATTTTTTTTCTCCCTTTAAACAGCTCATTATCCACCAGAGTGTGTCTGCTTGGCCCCCGAGCCAGAATATAATGATGATCCTAAACTTGCGAGGAACAACTAGTTTGTGTAGGGAACCCCCCCAGGGGGGCACTGCTGGCCCCGCCTCCTCTCCTCGTGGCTGACAGGCTGCTGTTTACGGCATACCATCCTCTACCCACCCCTCCATGGCTTGCTCCCTCCCTGCCCCCCCAGAGCTGCCGGGGGTGCTCAGTCATTATCCCGCTACCCCCCCCCACCCCATCCTCAAACCCAGTGCACCCCCCCCCCCCACCCTCGCAGACCAGGTTATGGTTTAAACATGACGGAGCTCCTCTTTGAAGCGGAACCTGTACCGGTGCACGCCGAGGCTGGGCAAACGCCTTGGACCAATTTAGCAAGGCAGAGTGGGCCCGGCGGCTCCAACGTCTCAATCTGGGGGGGGGGGTGGCAGAAAGAGGTGGGGGATGGGTCACAGCACGGCCTGAGCAGCGTGTCAGCGAGAGGCATTTAATTGCCAATCCGAGGTGGCTTGGCGGCTGTTTAATGTCTAATGACCCATCGGCTGGCTCCTGGGGATGGCCCAGCCCTAGGGGGGGCATATCAAAGGGCGCGTAGGCCTGGCAGAGCGGCCTACACTTCCTCTTTCTGTTGCACGGAGGATAATGGACCGCTACGCCTGTCAACCCATTACCAAAATAATGTATTTCATTTGCGCTGGCTTCTCGCCAGAAACCCCGACACACACCTCCACCTCTCTTCTTCCGCTCTTTCTCAGACAAGGTGGTACCTGTTCTGAGGTCCCTCTGAGGGCCATGAGGGGCCTGCTTGCTAGTGCCATGCTAATTGGGCAGCCGCATGGCCCTGTGTCACGTATGGCCAACACAAAATGTGGGAACTGGGCTCTCTGCGCAGGCCTCATGGTCTGAAAGCTTCTTTTTTTTGGTTTGTTCTGTCTATTCTGCCCCTTTTCCCAACAACAAAGAGACATGACCACGACTAACAAATAGGTTAAGAAAATTGCATACTTTGTCCCTCTCCTGGCGAGCATCCATTTACAGCTGCAGACTCACTGCTCTCATCTGTTTTAACACAAACACGCTAAACTCCCATCTCCAGAGGCTGGGGCCTTTACCTATTAATCTATGCTAATTTAATTACATATTATCAAAATGCATTAGCTGTTCCCAGCCCCCTCAAAAATCTCCCAGCTCCTCCACCAATGCAATTAGCCGGACTGGAAATATGATGATCACAATATAAGGCCCTCATTAGGCCAAATTAGCCGTCACTTAAACACGGGTTCGCGGACTGCTGGGTAAGCAGATGCCGTGGCAATGGAGGAGCAAACAACAAGAGTCTGACTGTTGTGCAGCGCTCACAGCCAGCTAAGGTACAGAGGCGTTCAGAGAATTTGTGGCATTTGATGTGAACCTGGCCTGTCCTGAACCTGTATTTTACTACCACAGTCAAACCGACTGTGTTTATCTTGATGCCTGGATGCGTCAGACGAGATACAAGGCTCCAAAAGCCTCAGGACGGGGCAGGAGGTCAAGCTGGAGTATAGGATACGAATGAGCATGATGGCCAGGAGCTGCTTTCCCCATCAGTCAGCAATTAAACAGGAGTGCTGGGTGACCTGGAGATGGGCCCAGCACATACAACTTACTCTGTAAACTGCAAACCATGTGTGGGGCTCAGGGCAGGGCTGTGCACTGCAGGGCTAAAGGCCATATGGAACAGGATTTTTTCCCGAGACAGTACAACAACAATCCGTGAGATTTGTCAACCACGATTAACCCATCCATTGGGAGGAGTGGCAACACGTGGCCTACGTCCCAGAGGACCAATTCAGGGCAGAAAAGAGACAAACACATGCACACACAGCAGCATTCCCACAAGGCTGTTTGTGGCGTTAATTACTCCTCAGCCAGCGCTTAACAAGACAAACAAAAAGCTGCGGAGCACCTCGGCCGGAGGGCTCCAGGCCAAACTGACTAAATGATCTCTGGGCCATCCAGTCAGTACTACAAACCCCCTCTTTTGTTTCCACACTTATCAAAAACCTGCTAGAGTCTTCAAAACAGAGCTTGAAATGACTCCACTTTGGTACAGAGCTGCAAGATGAGAAAAATGAGAGAAACCCCATAGTTGGATACTTGTGTCGCTCTGAGTGTGTTTTGTTCCCCAGTTTCTGGAGCCGCCTGCACAGACTGCGAGGAATGCACACGGTCCTGACACATCTTTGCAAACACAGCTTGGCAGCATTTCCTCCCAAAAAGACGGTGAAAACACCATGCAGACTCAATCGAAATCTCGCAATGCTCTGCTGGGGTAAATGTGATTTACAGGGCTTCATTATAAAATGATCAAAATGATTAATATTTCAGCATCTGTGGGCTGCAGAGGGGATTCACTCCACTGTATTTTTTATAAGGCCGGTTCGAGTACAACTCCCCCAGAGCGGGCCGGCTTCCTCAAGATGGTTCCGTGGCCCCGAAAGCAATCCCAAACACAGGTGTGTATTTTTTGCACCCTGTTCCCAGAATGCAACTCACCTTGACATGGAGGCGTTAACAGTGAGGGCAGTTGGGTAGGGGTGCCTGAATCCGCCCGTGGTGATTGGGTAGACCGGCTGACCTTGCCTGCGAAGAAGAAAGGCAGAGGAACAGAGCAGAAGGTAAAATCTCCCTACGCTCCCAGCTTTATTCTCTTTTGATCAGAACAAAAATCTTGGGGATTGCAGAGTGGGGATCAAAGGGAGCAAACTCCGAACAATTTGAATGCCACAAATCTGATAGGAATGGCTAATTAAATTTTATAACCCCTGCTTGTGTCAATGGAATCCCTCTCCCTGAGCTGGAACTAGGTGTTTTGTTGTGATAATTAAAGACGAAGCGCCGAACGCTTTAATGGAGCCATCACACTAATTGAGGTCTACACATCCAAAGGAAAACAATAATGAATGTAAATTTATACCAAAATAAAGTACAGTGAATCAAAGGGCCGCGGCGATGCTCCCGGCCTCTCTCGGTATTTAGATCGCGGTGAGAAAACATTAAATTAACAGGGCTTAATTTGTAGACTTTTGTCATATTAACAAGTGTTGACAAGAGCTACCAAGGGAGAGTCCCCATGTGGAATTGTGGGTAAAAGACTGGCAATCAGAGTTCATTAATTTAATTGGACAATACAGCAACATGCAAAATAGCATTCTTGCCACAAAGAAGAACCCGGAGAAAGTTGCATTTGGGGGGGCTGGTTTTTGCTACCAGAGGGCATAACAATTATGTAAAGAGTGGACATAGTTGCACCAAAGTCCACCCATAAAACAGAGATGCTTGGAAGTATACTCGTTTAAAGTACTTCAGGATCATCCAGAGAGAACTGGAGACAAGGCGATGACCAATAATAGCATGTCACAGATGGATAACTGACAGTGGTCAAGAATATGTTGGGAAAATGGTTGAAATTGGGGAAAAAAAAAAATCAAACAATTCACTGCAAATAGCTGGTGAAGTTACATCTGTCCCTCTAATCTCTTGAGTGTTTTTGAAAAAACTACTTTGGGGAGATATTGTTCACACTTCTCTTTAGGGTTGGGACAATTCAAAGAGAAAAATTAATTCTAAGTGAAAGGAGAACATTAGGGTTATTCAATGCAGCATACAGCTTTCATAGAGTTCACATGATGCTAACAGAATGAAACAAGTTAGCATAAAAATTGGGACAGCAGCAGACATAATGGTCAGAACTCCTGTCTTAGGAACAGGGTCAAATACCGCATTTTGCTGTATTACTCTTAACTAACTTAATTAAGCTGAACTAATCAAGCAGCTTAACACTAAGACACTTTTAAGAAGAGTGTGAATATAGTGCATTACTAAATAAATGAAATTAATTGTGTAAAATATTAGGAACAGGAAGCAAATAATTTTCTGGATCAACAGGTAGGTTAGCTGAACAATAATATAAGTGGGCAGACTTTTACCAGAACTATAGACACATAACAGCATGCAACAGGGAACCAGAAAAAAACAACAACAAAGTAACTGCAAAAGTTGATGTTGTTGATTAATTTGAAACTTTAGACTAACAGTAGCTTAACAGGGAATGTTAGCATTCCAGTAAGCAGTAAAGTTAGTGTAAGATTTAAGTAACTTGTAAAGTCAGCATAACATTTGAGTAAGTTGAAAGTGCAAAAGTTGAATGGGAAAAGATAAGGTAACAGTAGAGTACCTGGGCAGTTGAGCATAAACATTGGGGCATTAGTTTAACAGCAGTATAATGGACATTTAAGCATTGCAAACAATTTTCAGTAAAGCAATAATTCAACAATAAGTAAATGAACAAGAACAATATGGCAATTTTAGCACAAAAGCCAGCGTAACACCCCTGGCTGTTAGCATAACAACACTTTAGTTGGCATTGCTACATTAATGTGAGGAAACAATAGTAAACAACTGTTAGAGGAGAGAATTTAAAAAAGGAGCTGCTTACTGTGGTACTAACCATCCTAGCGGATGGGGGATTTGACCCACAGCACCAGGTGACAGTGGATAGTAGGGAGAAATATCTGGAGGATGAGGAGGTCGTGGAATCCCTGTTGGGAGCAGAGGGGAACATTTTACTTAAGATGAAAACGGACAGGGGTAAATTTAGGGTTACACATCAGAAGTCATTCTGCTGTAGTACTCTAGAACATGGTAAAGAAACTAAAGGTCCTGCTGTTGGTTCCTTGAATGATGTAGTAAAGCCAAAAGGCTTTAGGGAACATCCAGCTGGCAAGGGCAGTAATGGAGTCAAATATGTGACATGTATTGCTCTAGATGTGATGCTTCCTTAAGCCAAAGGTATAAAAGTTTTGACGGAAACTGAAAAGTATAAAACATTGCAAAATTCTCTCCTGATGTAACCATCTGTTACGTACAGAGAGTGTTGTACAGAGTCGGTGTTTTTGTCTTCACTAATAAAACAATGTTGGAGGCCCGTGCATCCACCATGGCCAGACGGGCAGCCAAGCGGTCCAAAAGTGACTTCCTGACCTTTGGATAAACACTGCCTTTCCTGACAGTGTAACACTTTTCACACACAGCAATTCAATCTAACATTATACAATGAAAACAGAAAAAAGCATAGGTTTGACTCGTCATGTGGAAAGAAGCTGAACTGACAAACTGGCTGTTTGGCCAAAGTCAATGAGACCTTGGCTCCGAAACTAGAGTTACTACGAGTCTGTCAAAATCGAGTTTGCCTAATCGCACAGTGGAGGGATAAATACATGGACATAAATATATAAGTCTCACCTCAGGATCTCAGCTGCTTGAGGGGAAAAGGGGGAGGGGTGACAATTTTCCAGGCCATGCTCACGATTTCAGCTCACTGGTGAAATGCTTAATCCTGAACAACAAGACAGATCTTGGCATGGCCCCTACTCCTTCCTCCTTGTCCGGCCAGAACAGGCTACGTCACATGACATTTATACACCTTGATGCATATTTTCGGTGTCTGCTCTTTTGTTCCCTTTCGAATTTTATACTGGCAGCCTGTCTCACAAATCCACTCTGCTCCAGTGCATTGAAAAACCTCAGAGACTGACACCGCACAGGAGGCAAACAGCAGACGTCACCTTGATGATGCCAACAGTTTCTGAACAAATACAATAAGTGTTTTTACTCAAAATCAGCTAAGAACTTTTTCCTAGAGTTCTCACAGTGGGGCAATCTGACTGCTGCACTGAGACTGTACCATCAATTAATGAAATGCTAAGCTCAATTAAACTGCCATTTACCACTACATTAAACAACATCTGAGGTGTTAGTCTTCCTTGATGACAGATAAGTAAAAAAGAACACTACACATGTGTGCACATACGCACACAGACAGTAACAGCGACACTTTTACTCAGGTTGAACCTGAAACGTTGCAGGATGACCTGTGACAATCTAACGGCTGTAGGACACAAAATTCTAACCGACAAAATTGTGTCTAGACCACATTCTTCGTTCAATGCTAACTCCAAACACCGACTGTTGTTCTCCTTCTTCTGCCACACCCATTGTTTTGGGAAGTTGACATTACCGTCTGACTGCAGTAAAAGCTCAAGTTGTGAAGGTACAACAGCAGAGCCCTGTACTGCATGTGCCAGGGGCCTTGTCCTACCTGTTTTTGGGTCCACATCGGTCTGTAGATGTGGTGGGGGGTTCCCAGGGGTGAAGTGCTCGTTGCTGTAGGTGATGAGGGGTGTGAGGGGGTGGACATGGTGAGGGTGCTGGACCACAGGGACCTTGTTGGACTGAGAGAGAGAGAGAGAGAGAGAGAGAGAGAGAGAGAGAGAGAGAGAGAGTTGACAAAGATGGTCAATCAAGCAAAGAAACAAGGTGCTACCAACTAAATAAATGCTGTTAAACAGGTTCTGTAAAATGTACCATAGCCCAGATGCATCGTGAGAAAAGCTCATGATTTTGTGTTTTGTGGGCCTCCTTTCCTTTAGATGCTGGACCACAACGACAGCAAGCCACACCAAGCAAACACAACCCTGTAAAACCAACGTGCAGGGGGCGGGGATTCGACATGTGTCCTATTGTGGGAGGGGGTACATCTCTGGTGGGAGGTGGGCAAGCTAATTCAGTCTGAAAACCTTAACTATTGCTTAAATTTGTGAACTGAGGGATTGAGGGGCTTAGTTTAACACCCCACTTGCGTGCCCCATTCAGATCCCTTTCCTGCCCAGAATCGGCTTTTTCTGCCTCGGGTTTGCATTATAAAAGGAAATATAATTTCAACATTTCGCTAAATTGGTTTTAGCAATGTAATCTGCTCTTTGTCTGCCTAAGTGGTAAAGGGCCTTTTTCAATTACACAAGATTACAGGCAGACAGGGGAGCGCTGAGCCGCGCAACAGTGCACCCACCACCGCAAAACTGTATTCCCAGCAGCCCCTGGTGTAACCAGATTATGCTGTGGAGTAGATTAAACAGAGCGGGGAGAAGGTGATGGATGGATTAGAGTCTGGTTTCATTTTGCCGAGTGTCTTTATTTCTTTTCATCTTTTGCTGGAGCTTGAGCAGGCAGTCGAGAAGCGAGAGACTATGAATGACTGACCGATTGGCTGGGTGACTGCTAAACCAGCACAGCTAAGGGCCCAGCTGCAGTCCGAATGGCTGGTGTGAGACACTCCAGCAGCAGCCGCAGGGAACAGCAACATGCCCCGCAGCCAACACAGAATCTACAAGAAGCGCTCTCCAGAATTCGTCCCCTGTGACGTGCTGGCTGCTGGACCACTGACCTTTTTAACAGGCTGAAAAGAACTGAAAGGCTACCTCCCCGTAAAAGGAGCAGTGAGTTTTTTTGAGCCCTATGCAGGGAGCAGGTTGGTAGTGGCACCTCCTAGTGGTCAAAGAGTAAGCAGGCGCATCCCACCCTTCCAGGACACACTACTATTAAGTACTTGTTATCTATTGGTTGTTTTGTACCTTGTCTCAGAAGAGACTGCATGGGAGCTGTTGTTTTAAGTGTTAAAGAAAAAGATGAATACAAACAATGAAACCCATAAATGAACCCCCTAAGTATTAGCTTTTAGCAGAAACAGATCTCCTCTGACAGCTGTCAATCACATTAGACAGGCTGCTACATGTGGACAGTAATGATGCCAGAATGTGCAGGTTTGTTCAAGTAGGAGGACTGACCAGTGCCTTCATCAAAAAGAGTGGGGGGGGGGGGGTTGCTAATAGGGGGGTTTATTCGGGATTGAACGAAGAGCGATTTGGAGTGTGCTCATTCGTGTTAAATCAGCACTGCAGCAGAATCCAGTTGTGTCTCTCTGAAAAGAAATGACGATTGAACTGAAAAGACTGAGTAAAATAAGATAAAAAAAAACCAAGCGGTGCAGTAATTCATAGAGCAATAATTCACACACTGACAATGAAGATGTAGACTGGCACTATAAATAATGCAACTTACTGGGCAAAATGGTGCCCACCTCCACTATGCGGGGCTTCACAAGGTTCTCAGTGGATGACGAGCTCAAAGGTTCAAGTCCTAGGAATACTTTCAGCAAAGTTCAACCATAAAATTTCAATAATTTTTTATTCCATTAGAAACTCAAACACTCAAACACTAAATACTGGCCTCCTGGAATACTGATATTGATTGACAAAGGACTGAAATTACTTTAGCGGCACAACCGCTTTCTTCTGTGTGGTGTCTCAAGCACCCCAGGACATCACCAATAATTTTTGACCCCCCTCTCAGACCAGGTCCCTGACCCCTTGGGCCCAGTAGACACCTGTCCTTGTGAACTATAGAGGAGCACTGGTGAAGGACAGAGTTACAAGCAGAGATCTCTGATGGAGGACAATGCGCCAAAAAAAAAAAAAAAAAAACAAAACAAAAAAAGTCTTTTCACTTGTACCTATTTTCTTCCTGCAAACAGACAGGGCCGCCTTCCTGGCAGCACACCCCCCCCCCCATGCCAAAATACAAAGAATGAATAGACATAAAGAGAAATCAAATGGCCTGCGTTCTCTCACCCCTTAGCTTGCACACTGAAACACAAACACGTGTGAGAACTCAAGTGTATCCTGTGTGTGGAAGTAAATTTTAAAATTATGAATATGATTGGGTGAGTCAAGAGCCACTTGCCCCCTGAGCCGCTGCTCACGTGCAACCATACCACTGGTTCTGCAACAGCTAAATCATATGTCCTTTCAAAGCTACTGGGAAGGCACCGACACAGAACTGTGCACAAGAGTGTGTATGTGTCTGTTAGAGAGATTTGCTGTGCAAGTTGCTGACACTTCAGTAAAGCCGTTAAGCGGAATGCCCTAGTACTAATTGTAATTGACAGCAACTGGACGAGGCCAATAGAGTTTGACCCCCTATTGTGGGTGCACAATGGAGTCGGCACTCAGGATGGAGTGAGTGACGCTGCAGGACAATGACTAGGGGGGATCGCAGATCATGTCTAAACGAGATTACCCCCCTTCCCACACCACATTGTGCCTCCATGTTTCTGTGGCAACTTGAGGTTCCCAGAGAGGGGTCCTGTCCTGAAAAATGTGCACACAGATTCTGTTAACAGCAGCACTGTTACACTAAACTGTTAAAGGTAAAAATTACCCTGCTGTTTGAGTAAATCACTACAAGTAGGTTAATGTTCAAACCTCATGCTGTAAGTTGGTTTGGAGAAGTGTCAGATGAATAAATGTAAGTGGAAGTGTTGTCTTTAACTTTTTCAAATGTAACAGAACTGAAGAGGTGATGGGTTTATGTTCCTGCTTCACTGCAGCTGACAGGGAATTTTACATGCTTAAAATGGAGGCGGAGACCCTGTGAACAAACATGATTATCAACTATCTTTGCTGGTGGAGGGCTTAATACGCTGAAGTTTACTGCGTTTGTGTGTGGTGACAGTCAACAGCATTGTGATGGATGGACAGCTGCTCAGGAAGACAATTTCCAACACGTGGTGAATAGCCCCCCAAACAGATCAACTGATAACAGGCTGGTGGCTGTTATCTAAACACTCAGCGTGACAGACTGTGGAAAGGCCTGGCTCTGTGTGTATGCAGGTACCTGCATGCGTGTGCGTGCGTGTCTGACGATGATTGTTTACTCTTAAAAAGGGTAATCTTTGTGAATTAAATGCGTAAATGATATTATGATTGCTAACTAAATACCTTCCATTCAGAATTAGGCTGGGTTTAGATTGAAATATTTGTGTCTGAAAGGTGGGGGAGATTATTCACCCCAGGTCATTCTATCTTCTGCAATTGACGTAATAAAATGTAGTAACATACAGTAACATAACAAAAGCCCACTGTTGTGTTTAAGTCAGCAAACTGATAGAATACACATGCTTGTCTGCACTGTAACACTGTAAAAGAAAAAGAGAGAAAAAACTAATTAAGCATTTCAGAGACCAGCAGCAGTGCAATTTCTGCACACAGAACTACTGAAAATAAAAACAGTCCAAAACGCTGCACAATATGTAGGGCTCGGTGGCCTCGGAAAGGGAAAAAACTTCAGTTGCAATCAGCATTTTTGACTTCAGAAAAAACTAAAAAAGGAGAAATCAAAAGGGCTTTTGCTCAAGGGACAAGAGTATATTTAATATTTATATTTAATATTGTATATTGTACAAGTATATTTAAAAGTTAATCTATTCACTTTATTGTAATGACAAGCAGGCTTCTGTGATCAGAACACTGAACAGAATTTTTATCTGGGCCAAGTCTTCAGTTTCATTTGTCTGTTTTTTTTTTTACTTCAGAAAAATTTTTTTTTAAAAAAGCAGAAGCTGGAAATCAGCAATTTCTTTTATGTTATCTTGCAATACTTTGCCTTTAATTGCTTTTAATGGAAGAGAAAAAGGGAAACAATGAACATAAGGCACTAGGAGAGAAGGATGTTCATCACACACCAGTTCTTTTCCAAACTTTGGGGCCTATGGAGAACCTGTGGTTAGACCATTACTCACACATTTCCTTTTTTCATTACAATAATAAAATAAAACAAAACAAAAAGCAAACAAATAAAATACATGTTGAAAAAGTGCCAGGGAAGCACTGTCCCTGGACACAGGGTTGAAACCCCCACGCTAAGGCAGAGAGCAGACCGGAGCCTCAGGGCCACAGTTCCACTGAGGCTACAGTTTGGTTTAATTTAGGTTCATTTTTAATGAAAAATCATTTAAGTAAAACAGAATAAGGACAATAAATGGATTTTTATTACTTTTATTATTAAAACATTATAATTATTATAACCATTTTGGGAAAAGGGAGAAAAGAATTATTAATGAAAAGGATTTTTAAATATCAGAATAATGTCTAAAAGTTCACAGGATTAATATTTAGTATTATTATATTCTCCGCATTGAGAATATTAGTTCTACACATATTTATTGGTAAATTTTAAAGAAACTAAATGGTTTAATAATTTGAATAACTGGCAAATTGTGACATTTTTCTTAATGAACATTGCTGATAATTAATGAAGACATTTAAATTCAAGCAAAATTCAAGCATAATTAGAAATCGTGTCTGTGTAGCCTCTTAAATAAAAGATTAAAAAAACAAAAACTTCTCCTGCTTAGAAGCTGCTGCCAGTGTAAGAAAAACACACAATTCTGACACAAAACCCAAATACGGAAATCAACGCCCACTCCCACCCTCCACTTCAGCGCACAGCTAAAATAGGATTGCCGTCAATAAATAAATAAATAAATAAATACATAAATAAATAAATAAAGGGGTGCTTTACAATCACTGCAGGGTTGAACTCTGGTCTCCTGTGATGTCCACTTTTACCCTCCTGCTCCTCATAACCCCCCCCCCAAACAAAAGCTGCTGCTTGCCTGCAACAAAACTGTCTGATGCTGAACGTGTGTATGAAGAACCAGCATTCTTTCTCTCTCACACACACACGCTCACACACACGGTCTGTACTCACCCAGGCATTGATGCTGAGGTGCCAGCAGCCGACATGCTGTAGGAGAGACAGGTGCGAGACCAGCGTGTCACCCTTGGCACCCCCAGTGGGGAGCTCCCTGGGGTACATCCCCTCTGCGTTTTGCCAGGCCCTATCCTGTGAACCTTGTTTCTTGGCTACTGCTCCAGACACCAGGTCTACTTCCTCCCTTCAATACACTCTCCTCACACATACACGTACACCTTTGAGAAACACCTTTGGTGTGCGTCTTCCCCCTCACACTCTCAAGGAGACGATTAGAGCTGAAGGTGTGTGGCTTGACCTTCTGAAGCTTCCACAGTGAGCTGCGTCAGGGCCTCCAAATCCATCCAAATGCTAATGTTTATTATATGCGCAAAATAACGAGAAAAGTGGTGACTGTAAAGAGAAGGTTAAGAAAAAAGAGAAACATCGGCAGCTACGAGGTGTAGTGCAGCACAGAGCTCCAGCATGGACTCCCTCAGCAGCAAATGTAGAAACAAAAAGCAAAGTGAAGACGGCAAAGAGCCCTGGTTTGCACGGCACTTTGTGTGGGCTTGGTGAGCCCACGACACACCACCATAGGGGCTGGCAAGCCAAGATCCAGGGCAAGAACAAGGCAAGAGGCACGCGGCGGAGTGAGGGGGGAACGACACTGAGGAGGGGAAAACAAGCCATAGTGGCATCCATAAAGGGAGTGCCGAATCAGCAAAGTGCGGCAGCCAGGCGCTTGTCTGTGATCCTGTCAGTGTCCTCAAAACCCATTTCCCCGGGAAGCAGGAAGGTGTTTCCTTCTTGTCACTTTGACATGGTTGCGACATGCACACGGGGATCTCAAAAAAAAAAAAAAAACCCTGCCATGTTTTTTCCCCTTTCTATGAGGAGAGGAAGAAAGGCAGACAGACAAGGAAGAAGAATGGGAAGGAGGAGCACTTACCTCCGGCTGACCTTTCTCTCCAAGTGCACAGCTTACTCCCCAGAAAACCAGGCCCTTTACACTACATTTATTGCGTATTCACAGGAATGAAACAAACAGCCCATGCACTGTGTCACAGGGAAGGCGCCACCCGGACAAGCTTCCATCCCTGTTTTATTAAATCACTTTTTTACTAAATTAAATTATATGACCAAATTGAGTGTTTGTCATGCACATGTTGCTTGAGAAATGATAGCATGAAGAACAGAACAGAACATGAAGGCAGTGAAGTGGAAGTGGACAAGCTGGTTAAATTTGGGACCTTCCTCCTTCCCATGTCTAATAAGTAAAACATAGGGACACACATTTCTCCAACATAAACCACGACACGTCCTCCTCGCACTGGCAGTAATCTAAAAAACATGCTTTTCATTCTTCCCTTTTCTTTCCTCACTATTCCTTCCTTTTTGTCCCCCACACTTACGTGGCCTTTGCGTGCAAAGTGTCAGCCAGCAACCTTTGGGCCTTTAGTAGGAAACAAAACCCTGGGAAGGTCCTTTACATGGCTGCAACAAAAGGGACCCGACTCCCGCCTGACATGTGAAAGGGCCCCAACAACATAGTGGCTAATTGCCCCCCCAGCATCACCGGCCCCCGCTGCCTCCCGCGCAGCTTGCCGAGTACACAGAGGCCCGGCGGTCCGCCTGCCGCCCATGGACAGGTCCCAATCAGTCAGTGACAAAGGGCCAGGCGGCCAACGGGTCGGCCAACGGCTTGGGTGGGGAGCAAGGAGGGGGCATGGACCCAGAGAAGAAAAAGCGTCCTTCTGGAGAGCTCCTGCACAAGACGTGGAAATGTGCGAAAAAGAGAATAGTGCGGAAGAGACAGAATGGAACGGAGGATGAGGAGACCTTTTAAAAGGCACACATTAGGACCCCCATGTGAAAATAAAAACACACTGTTTCTTACACACAGTAACATCTACCGGACACAAACAGAAAGGGCAAAATGAAATTGCACCAAAAAGTCAAATTTGTGCTTCCAGTTTAAAAAGCGCTCAAAATTGTCAAACATACATAGTTCTACTTTTAAACACTAAAATGACACTTATAAAATTTACACCATATATGAGAGCAAGCGCAACAGCTACGATAAAGACAAGTACCATGAAAGAAAGAATAATCACTGATGAAGTTTCTTCTTCAATAGCAAAAATTTCACTACTAATTTTAATATGGAAGCAAAGACCATTTTTCGCTACTGTTTGCATTTTCATCCTTATTAATTCACAAATAAATCTCACATGAAATTAGAGTTAAAACTAAACATTTCATTTCCCAAATTCACTACAACTTTGTATAGTTTTCAATAAAGCAAGAAAGCAAAGTAAAAATGTGCATGTCAAATACAAAATGAAATAAGAGGAGCCGAGCCCCACGCAGGCAGCGCGGTTTCAGCGATGTGCGGAGCTCACCATTGAGGACGCCTCTGTGTGCGACGGATGCTGATGCTGCGCAACTCCTGGCTGCCACGAGCATGCCTGCGCAGGCATCAGCGAGCCGACCGCGCAGCGTGGTGCGGTGCAGCAATCCTCACCGTCACACGCTGCTCCGCTGGAGGGCAGCACCTCTCCTTCGGCTCACAGCCGATTGCCTGCCTGCTTGCCCTTCCCGTGGCCCCGGAGGTAGCCCCGACCACACGTTGCCGTCCGTCCACACGATGCGTTCGGACGATGTTCACATGCAGCCCCCCGTTCAAGCCAACGGCCGCACTCAGCAGGAGCGCTCCCCGCCGAAGCAAATCTCTCTCCCCCCGCGCACATCTCCGCGTCCCCCCTTAATAAGCCCCCTTTGTGTCCATCTTTCTCTCCGTCTTTGATAAGTTGAAGGAACAAAAAGAGAGAAAGACTGTGCGTTACTTCCGCAGCTTGGCGAGCATAAAGCTACTTGCATTGCCTCAAAAGAAGTTGCCCCAAGTTTGCTAAACTCAAGCAGCAGGCGTCCCCCTCGGCTCGATATTAATCCTAAACGTGTCGCCCGTTTCAGGCGAACATAACAAAATTAAAAACAAAGCAGAAAAATACAAAAGATGAAAATAATCCAGCCCGGCAAAGGGGGAACAGAGCTGCTTTGCCCCCGGTCCCGATTATTACTTCACATTTTCAATGTACGTGTCGGAAAATAAGGATATAACACAAACGGCACATATTTTTATCCTTTTTTTCTCTCTCAAAACCAAAAGAGCCCAACACACGGCAAGTGCTTGCGGGTTCCCAGCTCCGGGTGGCTCTAAAGAAAAGAGCGGGACATGGCTCCAAAAAAATCAAACAAACAAATAGCCCGACAACCAACAACAAAAAGCAGCAGCAAGGCTAAGGAAGCACCGGAGACGGGATGTTTAGACGGGGCTGACTAACGGCTCAGGGAGAGGAACTCCGCTCTTAAAGCCGCGATCCGAACACCCTCTATGCCACCGCTGCGCGCCTTTTAACCATAGTAGAAAAAATCACTATTGATCTTCAAATGGCGATAATTGAAAAGATCAAAAAGATTAAACAAAATTGGGAATGTGCTGACTTACCATGATACGCGCCTTTTCCCGTTTGCAACTTTTTGTTTTTTAAAAAAAAAATCTTGTCGAAAGATGCTGCATCGGAGGTGTCAAAATTTTCCAGCAGCCTCTTGATCGTATTACTTCCACGGCACTGCCTTCTAATGCCTCTGAACTTTTTTCCCTTTCTCTTTTATTTTGTTTGTGGTACCTTAGCGCTTTTGCTAAAGACTTTAAAAGCCTTCAGCTCAGTAAACCAGCACAAATTATCTTGCCACCTTGCAGGGCTCTGAAGCTTTGGCCGCTAACTTTGGAAGGCCCTTTACTACTGCATCAAAATTAGCATTGTCAAAGCAGTTAATGAATATTAATATTGTATTTGTCATTGGAGCTGGCCTGTTGCTGAACTCGAAGTCATCCATCAGGGACAAGATTAAGAACACAATTATTTCTGACTGACAGGGACCAAATCTGCGAGTTTTTTTCCTTCAACGATTTAAAGAAAAAGACACAATATCATCTTAAGGTGTCTCCCCAGAGACAAGAGACCAGATTAATACACTTTTAATGAAGCAAGATTTTATTGTGCGTGAACTGAGGAGGGAGGGAAGAAAAGAGCAATATTACAACTCACTAATTCAGCATTTTGCTTTAAGAAAAGAAGCCACAAACGGGATTTTTTGAGACAGTGTTCCAGAAATCCACAAAAACAATTTTTTTCGCGAGCCAAATTTTTCACAAGCAATCTAGTTTTTTTCTCCTCTAGGAATCAGTAGACTGGATGATTTTGCCATGATTTATTTTTACCTGACAGATGCGAACCCTCAACACGCAATAACAGTAAATAATTCCTTGCAAATTTAAGAATAATCACCTTTACAGAGAACATTAAGTTGGATACTAGCCCTCACAGCCTCATCACACATCTCCGTCAAAGTGGACCACACAGACTGCTCACATTTACACCACCGGGACACGTTAAAAAGGCAAGAGCCACGCTCTAAATCACTACATTGAGCACAGCAAACATGAAGAAACATATATCATCATCACATCTTTTTGGGAGCAGCTGCACGGGCCGGTCAGGAATCTGGAAGGACATGCGTGACAAACACTTTTAACATCCTCACACTTCAAGGCAGAAAGAAGTGTCCATCGCTCGCACCCTTATTTCCAGATGAGCAAAGTCACAAACAATTTATTACCCTCATCCTCACAACCCTTCAGTGAATGTCTTTTATGAGAGAAAACTTGTCTCTTTTTATTTACTCCGTTATTAAAAGTGTTAACTGAATGTACAAAAAAAATGAAATGACAAAAATAGGAGTCTGGTGTGTGAAATGATTCCACAGATGGTTCTTGTTAATCTGACAATGTACATAATTGTGTCCATATCAATGCAGTCACGAAAGGTGACAGCAACACAGATCTATGGTTTTTCGATTTTGTTTTTCTCCCTCTTTTTAAGTAAGACTTCATCAGCAACCAGCCTCCTAACACTTATTTTTACAGCATAATAAAAATGTAGCGTAAGAAGAAGATGGCAAGGAAATGACAGATGCAAAGCGCAAATGCTGCCACGGCGGCGGCGAGCGGCTACGGGTGCGGGTCAAGCTGTGGTCCGGCCGAAGAAAAGATGCTCCCCGCTGACCCCCTAATTCCATTAGCAACCCTTAGATGAACATCCTAAATTGGAGTTTTGTTCTCGAGGTGCCAAAGTGGCCCCCCAGCCTCAAGAACCCAGGGCTGCAAATACAGATGGCAATGTTTTTTTACCAAAATGAAAAAGCGGCTTAGAATCACTACACTTTTGTATTTTTCCTTTCGAAAGCCACCAGCGACGGCTTTTTCTGCATTTCTGCCATTATTCTAATTTAGGAAAATTCTTTAAAGTTAACTGCTAAAATTAAGTGACTGTTTTTCCCCAATTTAATTTTTTTCATTTTAATCTGCTATTAATCTAAAGGTAATTTCACTGGCAGATTTTTCATTATTAACTCTGAATTATTGTGGAGATTAAAAAAAGAACTTGCAATGACATTTTAATTATAGAAAGAAAAATGATAACAAATTAGATCATATTTTTTGCTTTACTTATATTTGTTAAACCTCTGAAATTTAAAAATGTATTTAAAACAATCACTGTATATTCTGTTTCAGTATAAACAGTTACTAAAATATACAGTATTACTGTTTTTAGCTGATTTCCTGTAAGAAATAATTACACATTTATAAAAAATAATATTAAAACAATAACAACACTGCTGCTACCAGAAAACAAAAATAAAAATAAAAGCTCAACATTACAATGGGATTTTTCCTTGGTTTTTCTATTAGGCCAATTACTATTTTAGTAAAATTAAAGTATTACCACAAACGAAATACACCATAAAAACGGTTATTAAAAAGATAATTGTACTGATGCCAGCACTCACACGTTAGAATACTAGAACTGGGGCCGTTCCCTAAAGCAAGCTCAGAGAAACACACAAGGAACTGGCCGATGGACAGTTGGAGACACACAGGTGTGGTCAGCGCACTGGCGGCCTGCAGCCTTAGACTCCTCGGCGGCGCAGCGGGATCGCATCAGCACTAGTATCAAATTAACTCTCCGACTTTGAAACTTATTGATCTGCTATTAAGACACTAGTGAACTTGATGAAGTGAGTGCTGTAGGTGACTCGAAGACTTCAAAGCCGCGTGCAGCCACATAAAACAAGCCGCTTTGATCCTCGGCTCCGATCTGGAGAGGGCTTTAGGAAAGGGAGGAAGAAACAGGCTCTCCCCACACCCGTCCTTTACCGCTGAGCGCCAACCGCCAACTCCAGCCGTTCTCACCACCGTGCCATAATGTTAATTGTCGGAGGTTTAACAAATGAGAAATGCACAAGAAAGAGCCGTTTTCACACAGAGCCCACTGTGGCCTCCAGGCCATCCAAAATAAACACACACACACAAACACAGCCAAGTTTCAGACATGAGCAAAGCTCATTCTTACACTGCAGTGTTGCAAACATTGAAAAAACACATAGTCTCTGCCTATAAAAATGTGTGCACATGTCAAACATATTAGTATAAATTAGCACGATGTACCAAAAGTGAAAGTGTTATAATGCCGCTTAGTCTTGGCAATTATCAAAGTCTAAAAAGAATATTGCGCTTACAAACAAATTAAAACAGTGTAATTGTAAGGCAAATCAAGCAAGCGTGACCCCTCCAGCCTGACATTCTGCTTCCCGACACACCATGGGGCCTCATTCACACTTTTTCTGTGCCCCGCTGGGTGGGGGTACATACTGTTTCATATCAGGGCAAAAATAAAGAATGCATTAGATCAATATCAGGGAGACACTACATCGCCTAAAAAGCTAAATACTCTAATTTACAGAAACATTGTTAATCATAAACAAGAAAACAGTTACAATTTTAAAAAAGAATACAATATAAAAATTGTTTTTCTCAATTCTAAATTTAGTTCAATGCATTTTAAAAGAACTGCAAGCCCATTATGACATGGCAAAGCTGCAGGCTTAATTTGGGTAATTCATATTTTTGAGTACATTTTTTTTTAATTACGTGAAGTGCTTCTGCTCACCTCTGTAGTCAAAACCGATCAGGACAGAGATTTTCACATTCAAACACTAAGATCTCGATATCAACCGTCATCTGTAAACAATGTAAACCACGGGATTCTGCTTACGCCTCTGTTGGCCTTTTTATTATTTTTTTTATTTGTGTGTAAAATACGGATTACCGGCACAGTGAATCATCACAAGGCCAAGTTCGCATACAAAGCCCGGTTCTCGAGAACCCCGTTCGCTCACTCAAGCATCACCTCTAAGTGGCTTAAATTAAGAGGAGTAAACAGACGATGAATGAGAGATGGTCAAATATTTAACATTTACCCTAAAGACAAATCTATTAGTATACGACAGGTCTGGGAGATGGAGCTATGCATTCTGATCAGACTCCTAAAACACAGCTAAAACAGCACATCAAAATAACACAACAAACACACAAAAATCAATTGCTGACTAAGTGAGCAGTAAGACCAACAACGAAAAATGACAAAATAATTAAATTTGAGGCAACTCTACCTTAATGTTTTTTGTTAGTGGTTTCTTAATGTATACGTATCTATAGGGCTTGTCACACTAACAGAAAACAGTTTTTAAAAAATAACATATTTAAAAATAAAATTGAATGCTAGCCAACAACTCTTAATAGTTATAATAAAGCAGCAAAACAACAATAATAAATAGTAATATACCACATGCATCTGTTTTTATTATTATCATCATCATCATCATCATCATCTTTTATTTAATATTGTTTACTCTTGCCCATACTTATTATTTTTTCTTTTTACATGACGTAGTTAACTGTGTTTAAGTTGTATCAAGATTTCTTTATCATATTCTGCTATAAGTACCAAGAAAATGGTACTTTCGGGGTTTTTATTGCTAAAAATAAAAATTTTCTTGGTCTCTATTTAAATGGAGTTAATATTCTCATGTGATTCTCATTCAAGTCCCACACAGTGAAATCATTTTATTATTAACGTTATTTTTCAAACCCACTTGCATTACCACACAGAAAGGTAAAATGTCCACTTTGGAAAGATTTACAAGCAAAGATAAATAAATAAATAAGTAATGAGGAATAAAGGGGAGCCGATGGAAGATGGAAGAGCACCACGGGAACAAGGGCCCTGTGCCACAAGCGTGTAAAAGAGAACTTTCACCAATTAGTGTGCAGAGAGAGGAGAGGCCTCGTCGCTGCTCCACCTCTCACAGAGCCTCACAGAGACGGGCCTTGCGGCTACGCTGTCATGTCAGCAGGATTGATCAACAGGCCCACCATTTCTAATGGCACGCTGTCATGAAGCTTCTGCCACAGGGAACCACCTGCCTAACTCCTCGCAGACAGCCGAGCGGATGGGTGCGAACGTATGCGCAAGCGCATCTCTCTGTGCATGCGTGTATGTACGACGGGAGGGGGCACCTTCGCACCTATTCTGTGCCATCGTGTCTTTTACCAACAGTCTGAAAAGGGGCTCACTTTATCCTTCCAACTCTGCCAGACATGCTCCCCCTCCCTGTATCGAAATGTGACAGGTGCGTTATTCTGCCTCATGCCACTGAACAAAGCTCACGTAACGGCTAGAACACAGGCAGAATGCAAATGGGAGACTTGCTGGAGGACGTGGATTGTTCGTGAACACATACAGTTTTAAAAAACGAGTGAGACAAAGAGAATATTAGCAATCGTAAATAGGTCAAGTAAATAAATGCATACAAAAAGTACATTAAATTCAGCAACGAAAGGAAAATTGATTTTGTAATTACGTAAATGAGTCAACTACAGACCATACTTTAATTTGTGGCTAACAAAAGAAACTGTGGCTGATACGCTAAATAAAATACTTAATGCCAAAGCTCATTCAGCACTTGTCTAATATTTTACTTTACTCCGTTTTTAAACGTTATAAAACGGAGTTGACAGTCTCGCTCCCTATCATTTTTGCTTTATATTAAATTCTGCACCGATAATTTAAAAAAGGTCCAATTAAGTTACTTGTGGCTAGCTTATAGGGAAAACACTTTATCGTATTTGTTTTCGCTATGGTCTTACCTAGCTAACAAAAAAGTCAAATAAAAGTTACAGAACTTTCGAGTTCAAGGTAGCTTTCACATGTGGTGTGCATGTCACGTACGGTAACCTTTTTTTATCGGTGCTGCCTCTGGTCTCATCAGTCGATGAAATTCTCCGCCCGCGGCAGTGGCTTAGCCAAGGGACATGGACCAATGGAAAAATATTTCATTGTGTTAGCATTTCAAATGGCGAGTGTGGGGTGGGGGACGAGAAGAAGCGCTAACCGATCATTGCCAGTGGAATTAATTGGCTATTCCGAGAATAATGTCCCTTAGCCAAGATCCTCGGAGGCCAAGCACTAGCGGAGGCCACATTTTGTTCGTGGTCTTCAAAAAGACACCGCTTGGGGAAATTGGCCGTATTAGGGTTTTAGCGCATTCCCCTATAGGCCACAAAAATAATCAGAGGCGGTGAACCAGACTCAGCTAATCCGTTCCCTAATTAAAACACAGAAAAACCATTAAACCTTACCATATTGCGAATCAACAGTAAAATAAAATAAAAGCAGGGGGAAAAAAACGAACAATTACCAAAAACTGGAACTCCATTAAAATATTCCGAAGAGAAATACGATCGAAAGAAAAATACACCACGAAGGAAAAATTGTGAACAATGGAGTCCACTCGGCTTGTGGCCAACGCTCAATAAACAGCTCAAGATGGAGCTGCCTTGGTGGTGCTTCTATCCTTTTATTCCGAGGGATTTAAGTTCGAGCTCTGTTTCACATTGCCCAAGCTTATGCAATGACCCCAACTGATATTAGTGTATCTTTAGACATATCTTAATCTAACCTTTTTAAAGCTCTGTGGCTTTCAAACTCAAAACAGCATAAAGAATGAGCATTGTTGGAAGGGCCTTGGGAGCCTCTTCAGACGCAGAGGCCTGGTCCGGGGCAAGAGCCCTCTGGATAAACATCTGCTTATGCAGCCGAATCAGCAGCTCTATAGACCAAAGTGGGAAAACAACAAGAAAAAAAACAAACCGAAAACCAACAAAAAAAGAAACCAAGATTAGGGAACCTTCCCAAAAGCTCAGTTTTTCAATATCGACTAGCATGGCCTGTAGCATGAGGTGTCGATTTCGCCCTCCGAAGACAGCACACAACTTCGCAGCAGTCCCATTATGTGGTCTCGGTGCTCATTGTGAATTCTGTCAACGAAGTCAATCTTATTAACTTCCGCGCTGGTTCACACATGACATTTTCTTCAATTTTCTCGCCGACATCAAAAACATCAATTAGCAGCTCGAAAATAGGAAGGAGCGAATGACAGAGCCCGATAACGGCAACTTATTTGAAGCTGAGGGTAAATCTATTCTCCGGTTTCTGAATGTGTTCATTACAATTGCATTTTCAAAGAGGACCTCCAAATAGCAAAGAAATTAAATTTATCTTCTAGAAATTTCCAGAAATTGTTTTTTTTTTTTTTTTTTTAAATCAGCCTCACTGCGCAACACAGAGAATGGTCATATTCTTTCTCCATCGTTACAGGTGATCACAATTCTCAATAAGTCGAAGAGCAGGAAATCGCATAAGTAATCTTTATCTAGCCAAATAAAATACAAAAACAAATATAGAAACTGCAAATATAAAAACAGTAAATCTAAAGGAAGCATTTATCGAAAAAGAGTAAAACCACATTTTCTGTTGAAGCTATAGTTGAAATTCTGTTAATTAAAAACAATTTTCTACAAAGCTTTAAACTGCACAAATATTTTGTCACAAATGCTAAATTATTACTAAAACAAAAATAGTTTTAATTACTCAAAATTATCAGCAACCTCAGCACAGAGCACAAGATAGTGATAAATTTTAATGTCTTTTTTTACTTAATGTATTTGAAATAGCTTTCTTTTGTTTGTTATAAATTGCAACATATACAACAAAAAAACCAACATATGTTTTGATACCATAATGCATTTCTAACAATAAAAGCATTCACAGTGAAATTAAAGAATAATTTTACAGATTTTTACAGAAACTATCCTGACAATAAATGTTGTGATAAAAGGAAAAAAACGTTTCACTTATTCTAACATACATCCTTTCTCCACTAGACATGCAATACTTCACAAAATACACAGAAATAAGATCCTCGACATTAACAAGAATCTTTGCTGGAGATATGGACCATCAACATTTTCTCCCCCAATGATGAATATGAAACTCAATAAACCTTGGTTAATAACCTTTAAATGAAAGGTTATTTTCTGCTGATATTTAAACACTGTCAGAGAGCTTCCTTATGCTTGAGTTACATCTCCTGGAGGGTGAAAGCGGCAGCAGCAGCCACAGCTCCATGGCCGCCGGAGCGGTTTGTGTGGACCTAATGCGGGTGAAAAGTGAAGCCAACATGCCAGGGTTCAGATCGTGTTGCCACGGCCCATTGATTTCTCATCTTTTCACATTATTTAGCTGCTTTTTATTTGCTTTCCCTTTTTTTTTTCACGTCACAAAAAGACAGAAATGTCCAAACAAGTGACAGTGGATGTATCTACTATCTGTCAGGAAGCACGTTTTCCCGGCACTGAACAATGTAGTGTGTGATTCAGTGCCGAGAACTGGCCAGATGAAAACACTGCTCCTTAATGGCCTAATCAGGTTTCTCTCCATCTGCATTTGTGAAGGAGAAATGGGTGGCATGTAGCAAGTAACCAATACAACGTACATGACTGTGGCCCTGACATTCGCAGCCAAAACTTCAGTCACAAAAGATACGTGTATTTTGTTCGGGGGGTGTATGGAATATAAATGCCCTACTCTGCAACTGCACTGGGTGAACTAATGGTAAGGCATGTACGAAAAGGCCCTGAACACAGAATGGACAGAGCAATGACCTTTGGATGCAACTCTTCGGTACAGGCCCACCAGTCCATTGCCAACCACAAGGCTCCAGTGCAAACCATGCAAAAGCATCAAATCTGGTCATCAAATTATTTGCCTTTTCATTGCAATTTTTATGCTTGCAGACAACAAATATTAAAAAAAAATCCTGATTTGATTTTTCTGTCATGTATTGTGAATATATGTTGGTTTTAAACTAGGGTTTTATAATTTAGTTTGAATTTTTTCAATGATGGTTTTAACTATTTATTGTAGTGGTTTCAGTAGTTTTTAATAAAGTCGGACATGATGAATGGAGAGATCATTACTGTTGTGTTGGACAGTTTTGGGGTGCATGCCCATTCTGATCCGGGGAAAAAAAAAATCCTAACATCCTTTATAGCACATAGATAATTGTCCAGAGAAAATAGGGGCACAGAATTCAATGTTAAAAGTGAAACAAAAAATTACAGCTGAAGGTAAACAAAAAGACAACATATAAAGAACTGTGTATCTAAACATGATGATTATAATATACAAACATATGTGCATTGCAGATGGATGCATTTAAAGATCTAAATAAGGAATTAATTTCAGCTTAGTGTGAAACCCAGTCATCACTGCAAAGCCACAAGGCCTTTAATGACAGAATGCCATTCTCCTCCGGGAGATGCTCTGCTCTCTGTTTGTGGCTGGAAACCTGCAAGGCGGAGCCTGAGAGGAGATTGGGTGGGGTTCTTTCCTTCCCTTCCTCTCAGCTACTGCAACCTGTCAGCTTCCCAGACACTTTCTTACTGGGTTTGAGAAGCCTGTGCTGGTGTTGGAAAGCTTTGACAGACTATGTGGCCTGTGTTCTCTATGGTCGCACCCCAGACCCAAAGTAAGAAAACATGATGGGGGGGGCAGATGGAAAGAGGCCATGAATATGTACAAAACACGAGTAAAAATGTTTTTTAAACACCATTAGCCCATTTGAGGCTTTGTAAAAGGCAGGCAGAGAGTGGTGTTTAATTGTCCCTAATATGTGTAAAGGTCGTGGTACACACACACACACGCGACCCCACTGTATCAGAGAATACACATGGCGTGGACGGTAATGCCCTTCGGTGTGACACTAATGGACTTTCAATGAGGTGGCAACGTGCAGGAAATGGACAGGCCTTCACGTCACTATGGGTGTAAGAGGAATGCTTTTTATTTCATTTTGGTTTTTTAACAGCGCACATGTAGAGCAGTTGTCCTTTGGATGGCGTGGGTGGGGGGGGGGTGCAGGAGTGAGATCATGATTTTGCCCTCAGCCTCCCAGGGCAATTGCAACATGAGGATAGGAAGCTACCCCAGAGCAGAATGGCTTGCTCAAAAAGAAAAAAATAAATAATGAAAAAACTAAAAAATAAATAATAGCAATAATAGCAAAATAAATAATAGTTTCAAATTTCAAAAATGTAAAACAGGAAGGTAGAGTCAAAATTAATATGATGTACTATTCTTCAAGACACGCACAGAGGAAAGTTAATAAAAGGAATCAAAAAAATTGTTATTCCTATCAAACCACTTCCTCCTGACATCAATTAATTTTTAGAGGTGAAGCAGTTAAAGGAGAAAGTTTCTGCAGATATTCTTCCATTCATAATGAATGCTCTTGTTTGTTTATGTTTTCACTGACTTTTGTCTCACCACAACAACTTCATGCCCCTTTCACCCCTAATGGTGGTGTTTCAGTTCCTCTGTAAATAAGAGTGTACTAGCTGAAGCAAATGAGATTAGGGACAAAAGTTAAACTGTGCAAGGGAGAAAATAAATCGGTAAAGGTCAACAAATACTTATCAAAGCATCAAGACCACCTCTTTTTAAATTCAAATGTTGGTGATGATTCACTTGAGCCTCAGAGATATAGGACTGTTCTTTAACAGTAAATAGCTGAGGATCAACTCTATTTCTAGGTGGAAAACACCACCATAACCTGGCCATATTCAAACCTCTGCCTAGTGTAACACAATCTAAATTTTTATTTTTTAGATTATATAAACACATTTACATGTTGATGATTTTTGGTGTTATTTTTATCATTTTCACTTTCAGTCAATTTGAGTACAGCCATGTTACTTTGTTACTGACAGTTCACATCTGTCTTCCGAATTATGTCCAGCACTGGGCCTTTACAAATTCTGTCTTGCACGTGCCGTGTTTACTAGTAAGTTGCCCTTCTGTGCCATAAAAGCGTGTTTTTAATGAGCTCTGTCAAGGTTAATTGGTAAGCTAAGATCTTTTAGTCATGTGTTTTAGTATGAAATTAAACCATTTCCTGGTTTCTCAGACTTGTTTAATTAGAAACATTCCGATTTTAATTTTCAACAGCGCTTACTACTGTAATGTTGATTTTGTTATGGAGTACTTTTTCCCCATTTCAATGTTACTACACATATTTAGGAGAAACACAAACAAAAAACAAGGCATTCAAAGGTGCAAGCACATGGATCCAGGAGGTCACTGTGCAATACCATCCAAAGAGCACAGGTCTATGTGCATGATGGGAAAGCCAGTTCTGGTTTAGAGGTGGCAAAAGGACATAGCGTCTACAGCTGCGATGCATTTCTGTTTAAAGAGCTCAGAACCACCTACGAGCCGCATCTTGAGCCGCACAGCACTGCAGGGATGGCAGGCACATCTGTAGAAACTCTTGTAACAGATGCCACAAAATGGACATAAACTTTTAATGATAGAAATTCATATAAAACACTTTTTTCCTCTCAATAGCTTCAAATCACTCTCTAATACACACGTGCGCACACACACACACACACACACACAATGCATGTGTTAATCCTCCCTAAACTGTAACAGTCACTTGCTATTAGGAACCACATGAAGTGAATCTGCCCATATAAAGGGTCCTGTAATTACAGCGGTGAGCGAATTGAGGTTACGCTCGCGGAGAATCCTGACAATGTATAATTACGGATTCCTTCAGTGAACCATCGCATTTAACGATCATTCAATCCATCTTCATTTCCCTGGACACCACCCCAATTGATGGATTGTTATCATTAGCAGAAGGAAAATGTGGCAACTTGGCAAAGGGTTGTGGGGAAACAAGGGTCTCATGCCCCTTCTCGTAGAGTGCTAGCTCGTCTATCCTGTGCAGGAGCTGCAATCTCAGAGTGGACACATGAGATCAGAGGGTGGGGTAGAAACTGCTCACAGTGGGACAATACATGGAGGTTGGTTGAGTGCATTTTCCTCACCTGACCTAAGAAGGTCCAGCATAACCCCACCCTTGAACCATGTGAACATCTTTAACCTCAATAAACCCCCTTTCCACAACTCCTAACCTCTGTGTGTGGGGGGAGGGGCTTATACACACCCACTGGTATGGAGATGCCTCTGAGGCTTGAGGAGCATTTGGAACTTTTGGTGAAAGGTTCCCTAGGCGCTGCGTGACATGACAACGCAAAATAAAAGCGGACAGCAGGTGGCACAATACAGCAGCAGGCTCCTGGAACTGGGCAAGCTGACACAGCGGGCCCCCAGCCTGCCTCTGGGAAGAACTCTGTAGCCAAACATAGACTGCCGCTGTTTCACTTGTCCTTGTCCAATTCGGGATGGGCAGGGAAGACAAGGGACGAACGGTGGAACATGCAAGCAGAGGCTGGGACACACTTGTGTGGCAAACATTCCGAGGCCAGGGGCAGGTGCACGTCACAACAGCTCAGACTTGGCCCTTTGCCACTGCAACTGTGGAGACTTGTGCACTATGTATTTAAGTTTATAGCTATATAAGGAGCAAGTCAGGATGTGTGTATGATAAGTATGTGTTGTGTAGTGGGGGGCCATGGTCGGAAAAAGGCCCCATCACAAGAGGGCCCCTCAAATCACGGCTTTTCGTTCGTCTCGCCATAGAGTTTGTTTTAGCGGCTTTGCAGGCGATATTTTTGTCTGAGCCGCGAGCAGCAAAGGCCCACTTTAGGCGCTTCCAGCAGACTATGAGGCCAACGTAAATGCCCATCATGCTCCAACCAATGAGGAAGTTGGCAACACATATTTTGGCGGTGCCTTTGAGCAGTCCCCAGTCTTCCAAGTTTTTAACTAATGAAGCTAAATTTAATTTGAAAAATGCCCAAACTTGCATGCATCCAGACAAGTGTAAGTGCATACTTATCATAAATGACATGCATTGTCTTTCCTTTATTAACCTAATCTGTTGACCAATATCACTCTCAATGCCTCTGGCATTTCCCCTGTCAATCAAGGGGGAGGGGAAGAGGGAAAAAAGAAAGAAAAATCACAACTCAAATTGGACAAAGAAGCTGATTTCATTGTGTGATTGAAACAACTGCTATCTGACGTCTACAGAGGAGGGGGCTGAGAAACAACAATAAAAAGAATGAGTCGTACTGCTCTCAACGTGATTATCTCCATCGCCTTACAGCATAGGGTTCGTGGGTCATCGACGCTCGAGGAAGGCGGCAAGTCTTGCCATTTCAATGATTGGATTTTGTGTGAATCTCTCAATCGATTAGGTTTCGGCGAACCCCAAGGACCTCACTGAGGGGATCTCCCGTCCCAGCTCACCAGCTGCAGCCCGCCGAATCCCGCCCCCCGCCCCCCTTTCCATACCCCCCCGCCGAATCCCGCCCAGCATCTGTCCCACTGGGGGCATTAGAGCACCACTCCAATAATAATAAATGCTAATCTTTTTTTCAGACCTAATAAAGATCAAAATTGAGGGAAAAAAGTATCGGCTGGAATTCTGATACTGGGAAGACCAACCTATTCCCTTCAGCAGCTCTACAGCATGACAGACGGCCATTAAAATGCAGCCAACTGCTTGCTTCCTAAAGAGCAGAAAACCAAAACAGAACCAACAGTAAACAAGATGACTTAGCTGAAGACAAAGAAAAATAAAAACAATCAAGTAAATAAATAAACATTTCAAAAGAATGTATGTTATATTAGTTCAATTACACAAGCCTAGCCCATTGCATTATGGGAGAGAAAAACTGTTACAAGCCAGAGCCCGTCACATTTTCATGCTCCTCTAGATTGTACCTGGAATGAACTCATCAAATGGGTCATAGCCCATTCTCCAGAAGAGGGTGGGTAGAAAAAAGCCCGGTAAAGGGCCTTCTGAGTGCCCCACTTGGACCCATCCACCTGTTGCTATCTCAGAGGACGTCATCAAATCGTTTACATTCAGTTGTATCTGCACTACCATTCTCACCATCTAGTCATCTCTTACTGGTCATCCAGCCCTGCCCCCATGTCCCTGAACTCCAGGGGGCGCCTGGTTACTGTCACCACCCTCATCTGTAGACCACTGACCAATCAGGGCTGAGATGCTGAAAATTAAACCAGAACTGACCAAAGTGGTTTGATGAGCTGCGATGATGTAAAACAGAGCCGAGCACCTGAGTACTGAGCACCACAAGTGCCAATGACACTATAGTGAAAAACTTTCAAAACAAATCTGCATCCTGTTTCTGCTAAAATACTAATTTTACTATGATTTGAAGAGAATATCTACTACCAGATTTACTGGACGACTGACAGAAAAAAAGAAATAAAAAAAAAAACATACTAACAAACAAAACTGAAAAATTATTAAATATTTAATTTTTATATCCGCATTCACACAAATTTTTATAAAGCCGTTTGTTATCACACATATACACAAACCTTTAAATAAACATCCTGTAAGATCAGACTAAACTGGCCTCTCATACTGACCTCTCTTTGTACCACTTACTTAGGCAAGCCTACTGAGGTTGCAAAGGCATACTATAAAAAGGAAAAATAAATACACAAACAAACTGGCTCCAAAGTTAAAATGGAATGTAGGGCCAATTGTCTCTGAAAAATGAAGGGTCCTTGCAGACTACAACACAGGTGATGCTCTATTCATGTAGACATTAACAGCTACATAGGCAAGTTCTTATATTAATTACACAAAAGTGTAGGTACTGTTTAAACACAGTGAACATCATCCATACAGCAACCATTATGCACGCTAGAGCCAAAGGGCCAAACTACAAGCAGCTTCCAACAGGAATGTGCAGGGGACACCAGGATGGCTCCCATCCGAGTGGCTCTTGTCACTTGGAGAGGAACTTCCTCCGCCCCGTGAAAGGGCACATTAATCAACTAATGGCAACACACACCACGTCCAGCCAAAGGCTTCATTCACTGACCTTTGAAGAGAGGGATTTTAAAACAAACAGCCAGATTCCTGCAAGCGGCAAGGGGTGGAGTGGGGGTGGCGGCGTGTCACCAGCAGCTGCATGCACAACCCGTGTAAAACTTCATTCACTCTTCCCATCAAATGCAAAAAACTGCTTTTTCCTCTACCACTAATTAATCTGTCATTTTGCATGTTGGAAAAGAGTTTTTTAATCAATTCACCCCCCCCCTTCCTGGTTTACAGATGAGTATCGTTCTGTCTTTTCTGCGCTGCAGTTGGACAGCTTTCAAAAGGACACGGCTTCTTTCTGCAAGGAAGCTCACATCCTTGATGGCTTTCAAAACAGGAAACGCGACAGAAAAGAGGAAAAAACTGTAATGCCCTGTCGATGCGGCCCGCCAAGAAGCACCCCATTCGGGCTGAAACAAATAAGCCTTGGCGTCGCAATCGGGCCTCAATCGGGCGCTGGCTGATTCTCTGAGCTTCTTTGACGGGCAGCAATCGCTCTTTGTTCCTCACATACGTTGGACCCTAAAATAAATTTGACAATTATCACAGTGAAATTATAAAGATTAGACATCAGTTAATGTCAGCCTCTCTGGATGGAACAAAACCACAATTTTCCATCATAGTTTTTTTAAAATCAGGCAGGCACTCTTCCTGTGGCCATATGTAAGTGCTCTTTCTGCATTTATACAAGATGGTATGTACAGCTCAATGTGCTGCACAATGGTGCAGAACTGTTTGCAGCCCACTTTGAGGCTGAAAACTGCAGATTCTGCAGCTACACCTGCACTGACACAGTGTGTAATTCATATGTTTTAGAATCCAGCTACTGGAAAACAAAGGTTAGAGATTGACAGAAAGAATGTAAAGGAACCATAAGGTTCACTACAACTGCATACATGATACATTGCCAGTTGAGGCACAGTTGTTGCTCAGTGCAAAACCAACACACGTGATATTAAGGCAAATTTCTTTTCCCTAGCTAGTAAAGAAGTACATTTAACATTTCAGATAAACTAATCTGTTATCTATCCACTTTTTCCCAATGCAGGCTGATGTGTCAAAACAACCAATAATTAAGTGCTAGAAAAGGTGTGATTCTGTCTGTATGACCTGAACACTGTTCTTCCCAAGTCAGGATTTTTACACACACACACACACACACACACACACACACACACACACACACACACACAAATTTAAAAAAAATACATAAAAAATATTGAGGCTAAAAGATGCACAACGTGCTTTCCTCACCAAAAATGTCAACCACTTGCACTGAACCACACTTTTTTGGACAGGGTTGGAATATTTTTCTATTACGTTGTATATTTCTCTATCTGTTCTTTGCTGGTAAAACAGATCCATCATTTTAAAAAACCATTTCCCTGTTGTGGAGCTTCTGCGTGCAAAAGTGCTGCTCCATTGATTTCCTCTGCCAGAGACTGCCTTTACTCCGGCCGCTCCCCAAACCGTGTCATTTTACCACAGCTTGCCTTTTTAACTTTTTACTCCCATGGCAAAGTGTGCAAACGACAAGGGGGTATGGGGGTGCTGTGGGTGGAAGAAAGGAAAACTGCTGTACATGCACTCCGAAGTTTCACTTATTGATTTCTTTTTGATGCAGACGGAAAAATAGGAGTTCAAAGCTAAACGGAATCTTTTTTGATCGCCATTACAGATGTAGTGTATAAAAATGTTTGAACTAATTCTTTTGTTCTGCCAACGGTCGAATTCAAAACGGACCTGTTAAAGCCCAATACGGTTAATCTGTTGACCAGTCAAAGTAACAAAACCGTGATTCCCCTGGACCTGGTGCATGTGAGTCAAGTGTGAGCATGAAGACCTGAATGCTACCTGCAAGGTACAATGAGGCCACACAACTGCGCACACAGTGCCATAGGTGGAACTTGTCATAGCTCTATCAAATGGTGACAAGAGAAACAGTACAGTCTGTTATTACTGGGGGAAACCGATAACTACTGGGCTGCCACAGCTGCCAATCCCAGCCCAAACTGGAATCAACCACAAACACTGGTGTCAAAGCACACGGGAGACATCACTGGTTCATATGTTTTAGCCAGCAAAGTCCTAATGAAGAGTGGTCTGACTCTTAACTACTTAAATACACAAACTGATTCTTGAAAATTCCAAAGACAGACGAGGACTTGCCACAGATTGAGCTCATGTGGCCTGGGGGCTTCAGGGGTGGGACCAACCAAAGTGCTCACTGAAAAAGTGGCAAAAGCCCCTTTGAACAAGTCCTTCATTCCCTCCAGTTTTTAAATTGTACAAAGATCAGCCAAAAATAAATTGATTTCTTCTGCGCTGTCTGCATGGGTTATCAGGTCGAGGTGGAAAAGTGTCTCTGCCTCCTTTACAGACACCGCTGTTGGTCAGAAATCTGAATTCCATTTGGCAGCAGCTGCGCCGCAAGCCGACGCAGCTCTGTTGCAGAAGTTGAAGAGGCACCGAAATGGACTGCTCCACTAACCTCCACCTCCATCCCCAATGGTTTAAAATGGCAACCATCCAAGTAATTACATAGCAGGGAGTTACAATGCAGCGGAGAGCTGGTTGTCTGGGGTATGTTGGCAATAGCTCCACACAACTACACAAACACCAATAAGGGCAATACTTTCAATGTAAGCACACTCTCCAACATGAGTGGCACAATTTAGTTAACACAAATGTGTTACATTTTAAATATTTCAGATACACCCAGGTCCCATAGGGGCTAAGGAATAAAAAAAAGACTGTCAATTCAATGGTGCTTAAAGTTAATTCCATTTGAAGGACAATAAAGTTTGCAAAAACAACAAATGCCACTCTTACCAGTACTGTAATAATAATAATGCCTGAATCTCCAAGTCCTATCATGATTTGTCCTATCATGATTCAAAATTGACATTTTGACATTTTTGGCTACTCATCTGCTATTTGAACACAAGGTGGAGACAATCCCAAAATCCCTTTTACAAAATGTTACTTCCTGTCTGCATCATTGTAGTGTCACTGTACGTTAAAATGGCGTCTTCTCACCTAATCACATAATCAACAAAGTCTGTGCTAAAAAGAAAACCGGTATTGTCAAAAAGACTGCTTCACTCCAGACAGACTGAAGCATACTATTTAAAAAAAAAACAATAAATAACAATATATGCTAACAAAACAAAAATAGGAGGTGTGTCAACATTTAAATAAAGTACAGGTTTCTGAAAAACAATGTAATACTTGGGAGAGTATAAAATTACCTACAAACTTTTATTATTTAGCAAACTATCCTTAGGCTAACTTTAAAACTTTTGCATTTGCATTGTAACACCTTCAAGGACTGTCAGAATAAAGTAATTAACGTTTACACTAAGTATTTATACTCCTTTGTGTCTTCCTGCTTTATTACATTCCTACTGACAGCAACTTTCTTTACCATTGTGAGGAGGCACCAGACCGCTGAGGAAACAGAGAAAGTGATGCGTCAAATGGCTGGGTTGAGGAGAACCAACTGTCTAGTTACCGACAACTGGCTCATGCTCCACATAACGAGACTGCTACGTTCAAAGAAATGCACGCCACTGGTAATACTCCGCCAGTTTTACATCACATTTTACTATCTCTAATGAGGCACTAAATACAACACTGGGTTTGTCTAAACTATATTTTTCTCCATTCAAATCCTCAGATTTATTCAGCTCACATACACACTTGTCAAACTCATTTCGTTTTCTCCTTCCTTTTTTAAAATGTTGTTAACAAGACAAATGAACGAATAAATACACAAATAGCATGTTTAGATAACATTAATAATGTATGATAAGTAAGTTGCATTTTGACAGTCTCCTGCTATAGAAACACACACACACACACACACACACACACACATTTTTTTTCTGCTGAGACTCAAGGCGCTCCTCTTGCTTGAAACAGATGGTTAAGGACTGTCAACACAGATTGGAATCTCATAGCACCTGAGTAGGTAGATATTTGTGATGTTAAAAATTACAGGTATGAAAAAAGTTTCAGCTGCATTTAAGTAGCAAACAAGCACAAGTGTGACTAACAAATGACTGCTGCAATCTGACCTTCCATAACCCTGACTCCCTTTTTATTCACACTTTATTACTGTTTCGTGGCCTGGCTGACTCTTATCCATCACTTATAATATCTCATTCTTTAATGCAGCTGGCTATTTTTCCAGAGGAACTCTAGATAAATGCTCAAAGGTATTACAGCAGTATTGAGAGGTGGGGCTTGAAATGGCAACCTTCAGATTACAAGTCAATGTCCTTAACTGCTATCTGCTTCCCTTAAAATAAATAAGGTGTGGTCTGAGAAGCAACAGAATCAGGTGTGGTTGAAGCTCCCTTGCCCTTTCTCAACCGTGACCTCCTGGCTACTGTGACACATTCTACCCCAAATGAAAGTCTGTGAGCATGAACTTGTGCGTACTAAAGCTCTGTGTGGTATGCTAACCCCATTTACTGGGAGCTTTCCAAAGTCCTCTGTGCTTAATAATACTGGTGACAGAATGTTTCTCACAATACAAAATATTGTTTGCTATTATTGTAAAATAATAAAGTAATTCAAAAAACAACAAAAAAAACATTTGTTGCCAGTACAGATATTTGTAGCATGCTGTTTAAAAAAAAAAAAAAAAAAAAGTTTCTTTTGGGTTACAGTGAAGTTGACCCACTTCTCATGGTAATAAAAACTGGAAGAGCAACACATGCGGGTTGAGAAATCTGATATCACGTTTCAGGGCAAATGACCTGGTCTGCCTTGCACAGCCCAAAACAGCAGCTGGACTCTGGGCAGGACTGCCCTCTTTACACACACACACACACACACACACACACACACACACACACACACACACACACACACACACACACACACACACACACACACACACCTGTCAAAGTACCCAAGTGTGCACTTGCTATTGACATGCAGAAGCTTACATGTGCACACTTTCTGTGTAATATTTAACTGTGACATGATGCTCANACACACACACACACACACACACACACACACACACACACACACACACACACACACACACACACACACACACACACAGACACACACCTGTCAAAGTACCCAAGTGTGCACTTGCTATTGACATGCAGAAGCTTACATGTGCACACTTTCTGTGTAATATTTAACTGTGACATGATGCTCAGTCACAACAACACATTCTTCCTTTTTTTCCCCTGTGTGACCCATGCCACCTGATTGACCCCCCACCCCCCCCCCCACGTGGAGCAGGAGGCCAATTCACCCTGGCAGAAACTCCACCCAACACTGTCATGCTACTGGCTACAGCTCAGTCAAAACAATGGATTAGACAGTGAACACACAGAGGGCCTGCAGGTGTTTCTAGCACACCATAAGCTTCCTTAAAAAGAGAGATGACTTTCTGAGTGCTCTGTGCTCACCGAAAAGAAATTAGTAAGCTTTAGTTAAATATACCATCTCGTGTGGGGTCCAGGAGGAGCATGACCACCTGTTGGACAATGCTCACGACCAAGCCACATTAGTCACACAGTTGTAAACATATGTGCAACCTGCTTTCTTGCCACTGCAGGGTAGCACATCCCAAAAATAACTTCAAAACATGTAAAGAATAAAAGAACACAATGCAGAGGATACTTTTTTTTTTAGCAGAAATGGAGAACTTCGTAAGAAGTCTCAATGGATGTTTTGCAAGTATAAATGCAGTAAAAGTTTGCAGAAACTATTGAGGTACTACCTACTGAGAGGATTTTCAGGAAACCTTATGTATCAGTATGAAGGGACTTTTATGGGAGTGCTGGGCAAATGCTTTGTAGCTAAAATATTTGACAAAAGCTCAAAATGACCCCAAACATCCTAAACTGCCATCTATGTGGAGATATTCCAGATTATGGGACTGTTATGAGTGGTGCGTGATGTCAGACCTATCCTGGATGCTAACATTCCTACAATATTCGATAACATTGTGGTGATGCCACAGCTCCTCTCAATCACCTGCTCCTCTCCCGCCTTTCCACCTCGGCGAAAACTTTCCCAAGGCACTTCACTGCACAGCTCTGTGAAGAGGTCCTATCTCGACTTACTGCGTCTTCCCCCAGTCACATGACCCTCCCCCTCCCCTACACTAATTGGTAACTCTGTTGAAGCGCAGCAGGCTTTACAATGAGACACCTGGAGATCTGTCAAAACAAGTTTCCCTGTGAAAAGGTCTTGAGTGGCCATGGTGATGCAGCAGCGACCATTCCCTTAGTCCCGCTGTTAGTAACCCACATGGTAGGAGGCGTCACTAACACACTTAAAGAGGTTTTCTTGGCATGGTCATCAAGACAATGGAAAAGAACCATTTATTAATATAACAATGCCTATCTTTATCATTTTACTTACATATATTTTTTAAATCTATTGCGTCATTTAAAGAAAACTACATTGGTGGAATTGCATTAATAAATATGTCAATAATAATTTGTGCTGGACAAAACTGAATTTAAACATTTTGTATCTCAAAATCCTGTCATGGAATTTAACAGTGATCACCAGGACACTAGATATTGGTAGAGCACTAGGCAATGAAACAGCATGTCTACAGAGAAGATGAAAAGGCCTTGTGAGGTCTGCTGCAGCGGCAACCTCTGCATATGAGGTGAACATTTATTTGTTTGTTTCTCATGTTGCACAAAACAAACAGGTTGCACATTATACCTTGCATGTGTGTGTGTTCCTCTGCCATCACCACACACCATGACAACCATAGCTGTACACAGTTACACACAGACGCATACACACGCAAACACACCCAACCTTACTAGTCGAAGCTTGCTAAACAAGTTCCAGCAACAGCACTTGGGGAAGAGGGAAAGAAACACAACAAGCAGGTGAGGGTAACATTAGTGCCTTTCCTGACAAAGCGTCTGGGAGGCTTTGATTACCTTCCACACAAGTTCTTTGACAAGTAATTCAGCTACTCAACAAACCATCTTCCTGGGGTCTCAGTCCAACATCATTCCAGTCTTTCGACACTCAAGTTTAATAGGAATCCATGAGCTAAACATGTCTTTGGGCCAAAGCTCACAATTGTCAACAACAGTGCTGACAGCACCAAGGCTGGCCCGCCATTTTTTCTCGGCACTGTTTCCGTAACCATTAGTGTGTCTGCAAAACTGCCCCCCACATGATACAGCAAAGTCTCTGACAGGGACACAAACATCTGTCCTACTGCAGCTACACTGGGGACACAGTGCCCAAGACCTACTGAAAAACTGATATGGGGTAAATGAGACAGACAGCAGACAGCCTTGTCTTGACTGAGGTGGCCCCAATTCTGTGCAATAACAAGGCCTTTCATTAAGAGGATCACAGTAAATGGGACTTGTTTACAAATCCGGCCATCAGGAAAGGTCAATCACAGGGGTCTAAATTGAATGGGAAGATATGTGGCACCATAAATCACTATGCACAGTCAACCTTAATGAACAAAACCACAGAAAACAGCAACTGCACTTTTGCACTCTGAGCTTGTAAGCCAGGTTATGGAGGAAGAGATTGGTCTATCTAGCCGTCCTGCTGCTGTTGAGTGAAGCAAACAGGCGAGCAGGCAGTCACTGAGCCAACAAGAACATGGGTCACCACCACCTCTCAACAGCCCCGGCCACCCACTACAAACACAGAACTTCAGCCTCTTGGTCTTGTCAAATTTAAATCTACTGAAAATCCCTAAAGAAAAATAGGCAAACAAGGCATGGGAGGAGGAAGCTGGACAGTGGAGGGTGGTGGGGGCCTTGGGTGCAGGCATAGAACCACAGGAGCAGACAACAGACAGCAGCAGCAGCAGCAGCAGCAGCACCAATAGAACATTGCATATTTCTAAAAAAAAAAAAAAGAGAGAGACTTGAATACTTGGAATTCAAATTATTCTCACCAACTGAAATTGGTGAAGGCTCAGATCTCCCTGTCCGGGGAATTCCAAGCAGAAGGGGGCCTGCAATGCAAAGACGCACAGGTCCCAGGTCACACAATTATAAATTTACAGCATCCTACTACGGCCAAAAAACAAAGCATGACTATGGTAGAAGGAAAAAGAAATTATTATTATTACCATTATTTTTATTATCATTATTGTCATTATTATTCTTATTGTGTACCCCTTTACCCTAGATGTAAAAGGTCTCGGCTCGGGGTGCTGTATTACATACAGGGACATAGAGGGAACATAAGATTGTGTGTGTTTGAAGCCCATCTATAACTGCAGTTGGGGAATAAGTGCCAGACATTTCACTTTAAAAATTGACTTCCCCTGCAACACTTGTTACAGTGGTTTCTTTATGACAACACGGGGGATCTTTATCTTTGTCCACGGGAGTTGTAAATATGCCTGGCCCATAAAAGGCAAAGAACATCATCAAGCTAGACATCATGGGCATGGAAAAAAGAGGAAAAAGGAAGAGAAACAAGAGAAAAGAGATAAATATACAAAGTTCATGTTGGTTTGTAAAAAGTGAGGCTAATTGAATGTCTCTGCGCCACACACACACACACACACACACACACACACACACACACACACACACACACACACACACACACACACACACACACACACACACACACACACACACACACACACACACACACACACACACACACACACACACACACAGACACACACACACACACAGACATACACACACACACACACAGACACAACAATTAAACCAGAGCCCATTAACTGCCCATTAAACAAAACAGATAACTGCTTTTGTATGTTCCCTGCGGAATTCATCTCAGCTAACTGTCAAATACACTCTCTTCACAACTGCTGAGGTCCAGCAGTGTGTGCACTCTTTCATGATTTCTCTGTACACACTCCCATGTTGACCAGCCCCTTCCCTAATCCTACTCTGGACAACCATTATCAATACAAGTCAAGTTGCTCATGCAGCCATGGTTTTTGCGGCATTACATAACTTTCCACTTCGGAAGAGTAATTTTTTCACCTTGATTTACACCACTTGGTTTTAATGGCAGTACAAATATAGATCCTACCCTTTGTGGACACAAGATGTATCCATTCTTTCACTGTCCCACTTTCACCCCAATTCCACATGCTCACCATTTCCATGAACATATGTTACCAGTGGGGTCTCATGTAGCTGTAATATATGATGAATTTACGGTAGTTTGTAGACTTCCATTTCCTAAACAGGCATGAGACCAAGCTGAGCTTCCTATAGTCAGTTAGGAGAGGAAGGGAAAAGAACCTTTGTATGTTGAAACCTCTGCTTTCATTGTAGGAACGGAGACCCAGCAGCAGTATGAAAGACATTATTGAGGCTTTAAATGAGCTCTCACTGAGTGCGTTAAATGTGGCATCTTCTTCACTGACGACATTAATTATTATCCCTTTTTACATGGCAGCGCTGCTATTGGCTGGGATCGCACAAAGCAAGCAAGGCGAAGCTAAAAGAATGAGAAAGAAAACGTCCTGGGGAATGCAGAATAGTACATCGGCAATGCAGAGGAGTCTCTTGAGATGCCAGCAGGACTCAGGCTCTCAGTTCAACCACTACAGCCTTAGCCTCATACCAAAAGGGTCCTTCCACTTGGTGCCCTGCACAGTAACTTGGTACCAGTCCTGCACACCCTCCTGTGTCTCTCCTCTCGGAACGCAGCAAGAACGCACCAAGTACCCCAAGAAACCTCATGAGGCCCCAGAGCATTAAATGCTGCCCCAACTACTCACTCCATCAGAAAGCAGCTTGTCCTCCTACCAGCAGAAGGACAACAGATGCACAAAAGACAGCATTTAGCCGCAAAAGATAATTCTACTTCTGACCTTGTACTACTGGACCCAGCCTGGGGAGAGAGTGTACAGCTCCCCCACAAATAGTTGCTGTAGTGTCTGGGACTGTGTGCAAGAGCTTTCATTAAGTGGAGAGCGTGCACCCCCCCCCCCCACACACACAGCTATTGTCTGAACGGTCCAGGTGCATGGGTATGAAGGCAAGAGGAAGAAAGGACCAGCAAGTCATCATACTGTTATCTTTCTCATAACAAAGGAAAATCTTTTTAAAAAAAAAACAATAAATAGTGCAAGAAACGGGAGGGAGACCAACTTTGGGCACTTTCTAGAAGAGGCGTACACAGTATGCCACAACACGGGGTCGTGTGCTCCTCAAAGAGGCAGCCTCAGGGTGACAGGCTGGCCCTGGACCAAGGTCTCACTGCACGTTCCTGGCAACAGTCTCATTAGTCAGTCCTTGGCATCCCACAGGCCCAGCTAGGAAACAGTTAACCCTTAGGCAACACCCCCTGCAAATCACAGGCTGGCAGAGTCCAGGGAACAATGGAGGCATTGTTGGGCCCAACAAAACTCAGAGGGAATGACACCCCCCCTCCTTTTTGTTTCTGCCCCAGTTCCCAGCACATCACTTTTTACAACTATCACTGGAACTGGACTCTTCCTCTGCTAAAGTTGCACGTTATCTCATCAACTGTCTGCTAGCTCGGCAGCCACCTTTGTCAAAGGCAGTTGACAGCACTTACTGTTGAAAACCTTTCCTTTGTGTTTGCATGTTTGTGAATGTTTGAGCTGTCATTTGTGTCATCAGGATGAAGTCCCTCGCTCCGTAAGGACAAACAAGAGAACACCAGTTGGTGATCTGTGGACCCTGGCCTCTATGATGACATTAGAGGGAAGGAGAAGTGTCCATTTAAAAACTTTTGTATTGTTGTTTATTTTAAACTGAGAAAAATTTGAAACAGTACAGGGACCTCAGGGTCAAAGGTTAATCTAAAATTCATATGGATTAGGGTACAGAACTACTTTCCTTCTTCAGTTGAAATGCATGACTGCAAACTGACTCCAATGTGAGTTCAAAGTGGAAGTTTAACAGAGTATGGTCTCACAGAGCCCTGAGGGAGACCAGATTCTCCAAAGTTCATGGTGGAGCTACTCAGACCTCTGTGGTAGAAAAGAAGTGGTCTCTTGCACAGGAGACACAGGGCGGCCTGCACATTAGTGGTGGCAGCGTGCTGCCCGTACGTGTCTCTGTCTAATCCAGTTAGGAGCCCCACTCTCTCAAGCGTGTTTATTGGAAGGCACTTGAACTTCGGATCTGGCGCCCTTATCTTCCACGCCTATCGGCTTGCCTTATCGCTGCTGTTCAGACGTGCATTCCTAACTCAAGAGGTCAAGGTGCACACTGCTCCTCCAATTCAAGTATTTTAAAAAAGAAAAGCATTACAATTTATTGTAGGATTTACAAAATGTTTAATTTTTTTTTACAAATAAGCTATAAAAAAACAGCCATTACACATGTGAGTCTGCAAGTGACAAAACAGGAGTCATCGTGCAACCACATGCAAAAGTGAGGCCACTGAGACCCACAGGACTGTTTGTCTCAAGAGGTCTATATGTTTGCTGGCATGATGCAAACCAGCGCAATATGAAAGCAAACAAACATAAACTTTGGTGATTACTTATTTTTGAGAAAGAGGCAAACACGTGGAACACTTGCTATTCCGTTTGATCCCTTCGTTCAGCTGACTGATGGCTGCAGCATACTAGGCTAGGACGTCTTAAAATCCCAGACATCCATAGTCAGACATTCAAGACCCTTTCTTCTAAGAATTTCACATTATTGTAATAACATTCACACTAATGCATCTGCCCCATTACCAGCACATTCCACCAGTCAGTGTGCTGGGGAGGTAGGCATCTTGCACAACAGCCACAAGTTAAATACAGTAAAAAACCAAAGATGGTTCATATTTACATCTAAACTTGTGGGATAAAATCTAAATATTTACCTGCCTGTTCACTCCCACCTACCTGAGTTTCTGTCCCTTTTAAAAGAGCCATTTTAGTTTGGCTCCAAAAACCTCTGATATAAAAATAACACTTTACAATTTACTGCTTCAAACAGAAATCATTCCACTTTGCTACTGCTTCTAAAACACCCTGTATCATTGCTTTGAAGACCTGGGCATGTTTCCATTTTTAACTCTGTTGACAGTAGCTGTAACCTTATATTATTACATTATAAATGAATACTCAAATGCAAGTGTTTTCCTTTATAAATAAACAAACAGAAGTGAGTATTCCTGTAGGAATCGACAGGATTTAAATTCTTTGCTTGTCCAATTTAACATAATATTTTATTGACTTAACTGTACAGCGTGTGTGTGTGTGTGTGTGTGTGTGTGTGTGTGTGTGTGTGCGCGCGTATATATATATATAAAATATATATATATAGACACTGATTTCAATTTTTGTCCAGAATTATACCTGAACCAACATTTATGTACCAAAAATGTCAAACTCTAAGATCAATCCCACTGTGGTATCACAACAAAGACATTTTTGAAATATAATCAAATCCATATTAATATCAGAATTCTGTAAAAAAAAAAAAAAAACTGAAAAAAGCTGAATGTATTCATTGTAGAGTTATGATTTTTCTTACATGTTGCTGTCTAACTGCCATCATCATCCTTTATCTGTTTTTTGAAAAACCACGTTTCAGACAACAAAGACCAACCCAGTACACGTCATGTCCATAAACATGTACAGTAAACATTCCTAGGAGCCGTAGGTCATCTCTACAGGCCCCCCTTTGGCTCCCAGGTTCCTGGACCAGCCGGTTCAGCATTTGTCTCCTCCCATCTGAGTAAGGTGGCAGAGGGAGGGAAAGAACACTTAGGGGGCCCAAATCACGTCCCAACCTTGTACCTTTAACTTGCCTGGCTTCACAACAAACAAAGAACTTATGAACGCATTATTACTCAACTACTACAAGAAGCCCTCTACCATAGCTACTGACACCAAAGCAGTACTCAAACATACATTAGATTTAACTTCCAGCACACAACAAATTCATCTTCTTTTGGTGCAAAGGGGTCTCTGTGAGTTACAGACTAAAACAAAGTCCTGAGATTTGCTATAAAAGTTTACAATAAATGACAGAACAGTGCTTTGTTTGTTGCTAACCCTGTTAGTCTGAATGTTTTTTTAATGAGGAAACATGTGTCAGGTCACAGAAAGAAAGGGGTAAAAAGGAGCTGAGAATGTAAGGACTAGCGGGGGTTACTTACAACGATGTGTGCCGGAGACGGGGACCTGGCATCTTTAAGTGCTTGTCTACTCTGTAGGCTTCCTGCTTGAACATCTAGCAAGGGCCATTTCATCTGCAGGTACTGAGTGGCAGAAAGAAACAAAATGGAGAAAAAAAGAAAAACATGTTAACAATGCAGAATGCAAAAGAAAGAAAAGAAAAACTTTACAAAAAATGACCACATGAAGCAAATAAACAAAGGAACAGGCACAAATAAAGCTCTGGAGAAACGATGGCTCGTGAAGTGGAGCGGGGGGTGATGGGAGCTTGGTTTCAGACAGGGATCCATAGGGTGTGAGGGCTGGACAGGGACAAGGGGCTGATTTCAATGGCATTCAACTTCAGCACTCTGTGCCACTCTCACTTCTATAGCTAAAGAGCAATGTGTATATCCATGTACATCCAACTGATGAATGGATGGTTAGACACTGCAACACACAGGTCTCAGGTGTGAATCTCAGATCCTGCTGTAGCACACCTGGCCATGGAACTTACCCTGAACCGATATGGTACAAATTACCCTGCTATATATATAAATGAGTAAATCACTGTACAAGTAGCTTAGTACCACAGCTTCACATTGCAAGCTGTTTTGAAGACGAGCTTGAGCAACATAAATAAAATTAATTCAAATTCTGTATTTGCAAGCCTGGTCATCTACAAACGTTTACTCCACAGCTGGCAAAACCCGTCTACTGAGGTGGTGCAGCACACCCACGTATTGCACACCATTTCATGGCTGGAAATGGAGGCAACCTTTCTTAATTGAAAATAACTCTCTTTTGGGGGAAGCGAGCAGGGTTGCAGGGGCGGTCATCTAGACTGGAACTGAAGTGAAGTGGAACTGAAAACGCAGAATTGACCCCCAACCCCTGTCAGCCATGGGGTGGAGAGGAGCTCAAGGACACACACTGCCAAAAATCCCCTTAGCATGGCACGCGAACTCTGGCTGCTCACCAGGCACACAACTGCAATTGCAATCTGGGTGGGGTGCTGGCAGCCACCTGGCCCCATCACCCATGATTTCTTGCGAATCATTAACTCTACTTATCAGGTGGAGCAACAGCCAGCAACAAAATATTGCTTCTTCCTGCTTCCCTGACATGATCTGATGGCACACGTAGGCCAAAAGAGCTCACATTACATTGTGCTGCTACATGCCAGTGCACAACCTGGTATCTGCTCTGAAAGTCCACATACAGCCCCACTACAATGGACCTTGAGGAGCAGGGTGGCCAAACTGTGAGCTAAATTGGGAGTTCTCCCATCAGTAACCTCAACACTGCAGCCACGTCACCCAGGCCCTTTTCTAAGCTCAAGTTCTCCATGTATTAAGAGTAGAAAGAAAATGAGACAACAGAGATGGTGACCTCCAGTGCTGAGTCTACTGCAGTTGGACTTTAACAATAACTGACCTGCCTTGTCTTGGTACTTTCCTTTATGGACTGTGCTAGCCAGTGGTAGCCAGAGCTCACAGTGTCTCTCCGACGCTCAATGGGGCAACAAGGTTGTAAAGGGCCCTCCAAGCAGAGACAGTCAAGCCAAACCAGTTGACCCAGGCTATACATCCAAAGGGCTCAAAACAACTACACTGTAATGGTCCTGCTGAGACAAACAGCCAACCCACACAGCATGGGTCACAGAATGAACTTCAGGTTTGCAGTCACAGCAAAGAGCCAGGTTAGATGGAAGATGTTGGGGAAGGCTGTGGGGCAAGAAATTTACAAAAACCAGGGAGGAAGACAAATACAGTATGATACAGTGTACAGACATGAAAGCAGTTCACACTTGAGCAGAGACCAGTCAGTAATCGGGTTATTATGTGCAAAGAAAAATATCCCTGACATTTCTAACATTTTTTCTTGCAACTATTCAGCAGTTACCTTGTGCGTGTTATCACTTTTATCACTTTCTAATTACTTTGAATTTTAAAGAAAAATAAGGATATTATTTTCATTTTATTTTATTTGCATCCGACTCAGACTTTGGAAGAGTACAGAAGGAAGCACCAATGGATCGCCAGAAGGTCCTTTAGTAGCATGGTGATGTCTGCACCGCAGGCACACCGCAAAGAGCTGTTCCACTGCACAGATGCTCCTTGTAGGTGAAAGAGGTCAACAAGTCAGCAGCATTTCTGCATTGCATGCCCTCTCCACCTGCTCACTCTCTCACTTGCGCACTCGCTGGCTCCAGGAGGGCCTTTGGGGAGGGGGGGGCGGGGTGGGGTGGGCTGTAGACATTAGTTTTCATCCCAGTGTTCTGAACTCTATTGTCTGACATCAGGTTCGCCATAACAGCTCCACTCTCTGCGAGATCTAAAACGTCTTCTTCCCAGGACCAGAGCAACTGACTGCTGCCAGAATGTTTCGAACTGTAAATCTGGTATCAATAATTGTGCTCACAGCATGTCAGAGGATGGGAATCGTGGTTACACCTAAAAGTCAGATGACTATTTGCGGTGGCATCTGTCATTTATGTTGATTTAAAGTGCTGATGTAATGAGAGGTTTTACTGCAAATTTCAGCAATAAACCACCATCCACACCCCTTGCACCCTAAATGAGGCGCCTCCATGATTCCCAGCTCCTGATGTGACAAAGGACCCACTGCCACATTCCAACAGTCTCTTCACTTACAATAACAACAACCAGTTGCATCACAAGTATGATATGTGTGGTGCTCCATCCCAACTGTCTGTGTGTGATTTGAAAGTGCACAGTGCTGCTCACAGGCTGCCCATTAGACTGCCTTGCACCCTTTTTGTCACCACTGTCGCAACATGAAGAAATCAAATGAGTGGAACCAACAGCACGTGTCATGTATGCCTTGGTTTGCAGGTGGGGTGGATTTACAGCTGCAGGACACACCGTGGGTTCCTCCACCCTGCAATAGCTTCCCTGAGAGCACAATTTTGACCTCTGAGAGGTACTCTGGGTTGACAGTATACAGTAGTACTCTCTAGACACAAAAGTGCCTAGCCACACATAGTGGCAACACATCAGCTGGCCCCAACCACTGGTGACACCGGTTGGCTAGCTGCCAGACAGACCATCTTTTTACTCCCAAACAGTTAATGAGCACATCATGCAGTAGGTTTTTACAAGGGTCTCAAAGTCCAAATTTGTGGAACACTGAGAATTTCATGTCCTTTTTCAAACAACACACATAAATCCACAATGTCAGTTTTGTTGGTTGCAATGCATATTATAACAGGCCAGCAGGTAAAATAGTAATTGGAGTCAACACATCCCAAAGGAAGTGGGCTTGAATCCCTGCTCCTGCTGTAATATCCTTGATAATGGTACTTAGGCTGAACTGATACAGCAAAAATTACTCAGCTATATGAAAGAGTAACACACCAAATAGGTTAATGTACAAACGTAATACAGTAAGTCACCTTAGACAAAATCAGATAAAGAATGATAAACAATAACTAGAAGACAGTCGTTATTTTTTACAGGAAATATTGCAAGTACCCTGAGTGATTTCATAAATATCTTCACAATAGCCCACAATACTTCAAGAAAACAAAGTACAAACTAGCAGTAAAGGTATACACTGTTTAGTAAGCAGAAGAAAAATGAACAACAATGTGTAAAACATACTGCAACAAATGAAGCAAATCTCTGCACAAATCACATTCTCTCAGTTATAATACAACATTTGATAGAGGAATGGAAAAAGTACAAAAAGAGGAGAGAAAGAGCAAGTGAAAGATAAAGAAAGGGCCAGTCGACAGAGATGGAATCTGCTTATTCCTGGGCTGGGGGAGTATGGGCTTCCCAGCAGCCTGCAGCTCAAAACATGAAAAATGGATTTTGAGTAAATTCAACATAAAAATGTATCACTTTTTTTTTTTTTTTTTTTTTTTACTTGAAATATATGCCTTGCTATACCGCATATGATCCCAAGAGGAAACTTCTGACAAGTGAGTTGGCCTTGTATCCTTGCCTCCAAAGCAATAGGGACATCAACCACTGGCTAGGAGTGGAGCCAAAAGCAGGCCTGACCGCGAGCCTCAGTGTTATCACATCCCAGGGCTGCCGCTTTCTATCTCTATCCACCCAATCGGCCTCCTCTCACAGTTCTTTTTTTGCATTTTATCCAAATGTTAGCCCTTAAGAAAAATAAGACCCAGCTTTATCTTAATTATTTACGTACGGTATGAGGAAAATTGAAATCTGAACTTTGCTGTCAATTCCTCCTCGACTGTTAACTTATTCAAACCAGACAGGCTATTACGCAAGGCCAAACTTGTGCTGTCAAAAACGCAAAACACTGCCAAGGAGATGGAGGACAGTGACCCCCATGAGCCATCCCACGCGCTCATTCCTCAGAGATGTGCTGAACGCACACTTTGGTCAGATGTCGGTTTTCAGATTCCAGTGCTTACAAGTAACACTGTCCAGTGACTTTATGAGTTAATTCCCTGCAAATTTCATGAAATAATTAAAAGTACTTCACAAATGGGAGAGTCAATTAATTGTTAGGCTTAACCTGTTTATCAATTTTTAAAATACAATGAGGTGGCAGCATTTGATTATTTTGCTCTGTAGAACCAGTCCCCTTTGCTGAGTTATCAGATATCACTGCTCATCACAGTCAGCATTTATCCAGCCCATGCCTTCCTCATCATTAATGAGCTGTCCATTTGTCTGTTCATATCTTGAGATGATCCATCCATCAAGAAAACAAGGGCAATTCTCAAACACGGTTTCTTTAGGAGTTCCACTTTCTTAGAAGACGTTTCCATTTAATAATGTGGGAAAGATGATGGCAATAAAGAAGAACACGGTTAACACAAGCAGGCGATCCTATTGGGAGAACAGCCTCTGGAGTTGTGCAGAGGTCAAATAGAAGCTTTACAGAAACAAAAACCCTAAAAAAAAACCTTTATATTTAATACAAACATAACAAAGAACAAAACAGACACTGCAGAGGTAGAAATTTTGGATTCTGCAGCTCTACTTCCTGGATCTCCAGTGCCACGACCTTGTGCTGAGCCACTGCTCAATTGCTAGCAATTAGCCCTATTCACTGTAGGAAAGCAGCCTGCGGTCTCCACAGCAAAGGAATTACTGACTCATACCCACCGACTCTGCCCAGTTAATGGTCATATACCCTGCCAAAGCTTCACTTACCTATTAGGCAGGTTTATCCTACTTTTTTGTAGTGGGCGGCGAGGGGCAAAGGTCTGGGGCTACGACCAGAGCACCTCCTACGTAGCTTGATCCTGCGGCTCAGAGCACAGCAGGTCAAAGGGAAACAAACACAGAAATGATGGGAAAAAACATCCTGTAGCATCTGCTGCAAGAGCTGATGTCATACACACAGGGCACACAAGGTAGACAAAACTTTGGAGTCATCATAATTACAATAAACTAATTAAATTACAAACATGAATCATTGTATAGGTATCCCTCACTATTCAAACTGTTGCTATCCAAATATTTTCTGTAGGGAGTTGCAAAAATGTATATTCAAATTCACTATCCGAACCATAAACAAGTCTTTAAAAAATTCTGAGTGAGAAGATATAGTATTAGGAATGTGAAAATATTGCTTTGAGAGTGGAGCATTATGGGAATTGAATATAATTTCACAGAAGTGTCTGTTTGCCATTTTTCGGTGTTATTTAATTGAATAAATGGAAGGTAGCAGAAAAAAGGGGGACAATTAGGAGTAAAAGTTACAAAGATGGTTTTTCTGCCATACACTGAGTTTCCAGTTTATTAGGTACACCTATCTAGTATTATGTTGTGCCTCTTTTGGCCTTCAGAACAGCATGAATTTGTCTGGGCATGGCTACTACAAGATGCTGGATGCTTTGTGCAGGAATGTTGTAACATACAGAAATGGCTTGGTTAAACAATTGCAGAAAATTGGATGGCTACACAGTCTTGCAGCAAACATCACTTTCCACCTTACCCCAAAAAATTCTTCATAGGCTTCAGATCCGGGGTCTGTGCAGGCCACTGAAACAATGTAGACTTGCTATCATTCCTGGAACTATTCTATGACGATCCCTGCCTTGTGACACGATGCAGTATTATACTGAAAGCACAAATCTAACTGTGGATAAACTGTAGCCATGAACGGATGAACTTGGTCAGCAGACATGTTCAGACACACTGTCCCATTCAGATGTTCTTGAGTGAACATCAGGGGCCCTGATATGTAGCTGGAAAAGAATTCCCCCAACCATCAGCTTGCCACAATAAACTTGTACTTTTGACACCAAGCACCATGACTCCACAGTTTCACATTGCTGACATTAAATTCTGATCCTTCCAAAAGGAACCTAGATTATTTCAACCAGGCAACTTCCACTCCTCTTCAGTCTAGTTTTGATGCTGCTGTGCCCACTGGAGATGCAATTTCTTGTTTTTTACTAACACCATTGGTATCCAGCATGATTTTTGGTTGTTTGATACAAAGTCTGATAAGTGGTCCATTCTGAGATCACATCTGAATTCGACACTGGTATGCAGAATTTCATTTGTCTGGTTACGGTCATTGTATTTATTTGCACAATTTTCACCATTCTTTTTTGACCCCTCTAATCCATAAGCTTTTTTTCATCTACAGGATCACTAATCACTGGTACTTTTTTGTACTATTCTTGGTAAACTCTTGTTTGTCAACAAACAGTTGTGGACAAAAAGCCAAGGACAGCAGCCATTTTGGAGATGCTAGAACCAGCATACCTAGCACCTACTACCATGCCACATTCAGAGTCACTAAGGTCACAGAACTAAAGTTTTCCCCATTCCAACGCTCAGCTGAACACTGACTGATGCTAGAAATTTGACATTACCTATACATGTACAATACTGTGCAAAAGTCTTAGGCACCTGTGGGAAAAATGTTATAAAGTGAGGATGGTTCCAAAAATAATGCCATGAATACTTATTAATCAATAAACCTTCTAGAAAGTGCAGTAGACAAAAAAACCTCAATCAGATCAATATTTGGTGGGACCACCCTTTGCCTTTAAAATAGCATCAATTCTCTTATGCAAACTTGCATGCAGTTTAAGGTAGAGGTTGGTAGGTTCTTCCAAACATTTTGAGGAACTGGCCACAGTTCTTCTGCAGACTTTGACTGTCTCTGCATGTACACAAGACTGACTTGATCATATTGAGATCAGGGCTCTGTGGGGACCATACCATCTGTTGCGGGATTCCTTCTTTTTGCTGAAGATGGTTCTGGATGACTGAGATTGGGTGTTTGAGGTCATTCTCAGGCTGCAGAATGAATTTGGGACCAATCAGAAACCCCCCTGATGGTAGAGAAGAATCTACCTGTACTTCTCAACAGACATTGAAGTTGCATGCCTAAGACTTTTGCACAGTACTGCATGTTTTTATGTTTTATATTTATTTATCCTTAATTCATATATGGCTATCTTTTAATTTATTTCTCAAAACTTTCTTTTTGCCTATTCTGTGCACCGTAGACTAGAACTTTATTTTGTTCTCCATCACATACTTGCTATATACGGGTGTACAACAATAAACAATTCTTTATTGAATCTTGAAATGCCGGTCTGTCTGATTTATAGCATACACCACAGTCATATGGCATATGAGTTGTTGGAATGTATAATTTGTGTGAAGGTAAAGGGGGGTGGATAAACTGGAAACTCAGTATGTAGGCATACAGCAGGAAGTGTATAATTAAGTTTTTCAGAATAAATGCGATATGCTCTGCTTCAGTTTATTACTGTTGAAATGTAACAAAGGAATTACCGCAGAGCAGTAACTCCGGCTGTGGAGGTTTCTGCATGAAACTCCCCTGGGATTTCCGACCATAGTCAGAGACCACCAGAAAAGGTAACTGCAGTCATATCTCAGCTCTTCTCCTGATAGAACTGAGTCTCATGCTTGTATTAAGCATGTTCTGCTTTATCATCTCCCCCATATTAAGTATGTCTTCTAAGAAAGTGGAAAAGCTACTGAAGAAATCCTTGGTGAACTATTATATAGGCGTTTAAAGTGTTTTAATGAAATTCGGGGAAATTGAACTTGGGATAGGTTGGAAATATGTTATTTTTTCCATTAAAAATAATGGAAATAATGGAATACAAGCTTCTGCTATCTAAAAATTCACTAATGGACACATTTTCAGGAACGGACTACATTCAGATTCTGACGAATAGCTGTTTTTAATGTGTCAAGGGGCACAATTTCAAAAATCACAACATCACATGCCAAACAAGGAAAAGAGAAAACTGCATAGGAAAAGGACCAGAGGTCACAATTTAAGACTCACTGACCACAACTACCCTACACTTAACAAGGTAATCACAAAACTCTACAGAACAATCTACAACGCAAAAATTACCAGGTAAATGAATGAACACTTCAGAGAGTCAGTTTAAACTAAACCATGTGTCAAAAACTGGTGGCATCCAAGGTCAGTGTGCAAAGAAGTCTATCCTATGTAGTGAAATCACAATTTGAACCAACGAGCAATGGAAGAAAAAAAATTTCTACATTCACATGCTTTTTACACCTGGAGAAAGCCAAGGATAACTTCAGCTGACACTGTTTGCTGATAGGCGCTAAACATGGAGATAGATCTATAACAGTATGGAGAGCAGTTTGTTCCTCAGTTTTTCCATATTCCAAAGTAATGTCCCCTACTCATAAAATTGGTTTAATAAACAGTCATTCTTTGAATCTCTATTTGAAATTTTAGAGAGCAGAGTGAAGAGTAGAATTCCAGCATATTCATCAGTGAAAGATGGAGAAAAATGGTCCAGAATCCAGCTACACATGGTTGAGGACATATATGGCAACACACCAAGAAGCTGCTCTGAACATAAACAATGACCTTACCACTTATTTACAGTAAAGCCCCGCAAAACGAGAAATTTGAATATAAGGTAATTGGCTACTTTCCTCCTCATTCCTTTCCACTCACCAACATCACATTCTGCACAGAATTTAGTGCTGATTATGTATGTTTCAGTAAAAGTTTATATTAGTTTTATTGGTACTGTAGCAACAGAGAAGGAAACCATGGTTCTTTTATAATGCACTGCTGCTGCATGTTTGTAAATACTTGTTTAACTGTTGTGGGGATATATAACCAGATTGTCATCGGCTCCATATTTGAGTTTTGTGGTGGGCATTATGTTGTGCTCTGGGAGTGCCATTGTTTAAACATGCCATGAAGAAATAAAGCTCACATTCCCCCAGTCCAAGTTTCCAAGCCTTCCTTTCAGAACAATGCCAATAGCACAGTCAAAGCAGGTCCTTTTAGTAAGACTGCTCGCACATTAAATTTAAATTTGTCAGATGCACCTTTTGTTTATAATAACAGGTCCATTTTCTACACCTCAAATAAATGAAAACATTTTTACCTTTTTCTTTTCACACAGTAACTAGAAGACCAACTGAAAAATATCATTTTTCATTAACCTTGCGATCCTACCTTATTTGACCCCATTTGCATTATGGCAGGGTTTTACTTGAAATTTGGGTACTTTTGTATTCCTGATAAATTGATCTGCCTCTATAAAAGTATCCTCGCATGCACACACACACACACACACACACACACACACACACACACACACACACACACACACACACACAGACACACGTAAGTGTTCCACCCTCTGCCTCTCTGGCTGCACTGGTACAGTACATCTACATGTACTGACAGGCATGTCTGCTTGCAACTGGTATTGCAAATGTTCCCCAAACACTAATCCCCCTGCTGGTTTCCCAGGCGTGCCAAGAGAAGGGGGCCCTGCCAAGACCCAGCCCCCCCTAAGGCAGACTTATACACCCTTTTCTCATCCTGGTGACCTGGGCTCCTAACCCCTTTCCTTGCCCATGTGTCTGTGACACTGCTGCACACTGGTGCCATTAGAGCCATCCAGATCACACATGCTGTCCCCAAGTGGCAAAGCAAGGACTTTGTCACAACACCCTGTCCTGCACCCCCTCCCTTTGCAGCCCTGTGCCCTCCCCGGCCACAGCCCAGTGGGCCCCACAATGGGAGTTGAATGACTCAATTGTCCCTGATGAAGTGAAAGACAAGGGACTCCTCTAAATCCTTGCAAAGGGATGAACTTTCTCTCGCCTCTCAAAGGTTTCCCATAGACAGGGAGCGCTGGCAAGGAGCAGAGCGTGCCAGAGGACCCAGGGAGCAAAACGAGCACCAGAGCAAGCGCCCTGCCCCCAGGCACAGGCCCGCCATTCAGGAAGCGCACGGCAGCCCAGGAGGAGCCTCTCAAAGCACTCCCCTTAAACGCCAGCTCAGTGTTTTTCTTTTCATTATAAGTTTCGTCTTCCCGCCCACTTTCTTTTTTCAGTCGAGCCACTCCTCTGCAGACTGCGGCCCAGACATACAGGAGCTGTCATCACCAGGCAAACAAGCCAGGGCTGAATCTAGCAGGACCCACTGGCCACAGCAAAAGAGCATGTCGACGTTTTGAGTGCTTAATGAATCATCAAAAATAAACGGCAAACTAATACTCCAAAGAAAAAACTTCATCAGAGGTCAACATTCCCTGACACAGGCCGAGCCAGAAGGGTCACACAGCAATGCACTGCTTTGGTTGAAGTCAGTTTTAATAAGGTGCTCTATGATTTATCTTATGCTGTGCACGCATAATGAAAGTGTAGCTATTTGTTGGATCCAACACATTTGTGCTGTTGGGGGGGGGGGGGGGACCGAAA
>UFQX01000413.1:2459462-2543661 GCA_900497675.1 Arapaima gigas | reverse complement strand
GGGGGGGGGGGGGGGGGGGGGACCTGCAACTCTGCAAAACACCCAACCACTCCAATAAACAGAATTCTAGTAACAACCATAAGGGATGGTCCTGAGATTACACCCAACATATGGAACAGAACCCTGTTGTTTACAAGGGGACAGATTTCCAATCCGTCTGTGTGCAGGGGTCTGCCATGTTGCTAGTGATTACTTTACGATGCTGGGACATAGCAACACACTGGCAGCGGCTCTCGCAACCGCCATGCTGACCACCTCCTGGGTATGCCCCTCCCCTCCCCGGGTCAGATCACAGCTTTCAGATTACAGGGACAGAAATAGAAAACAACACCATTTGGGCAACAACATCGCTTCATACTGCAAAGGAGCAGGATCTGCTTACAAGCCAAATTACAATAAAATGTTGTTCAATGAGCTTAACAGAATCCAGGGCATTTGCACTGTTGGGTGTGCACATGCATGCAAGTAGTGTGTAAAGGGTTGTTTGTTGAAAGCTGTAAAATATTTTTTTTTTTAAAAAAGAGTGCAAAGTGGAGCCGGTAGCCATGATGTGTGCCACCCAAGGGCGAGAAAGAGCAACTTCCTCAGAACATTAGTGCAATGCTGGGGTTGTGCGTCAGCCGCGTACCTTCTACCATCTGTGCCTCTGGCCCTTTGTACAGGTGCCGGGACAAAAAACTCCCCACAGAAGAAGCAGGAGCCGCAATTTTCTGTAATTGTGGGGGGGAGAAAATAATAATAATACAATGGAGAGTCTTTGAAGGGAATGGTTGCTCCCGCCCCTCAACTGTCCAGCTGACCGCACTTTCAGGCTGCAGAGGTTAAAAAAAATAAATAAATAAACAAATAAATAAATAAAGTGAGAGAGCAAGAGAGAAAAAGGTTTTATTCCTGAAAAGGCTGTCGGAGGCAAGAACAGGGGAGGAGAGAGAGAACTAGAAGTCCACACAAAACTAAAGTTACACCACACAAGGGCTCTTCACAGCTGCTTCGTTCTTCTAATGCACTATTTATGAGTGAGTGAGTGAGTGAGTGAGTGAGTGAGTGAGTAAATAAATAAATAAATAAATAAATAAATAAATAAATAGTAAAAATAAAAAAGTGAGAAGCCCCCACCAGTTTTAATAGCCAGAGGCATTTCTGCAACCAGGAAAATAAAACTCGAATGTGGGAAGGCCTCAGGTTTCTGTGCCCCAGGGCAGAGGAACCTCCGCTGGGCCCATGTTTACTCTAAAGCCAGAACCGCTGGGGGGTTCTGAGAGCTGACAGCATGGAGGCGCGGGCACCTCGCCGCACGCTCCCTTCTCTCCCTTCACCTCCACCTCGCCCCCTTTTCCATTTCCACCAAACAAAACTTCTTTTCCAAACGATTCCATTTTTCCCCTGCGTCCCTGCATAGCCGCATCCCTGCACCAGGCGGAGACAGTCGAAGTGCCCTTTGTTTGGAGCTGTCCTCTGCAAACAAAACCTCGAGACAGGAATGATTTATTAGAATCGTATGCTGATTAAAGTTATATTCATATCCATCCACGTGCTGTTAGTATTGCTCAACCCATGAAGAGAAGCGGTGCACCACTGTCTGGCCTGGATGTTATCGTTATTTGCTTAACAGGTGGGAACGACGCAGTAAGCAAACAGCAGGTCCTCCAAACCTTCCACATGTCCTACCCAACGGACTTGAATATAGTGCAAAAGAACTATACAGTATAAAACCTAGGACATGATTTTAAACTATAAATAGGGATTTTTGTTTTAGACATTTGCTTTGTTAAATTGTTGGTACTTTACACAACCCAATTTGCAGGGAAAACATGAAGTGGCCTTAAAAAGAAACTGTGCCACTTTCGCTATGAATATATTGTACAGTTCTGATTTTTTATTTTAGCAGATGAAGTATCGACTCACATGAAGAACTATTTTCCATCATAAAGTGAGAACAGTTCTTTTTCATCTCAGAAAAAATTTTAGAAGTTGAACCCACTTCTCTTTGGCAACAGTGAGCAGACAATGCAACTCAAAGAGTTGCTCAGAAGGACTCAAGATTGCTCCTATTTACATATAGCTTCGGGTTATTTTTGGTGAATTTTTGGTTATTTTGGTATTTTTGGTAAGTCACAACCTTTGACCTTTAGGTTGCCATGACAATCAATGACCCAATAACCAGACGCATCACACTGATGACATCATTATTCCCGTTCGGTAGTAGGACTGTTCTTCAGGCAGAAGCAGTGGCTCACAGTAAGTAAACAGGATCCTCCACAGGTCGTCATCCTCCTTGTGCAATTAGCTGGACTGCAAATGGGTCCAAAAATAGAGCCAAGAGCAGATGCCTCCTGCAGTCCATTTGACCAGGAGGTCATAATAAATGAGTTGGCATCTGGAGCTCAGTTCTGACAACTGGACCACTCATCTTAGGAGGGCAACACCAGCTCATAGGGGCACTAATCGTTGTTAATCTCCTTTGGGGGCAGAAGTTCCAAAGCTGCACAATCAGGATGGTGGAAGTGAAGATTTTCACAGCATTCCTGGGCCATCAATAGAAAGAGGGCAAACGAGCATCCTGGAGTCATCAGAACAGAGGATAGTTGTGGTCATCACACCTAGGACTGAGCCATCAAAGAGCATCTAGGCAAACTGGAACCACACAGATGTCTACAGAGGCCACATACACCATCTGTAGATTACACTTCTGAGGCAGTCCAGGAGGTGGTGTAACCATTAAAACAATGAGAAAAAACTGGTTTTGTTTCCGAGAAATAAACCTCGAGACCCAAAGAAAGGAAACATTTACAATGCAAAAGGCACCTGAACGTAATTTATGGTCACGATTCCTTTGTGTCTTGGTTCCGTTGCACAAACCAAGCAGAAAAAATGAACACCTGCTCCTTGTCACGGACTTCAGCCAGCTTTGCAGGCACCTGCGGAACAGGAATTCTCTTGTACCGTGTCAAATGGATCGAGCTGTTCACCCCTTATCCCTCGAGTTTTCGTCTCAGCTATTCCAACCAGAAGTGGAGAGGGAGGGGGCTGTGGGCGAGAAAGCAAATTAATAAATAAATAAAAATGAATAAATAAAGGGCCACCAGTTATTAGTGCTCATTAAAATGTAGGATGCTCCGCTGACAGTGAACCTCGGGGGAGGTCAGAGACAGCAAGGCTTTCCCACCCCCCACTCTTCCTCTCTCTTGCTCCCCACGAAGCAAACCCCTCACCTCTAAATCAACTCTTTTAATGACTCTTCCTCCTCCTCCTCCTCATCCCCCCACATCCTGGCTGACATTCCTGTGACCCTGCATGCCCCCACCCTCCAACAGCTCACCCACCCTTCACTTCCCAGACACCCTCACTGGGTCCCAAGCAGCCAACACACACTCATTCAGATGATGCGACCACAGGCTAATTACAGCGATGTTCAATGGCACCACAACCCAGCAAACCCACACCGCCCCCTTCCTGTCCACAAGCAGCACCAGACACTACAACACAAGCCAATTATTGATGAATCTTTAATATCTTCTTTTTCCTGTTTCATCACCTACAACAGTGAATTCTTCCTTCTGTGTGCGCAGAGGAAATAAAATGGCACATTGGCTGTGGAGATACCATCACGGGAAGGACCAAGCTCAAGAGAGACGTCTAGGAAGAGCTTCTAGAGGCTCTCTCCCACACGCAGTGGAGAACCTCACACTCTGAAACCACATTTACTTCCTACGTCCTCCAACCGGCACCTCACTGTGGTTTCACAACTCAGCTTAATCAGTGAGTTTTGCACTTTGCTGAAATTAAGATTACAGTTAAATCCCCATTATTTCATTGCTATACCTAAACCTCACGGGGAAAAAAAGCATGGAAGAAAAAAGTGGGGTTTTGCAGACACCATTTTCTCCACGTGCAATCAGGAGAAACGACAGAGTGCCACGGAGAACCTCAGAGCGTATCGCCCCATCAGCACATTCGAAACAATCAGCACAAACTGGAACAGTGTGTAGAAACGGCCGCTTCTTCTCAGATGCCAGGCTCATTAAAGGAATGTTCCGGACTCCTGGTGATTGACACAGAGATGAGACACACTTCTACGCAGCCAGGCGAGCCCCGTGCAGACGATGGGATAATGATATGCGCAGTAAACGAGAGCAGGTAAACGGGAGAGGTCTACACGTCCATGCTAATTATTACAGTGAGACTGGCACAGGAAGGGGAAAAATATAATTACTCAATCTCAGTATCAACACACCTGCATCCATTGTATATAAAACCTGTACAATATTTTTCAAAAATTGAACAAAATTTTTTTCCTGCATTCAGGACAAATTGTGATTTATGGTGACAACTAAAGCATGAGCAGACCCCTGTTTAACCCCAGCAGATGACCCTAAGAAAGTGTGAAACGCAAGGTCAGAAGAGCAGAGTCGGCCCAAAAAAGGCTGACACATTCGAGAGGAGGGAAAGCGCCCTCCGTCCATCCTCTGCACACTTGTCACGCAGCCTCATTACAGCAAAGACCCCCTGCGACATGCCCTCTGGTGTCATACCACCTTCATTCCTCTCTTGCATTCTATTAATCCCTGTTATCTCCCTTTAAATGCTTTAATTTGCATCATACTAAATAACAGACATATGGATATAGATTTCAAGGCACTCTTCTTCCCCTTACGGATGGATTCCACAAAGGTTAACATGCTGGGGATACAAACTGTGTGTTTTTGTCAGCTGAGGCTCGGTGGTACAGCGGTGCTACGGTAGCGGCAGCGTGGGGGGAGAGCAGAAGAGGGAGGAAAGAAAGCGCCCTCAGCCAAGCCATCAAGTTGAACATTGAACTTCACAGTAGTGGCTGCTTTCTCTGCCTCCTTTTGATGTTACCTCCAAAGCAAAAGATCAAAGGCTTGGAGTGTGGCGTGGGGAAGTCCCAGGCTCTTAGCCTGCCAGCCTGTGATATATGCAAAAGTCTACGCCAAAAAGAGAGAGAGTGGCAGGGAGTGAGAGATGGGAGAGAGAGCAAGAGAGAGAGAGAGCGGGTGAGGGGAAGAGAGAGGTGAGAGAATGAGACAGCAGGCTTGCATGGAATGCCGTTAAATAGTGCATTTCAAACTGACAGAGCGGGCGAGTTATGCAACAGAAGCGTTTGCATTTCCCATTAGTGTGGACGGAGGAGTCAATGCAGCCAATGGTGTCGGTATTGTCTGTGTCACTACAACCCCTCAGGTTCACAGCATTGGCACACCTCAGATTCGACGACAGCTTTAGACAAAAAAAAGACACCACTAAGACGGTTTATGGTCAAGGTGTGGTCCAGAGGGCTTGCAGAACTGCACAAACACAAAGAATGATTGGGTGCAAAAAACTTGCAGCTATATTTTCCAGCCCTTAAACACTCACATCAGATCACTGAATAATCAAACCAATTGAGATGGTACACCTGGAGACTGCGAAATTCCACAGAGGCTTCACATTTCCATCAGACTCCCGCTCCCAGTGGGCCAAGTCTCCACCCATGACCATTCGGACCATGCAATGTCTGTATGAATGCTGATGATAATTCAAGGGAGAGAAAAAACAAAAAAGTAAAAGTAACAACTTGCAATAATATGTTTGAGTGTCTGCATGAGCACATACACCCCCCTCCGGCCACATACAAGTAAAGGGGATGGAAGCAGAAACACTCCAGTATCTTCAAAGCTTTCATGCATCATCATTCCATTCCATTCCCTGGTCAACTGGGATGAGCTCTGATACTGTACAAGTGGCCCATCTACAATACTGTACATGAGGTCCCACTTGGCCTGGGGCATTGGCCACTTCTTGTGTGTAACTCATAGTCAAAAGAGGTCAAGTTACACAGTCTTGAAGAGACTCAGCCCCAAGAAACACTGGAAAACAGCAGGTACAATAGGGCCACTGTTGGTAGAGTGCAAGGGGAAGAGGGAGAATATATACATAACATGGTCATATCTGATTTCAGCACAGCTGCCAGGCTCTCCTGCACTCCGCTCCTTTATATTTCCTTTTCTTGGGAACGGATGGGCATGGAGAAATGAAATTCTAGCAATTGTAGCCTCTCACTGTAAACGGAACCCTGAATGGCAATAAATATACTGTTCCATCTGTTTTTGAAACAATATAACTTATATACTGTAACCATGCCCTTTTATGTAGCACAACAATATATTAGCCTATTTTATTTTTTAAATCCAAAGAAAGTTGGTTGTGACAGATCTGTATTTTTCCCAGCAAAAACTGCATGTTACGTTGGCACAAATTCATTCTGGAACATGAAGTTTTCAATAGAATCATAACAGCACAATAAGGTTTAAAAGTAACATTTGAGGGTCGACACTGAGAATCCAGCAGCTGACACCCCATGCATCAGAGCTGTTATGCTGTGCTAATGAGTCTGAGAAACCGACTCCAGTACCACAGTGAACTACCACAAACCCCATGGTAGCTCCCTCCCATCCCCAGCCCCATCCCTGCTACTGAGGGGAGGTGAAACAGAGAGGGGAAGGGGGGGGATCACAATAGTGACATGCAAGTGCAAAGACCGATTAAGGATTTATTTTCAAAAGGCTCCCATTGATCGCTTTTGATAGACCTGCAATAAATCAAACTAGATTGACTCACATGAGAATGAGGCCTAATCCTTTAGTCAGATCCAGAAGAACTCAAACCAAACCAGCTGTTAATTTAGGCTTTACAAGATAAAGCAGCTGAAAGCCAACCTGATGTACCCCAGGGCAAAGGCTTACATCATCTCTGTACAGCAATCAACTTATTGCCAGTTTGGAGAGGTAATCAGAGTGCAAGCTAGGAGGAGAAAGAGAGAGCCAGAGAGAGATGGTGTTCCTTGTAGGAGCTTGGCTGCCCAATCCTTTGAGAGGGGAAGCTGAGACACGCAAGAGTAGAAAGCAAGCAGAAAAATGAGGAAGAGCAAAAAGTAAAGCTTTCATAACAAAACGAGTTACGTCTCCGGAAGAAGGGGTAGAAATGCTCCACCAGCCAAGTGTAAGAAATGCAAAAAAGAGGGGGGAGAAGCAGTTACACATGCACAAAAATAAACAAATGGAGGCAGCCAGAACGTGGGCTTTCCACTCTATTTTTTGCGGGAGAAACCTATAATTTTCCTGCCCCGTCCCCACTACATGCACCACCTTATATAAAATATGGTGACACCCTAATTAAACAGGTTTATTTTGGTTTTGTTAGGCAGAAGTGTTGCAAGACTCTGCCCACTCTGGCGACTTTCCTGGGCTCATCTGGTGCTTCGGTTCCGCATACATACCCATTGCAGCACTACTGGAATCGGTCACTTCACCTTCTTTCTGCATGGCTCAAAGTGTCAATGACATCCTACACAGTCGCCAACGACCATGTGCTGCTAAGCATACACCCACTATGAGACAAACGCACACTGTCATTAGCCCATCCTCCTTGCCTTTAATGTTCTGTTTGTTACACACAACAAAATCATATCTGAAATTGAATTTTGGGAATTACAGGAGCTTTGCATTGGTCCTAAAGAGGCCTGAAGGAACACAGACTTGTAGTGTCTGGAAAAGATCCAACGGAGTGCAACCAATGGGGTGAAAGCAAAAACACACGTGAAATCTGAGTTAAAATGCCCCCTTGCCACTCCACCGGTCACAGTGGCTGCACTCAGGGATCAGGATGGACTTTGTGCATCTCCTCTTCCTCCCAAATTGAAGTCAAATAAGGTAGACAGAGGTTCGTGCTGATAGATTCCTGTGCAGATGCATCCAAGTCGAAACGAGACAAATTGTGACCGCTCCTTTATTTAGATCCCATAAACCATCTTTGTTTTTGCTCTCTCACAGAACCACGGTTCAAACTTCCCGCTGAAGCCTGGCCACAAGGTCACACATTTATCTATGTAGAAACTGGGATACTACCAGAAAGACAAACATAAAGCATCTTGACAGCCCCATGGCCACATGATTCATTAATGACGTTTGCCAAATTATTGCGCAAGAGCAACTGAAAACAGGAAAGCACCACAAAAAAAGTCCCCCCCCCCCCCTAAAAATCTATAACGTGGACATTTAAAAATATCTTGTAACAGCAAAGCAAAACAGGCCCNAAAAAAAGTCCCCCCCCCCCCTAAAAATCTATAACGTGGACATTTAAAAATATCTTGTAACAGCAAAGCAAAACAGGCCCATGCCCAGGTCAAACCTCCCATGAAAAAGAGAACAGTTAAAATGACAAGTAATTAATAAACCCCAATAGAGAACCAATCAAACGTGTGCAAAGTGCTGTTTTTTAAACAACACAATTGAATACAAAAACCAACTGTATGTTTAGCCGTCCGCATTGCGATTGCCCTTCAGAGGATCCCATAGCTTAACCACCGCTTACAAGGACTGGCTCCAGTCCTGGGCAGGGCTGCCAGTCACCTTTGTAATCAATTAAAGGGTGTTTTCACACGAGGCCAGCAGTACCTTGCATTGCAGAATCCTGAACTAGTTAGCTAAATGTGGGACAGAACAAGGACAGGAGAAGCTAAACAGCCTTGTTTCTATCATCCCTGTGAGAATACTCTGTACAGCTACACAAGCTTCTCTCTATGGCTGAGATTGTGCACCTGAGAGAATGAATGTCCTGACTTTTTCACAAAAAAGTCTGGAGATGGGCGTCCAGAGCCACCAAAGGAATCCCATACAGTCATGGACCCTGAGACACATGACAACACGCTTCAACCGTGCAGGATCTCCTCATCCCTCCAAGCGTAGCCTCACGCTCCTTCATGGTACTTGGAGAACACGGACGAGACGGATGTGTTCACAGGGCAGGAACTCTGGGAAGGCCTGGCGTAAAATGATCCCCGGAGCTTGGTGTGGGGGCAGGGGGTGAGGAATTCCTCTGGCTCAAATGTATTGCCGGCAGTTGTTCCCCCATGGGGTGTGTGATGGGGGGGCGGGGGGGTTACAGCAGGATTTTGTAGTGAGATAGTTTCATGTTGCTAAGCTAACAGCAGTTTGGAGGGCCTGGGTGTTCACTGTCCCAACAAGACCCTCGGGCTTGGTAGAGCACCATCTCATGTTGAGAGACAGCCAAAAAGGAACTGCATGCCAGTTTTAGAAAGTCCTGAAGAGAAAATGGTCAAAAGACCCCGCCATTGGATCCATGGTCAACCAATGGTCATTATATGTGTTCATGGTAAAAGCAAAGGTTCAAATTAGGTGCTGTTTGGTGAAGGGCTGTATTTCCTGTTTCGTTCACTTTGGAACCTTTGGAAGTCTTTGCTAGAGTGTAACAGCCAAAAGTAATGTAAAACACAAACACACACACGGCCTATATAAAATTAGCTTTGAAATTCAGAAACTAATTTAAGAGAGCTGATGTCTTTAAACTGAATAACCCACCCTGTAAGAGTTAGTGGGGTCAGGGATGTAACTCAAACTCATAAATTAAAATTAATCTATTTGACCGATTTTCTACAAGAGATATTCTTACAGGTACCCCCCACACACATACACACACCTTCACACCATCCACTTCCTGCCCCCTCCTCCCATGCAGCTGGTTTCAAGTCACCTTCAGGTCATCAATGCGATGAGGCTTAAAGCTCTGATGTCCATTTCACTGGGTGAGGGGGGCTAAGAGAGAGCAACATTTTGGGTGTCAGCACCCTCTCTTCGTAGCTCCAATTTCCTGGTCTCATCAATGCCCAGTCAGGTGACAAGCATCAGTCTGCACAGTCCCACAGACATGACCATAGCTGCCGTGTAAAGGCTGAGCTAGCTGGTGGGTAGGTGAGCAAGGGAGGCAGTGCTCTGCTCAGTCTGCTGAGGTTAAGAAGGGGAAGAGAAACTTCTCACTTCTCACTGGTTGCATCTCATTTTGCAAAAGAAATCAAAACCCTTCCACACTTTTCATCTGTGGCTTCTCTCAAACACTCAAAACTAACCGCTACTCACGTGAACTTTACATCACTACCAGCAAATCAAGATGCTCAAAGGTGTGAAGCGCTCTTCCTAAAGTCATTTATATTTGAATCTGGAGATCTTCAAGTCTTTATCTTGAAGAAATTGTATTGAGCTCTGGTGCAGAAAAAAATGCATATTTGTTTTGCTGCTGGCGAGTGATGCAGAAATTCAGATGGAAAAAATGTGACTAAATGAGATAATTACCACGAACCCAGCCTTGGCCTCCAGATGTGTTCTCTAACCACCAAGGCTGACATGGAGGTCTGCAGGAGGAACTGCAGCTTCATTGTAATCTACAGCAGGCATGTAACCAACACCCTGACCGTAGTACTATGGAAGCATCTACCAAGTGCAATTCTAAGAGATGTTTTGCCAGGTGAACAAACTTTGAGCAGCGCAGAAAACACAAATCAAGTCAAATCAACAGTTTATCATGCCATGTCCAGTGGGGGTCCCTCTTCTGCTTTTGTTGTGTTAATGGTGCTGACAACTCAAAGACGCCACCTGACTCTGCTGGTCTGTCATCTTGTGGAGTCTGCTGCTTTTGCCAGCTCATTTGCAGTGTTCCCCTTTTCTGCAATCAGTGAATCTTTTTGTCATTTCTAACCACAGATCCCATCAGTATTACCCAGTCAAATGGATGGGTGGGGAGGGCTCCTCCCTAACCTTGGAGCAATAGCTGCACAGCCCCCCACCCAAGTGGCCGGTCCCCAAGCCCTGCCCATCAGCTGCACCTCCGCCTGCCTAATGCTCCCCAACACTCGTACATCACCCACAAATTGGCCAAATGAATTAACCACGGACCCTGCTTAACGTTACGAGCTTTAAATGGATTTTCTCTCTCCAGCTCTGCCCAATAATTGCCTTTATCCATCTTGTTGAAGTGCAGTTTACACGCGTGAGCGTCACTGGGCCCAGGCCGCATTTTCCGCTCCAGTGGCAGGAGCCTGGGAGATTTGTCAGCGGATCATAACGGGTAATTCAAACAGCGATTAGTCAACAGCTCGCCTGTGTCAGCGTCCCACTCCAGCCCACAGGCTCAGGGCATGCGCCACCTCCGCATGAACTGCACCCAAAATCATTCTGCTTCAACCACTGACCGGACAGAGCAGCTTGATGATGGCATCTTCATCTGGAGGGAAAAAAAATCCTCAACAACCTTTGAAAAACAGAGAGGAGTTTATATACAGGCACATGCAAGGAAGGACACACGCATCAACGAAACACTGGACTGACCATCAATGGGGGCTGGCGGTCTTCTTCCATGTGTTTGAAGAGTGATGCATTAAGAGAACCTGGGACCCACTCAACTATTTAGCTATGTAAACAAGAGCAGAGTGACTCTTCTTTTCATGCTGGAGCAGGAGCCCATCGCTGTCTAAACACAGCAGCATTCCACACTGTGAGGCTACCAAACAGTGGATGGTGGCACGCCCACCACCAGAAGTCACTCCCTCCAGACTTGACTCAACAATGGAGTGAAACCAGTCATCTTCACTTTCAATTTGAACAGAGATCTACACACTGACACAGCAGAGTCAGAAAGGTGAGGAAGGCTTGGTTTCCAACAACTGACATTCTAACATGAAAACCACGGAACCCTATTTTTAAAGAGAAATTTACCAATAAATAGTATTTCTACACTTTAAACTCGGTATTGACCAAAAAATTAGCACCAAATGTAATTTATCTTTATTGGCATCTAAAAAATGCAAACCATGTCCTCCCATGGAGATAGAGCAGCTGTAAAGCCATAAAGGAAGTGAAACGTGATGGGAAATGGTGCTCGGCTGCTTCGTGGGCGCCATGCCGCCGCCAGTCACCTGACCCCTGACAACACCCTGGGTCAAGGGTCAGTTCCTGTCAAACATGCTCGTACAGTATCTTTGACCTCAGCAGCAGCTCTAAAGCATAGACACATTATTCAGGTCTGCCTTCAGAGCTCAACTCCGATTCCCGTAGGCTAATTCTTTCGTTTCGTCGTGTTGATGCTTTTTATTGACCAAACGCAGTGAATATTTCTAATGTACATCATGCGCTGTCTGTTTCTGACATGCACACCATCGCTGCTGGAAACCACACTGTCTGCTGGAACCTGAGTTCCAGTTTGCACACCAAACCAGACAGGAACTCATGAACACAATATCAATGTCAGTCTTTGTTTCGCACTAAATGTTTCTTATGATCAATATGCAGGAGGTGCGAGGCTCAGTGGAGAGTGCCTCTCAATAGACCGACAATGTGATCTTCAGCCTCTGATGGTTTATTTTATTCCACTGTTTACATCTTTAAGAAAGCAAAGTGAGGAAAAACAAAGCTTCCACTCAGAGACCCTGCTTTATTTATTTTCCCCGGGAAGTTATGCAAAAACAGAAAAATAAACGTTTCTCGTCAGGGGGCTGCGAACCTCCAAGAAGAATGCATCTCATTAGCCTCGTGAAATTTCCAAATGCAACATTTCTCACAAAATCCCACAATAATCCCCCGATTAGTAGATTAATTCATTCGTGCTTTGGCACAGCAATCTCCTTCACCTTTTGTGTGGTTATAAATGCAGCACCTTGACAAGCGAACAGGCTGAAAATTACCTCATTAGAACACGCACGCACGCACGCACACACACACACACACACACACACACACAAATGAACAGTGTCCTTGGAACTTCTCCCACAGCAATTAAAAGTTTAATTAGAAAATTTAAAATACATGGGTTGAAATTTTATAACCTTTTACTCCTCAATTATATGTTTTAGGCAGACAAAAGATTCTGAAGGCCCAGACAACTTTAAAGTGGTCGATATAAACAAAATAGATTATACCGTCTAAATAAATCAAACATTAAAATTTTTTAAGTAGAAAGTGTGAGAGAGCAGTATGTTTGAGTGCCACACAGCTGCAGGGTGGGGTGGGGGGGTGTCAAACTTTGTAAACCAAGGTGTTCAGACCCCATCTTTAACATTAGAATAACACTGTGCTTCAGCCCTGCAAAGGCAGGAGACCAGCTTGTCCGTTTTGTGACAGAAACAGACCTCAGCATTGGACTCACAGATGAAGGGAACTCTGGACCACAGGACAGTCTGTCACACTGCTGTAAACCCAGGAGCAACCATTCAGGCACTCCAGAGATGTTTGGTTGTGAGCATGCTGAACAGATCTTTGCAGCAACCTCTGTGCCAGATAGTGTGTCAACTTAAATTGCTACACCTGTGCACTCAGCAGGTGGCTATATTCATTAGCTCAATTGTTTGTTTGTCTGTACTTTGTTTTCTTGGGGTTTGACTGGCATACTGTATAAGGCTGACTTCTCCAGCACTTGGAGTACAAAAAACAGTAAGACTGTTCCTACAGTGAAAAAGAAACTATCAACATACTTCTGAGATCATCTCAACTCACATATACACAAATCAATTAAAGAAACCTCACTGAGCTTCCACACCCCTGTACGTACACCACGTTATGGAGCAGGTTCGTATGCAGCTGGTAATGGACATCATTTGGGTCCAAGGGAGGGGGTGCACACTTCAACATTATCCCAATAAGCCCCTGTCCAAACATACATCCTCCAGAAGTGTGGTGGACTCCTACGGTGCCACATTTTTACCTGTGAGCGCGACACTGCTATAGCTCAGAGAGCACAGAAGAGATGGACGTGTCAGAGAACCAAGTGAGAAGAACAGACATGCCCCCCCAAGTGAGGGAAGACGTTCCAGAAGCTGGAGCCACACACGTAGCCTGTCCGTCAAGGGCTGTAGTAAACTATCCCCCCTCCCTTTTTTTAAATCCTGCTGTTAAGGAAAGAAAGAGGAGGAACGAAGAGTCTGGGGGCTCCATTGTGCAGACAGTTAGCCAGGACCCAAGCCGCTCCAATTACTGCCGCATTAGTGCCAATTACGCGCCCCATTCAGGCGGCGATGGCGTCCCACTCGGGGCCGTGGACCCGTCTTCTCACAGATACACCCCCAGCAACCACTGATTCTCTAAGCAGTCAATCCCAAACAATGCATGGCCTTATATTTCATTTATTTACAGGTTTTTTTGTGAGCCAACACTATTGCCTTTTATTGTGTTGAATATTTTTCCAGGTAAGTTTGAGGACTATGTATAAACCTCACAAAAGTGTCATTTAAATATGCTAAAATTAACAATAATTATTTAATTGTCAATATGAAATAAATGTTCTGCAATGCACAAAGAGATTAGATCCAATCAAAAAAAAACCAATGCCATGGAAACAGCTGAGAAGATCTGGTTTATTATCTTAGCCATATCTTACAGGAGGTAAACTGCATGCCACGATTTTTGGTTAAGCACAAAAATGTCATTAAAACTGAAAGCTACAAGTATTTCATGAACATCACAATGGAAAAAATAACAGACAGAAGCCATCATAACCAGAAGAGTCTGTAAAGAGTCATTAGTGGTCCTACAGTTCTGCTTGCCGAGTAGCGGTTAACTGACAGCCGGCACTGACGCTTACAGGTACTACCTGCTCTTCACTCAGTCTTTTGTTCAACTGATTGAGCTGCAAAGCGCTTTGTCTTCTCTCCTTCCAATTAACACACTAAAAAAAGCTAAATCTGCCAACATGCTCATGCATCGCTAATCTACTCCAGCACAAATGGCTATGGAGAAGTTAGTTAGTGTAAGATAGACATAGACAAAAGGCAGCGAGTTCTCACACTGAGAGGTGCTCTGCCTTCTGAACTCTGTCCATAGGCCTACCTTTACCCCACTGGGGCTGCTGAGCAATGCCCACGACCCCACTGCCCTAGACCATAGCTCTGCGGCCATGTGGCCAACAGGCGACATAAGTGAGAACCCCTGTGGACAGGGCACTCTTTGTGCGTCACCTCGTGAAGCCGCATTAGTGAGGCCCCTGCAGCACAGCTGCTAAGCTAAGCTGCTGCAGACGCAGATGACTGCCGATCAGGGTGGGCTAGAGGACCATCTCAGCACGTCTGTTCAGCCAGGCATCAGAAGACACACACATGCATGCACACACATGCTGCTAATGGCTGCATATGACAAAATATGCAATCTCACAACAAATTAACCCCATGTTTTCCTTTGGCAATAAAATGCTATGAGCACAGTTAAGAAAACTCATTATGGAGAAAAAAAATGGACTCTTGCTTCCTTTATTAATTTAGCCATTCATTCATTCACTGTAAAAAATAAATTGTTAATCCTGAAAAACAGAATAGGGAAAAAAACAAATCAGTTTTGTATTACCAATTAACTTGCTTTTGTCCCCTGTTGGAAAATTAATTCAAGCCAAAGAGTGACAAGGACTTTGTGCACAAGGTTAAATAACAACACTTGACTTTACATTTATTTTATTTTAAATAAAACTTTAATTCCTCCAGAGTAATAAGATGAACACCAAGGACTCAGATTAAAAGACAATGACCAACTTCTTAATGCTTTCACAAACTGGTCAACTGTTGCAAGCAAAAAAATGACCATAATAATAATAAAAACTCATTTCAGTAAATATTTACAGCGTGAATCTTTTCCATTCATTCAGGAAGCCTTGACAAAACCTCACTGTACTGCCTACATCTGTAATTCATTGACTTTACAATTTACCACATGTTGAGAAGGGAGAGGCTGCGACTCCATCTGAATCACGGCACAAATATGCAAGTGATTTATTGTTTGAAAAACTGTGGGCCGATTTAGTGCAACTCCACTTTTCCTGAACATTACTCCCGCTGGCAGACCATGAACTATTACAGTTTGGACTAATTAAACTCAGCGATGTGCTGCTCCTCGCTAATGTCTCACAGGCCTCACACTGCTTTAATGGTGCCAAACTTTATTCCTGAGCTCAACTCCTCCAAATTCAAAACACATTGTCTTTTATGAGTGTTTATCAAAATGAACCAAACATGGGGGATGTTCCCCTTTTGTCTGGGGGCACAATGAAGGACTCATACACTGAGAAAGAGAGAAACAGACTGGGGGGGGGGTGTCCAGCCACCTTCCAATGGACATTGGCCATACGTCGTAAAATAAAGTCATTTGCAAAACAAAAGGATTCCAACCTTGTAAATAAACTCATGCGTGTATTGTGTCGTCAGGCACACGAGGCGGACAAGTGTCGCACCATTAAACCCCTGTGGATAGCAATTAGGCTCCATTAACATGTAAAGCCAATTTGATAAGGTGTGGGGCCCTTCCAGATCCCCATTAAACAGTGTCTCCCACCTCCCGGGCAGAGCAGCGTGGCGACACAAGTAATCCATATCACAATCTATTGTCGAGTTTATCCAGCGGGATTGACACTGCCAACAGAGATCTCATCCCTGCTAATTAAAGAATGACAGAAGAGAACTGTACAGACAGACAGACAGACAGACAGACAGACAGACACACACACACACACACACACACACACACACACACACACACACAGAAATGAGACACAGCTCTTTCAGCCCCAAGCTGGAGGAAATGTGCCAGCTTTACTGAAATTAATATTTCATTAAAATAAAAATTTCATATTAAGAAAGCAAAAACTGCTTAATTCATTTCTCTTGCATTAAATTGCCTCTGTTAGGAGAGCATCTTGCAGGGACAGAAATACACACTGTAGAGCAAATAAAAGCAGGATGTTTACAACAACAGAGAAAAACACACAGTGCGCAGGATATGAAAATGCTGCACCTTCCCGACCATGCAGGGCTTGCTGCTGCATCCTTCCCAAACCAAGAGGGACACTTCAGTGTGACCATCATGCTCATAATGACATGGTGGAACCCGAGAAGGCTGGCCGTGTCTGCTGGGGTTTTGAGGTCCTTGTGGTATCTTCCTGGGGGCCACGCAGCAATAAACCTACAACCCCAATGATATCTTGTCTCCACAGCAAACCTGTAGAGGTTCAGTTTTCACCCTGAACCTCCACAGCCTCTGTGCATTTGTGCACCAATTGTTATTGTCAAATAGTCAGACCCCCTGAATCCCCTGAATGAACTGTCTGTGTGTGGCAGGGACACAGAAAAATTGTGTGGGGGGGCACAGCACTATCAATATGACTTCATGTCAAATTGCTAAATGATAGCAAATTATAAAGCACTTGAGGCCCATGCTCTCGGAAAAACAAACTGTCTTCTGTTACAGCCTTCTGAGGTCACACAAATTAAATGACCCCCCCTCCACTTCGAAGGAGGGAAAAAATAGCAGTACAATTACTGTGTAGTAAAAATATGGTAAGTGAGCCAAACTCACCCACCTAAAATACAACCCATAAACAAGAAGGGGAAAAAGACTGATATTTGTTATCATTTCCATCACAACTGACAGAAAAGGCGTGAAACCTGGTGTTCAACACAACCTCGCATGGTTGAAACGCGGTCAAGACTTTTCTGATACCACTGGCTGTCAGAAAGCCTGCAATCTGCACATCACCCACCAGATAAACCACTAAAATGCCCAACCCCAACACTAAGCAACGACTAATTAAAATATGGGCACATTTAAGATTTTATTTTTCGTACAAGGTACAGAACACTTTTACAACTGATTGAAAACGGTTCAGAAAAATATAAACAAAATCCAGTATTTCTGTTTTGGCCATTTTTCTTGAATTATTACAAACAGAGAAGGGAAAACTAATAAGCACAAAAGAAGATATCAATATGAGAGGAGAACAAATGGATGAAAGCACATGAATAAATTCAAATTGCACTCTGACAGCCTATCAATTCCACTCATCAATTTCTCATCCAGAAGTGGTAACAAACATTTATTTATACACTTATTCTACGAGCCATGTTGCACTGCCCATAATATCTGCAATGACACAGACAGCTAATCGATTCCCATATTAATTATTTACACTAAACCAAGTCACAAATGTATGAATATAACATCTGGAGCTTCAAAGCTGCAGCTGTTTCAGCCAAAAAGTGGATTCTGAAAACAGACCAAAATACAGCAAAATGCGGCACAGTGCTGCCAAACAAACGCATCAAAACTGAAAGCAAAAATTAAGATCGAAAATGTGCTCATGTCAAAAAAAGATCAAAGTTGCAATTTCTGAGTGACTCCTGAACATCTCATCTATGGGGTGTGGGACAAAGGGGAGAGGGACTGGCAAAGTAGCCTGCGATGAGCCAGGCTCCGAGGCCGAGAGCGCCGTACATGGGTCGCCATCGCCAGGGGAAACGGCTGCTTTTGCGAGTGGAGACGTTCCTTTATGCTGTTACTACAACCAAGAGCTCGTGAGCAAATTTAGACCAGGAAGCTGCTGCAGAACCACATCGAATATGTAAAAGCAGATTCCTTTATTACACACTGCATGGGGCACTTAAAAAAAACACGTAAAAATATTTATATTCACCCTATACACATGCATATTACAAAGACGTCACGATAACATTTTGACCCTATTGTCATTTAAAAATAACGTGTAGAAATATTTCCAGTGTACAAAAATGCCACTTGTTGTAAAGTGTCAGTTGTGTTAACATGATGCTCGTCAAACCCATCATTGATGGCGTTTGTGTGTTACACCACATCGCAGAAAACACATTCACACGCAGACTCACAGAGCGAAGCTGCCACTTGCCAGTGGCCCTACGCTCAGCAACCAGCACACTTCAACACACAACTGAACACACACACCATTGATTAAGTGTATACATTTCTCTGTTTATAATATCAGTTTTCAAGTCGCTAACTACAAACAACTAAAAATGACAAAATAAAATAAATTCATTGCAAGTCAGAATCTGCTTTGAGCATTTTTAGCTTCATTAAGAACATTCAGACAAATTCATTTCCATGTAGGTTTTTTGAAAAATGGTATTTTCCCTAAAATTTGAAGGGGGAAAAAAAACCACATTTAAATCAGAAGTCCCGTTCCATTTGACTGTTTTAAACATATTTATTTTATTTCAAATCCAGCTATATACAGAATCAGTGAATTGTTCTGTAAAAGGGGTTCCTCCTGTTTCCTTCATGCCAACATGGGAATTACACAGGGCCACAAGCACAGAGGTCAAAGGGCACCTCCACCTGTGCCTGCCTCTCTTCTTACTATAATCCTCTTATTCATAATCCTATTATTAATAACAATATTTTACCAGGGTATTATAATACATGAGCTGGAACCTCACAGTGCTGTGTTTATAATCAAAATTAATCAAATTTAAATTAAATTAAACTGTTTTTAAAAAGTAGTGTTGAGGGAACTGCCCCTAGACTGATGACAAATGATGATAAATATGAGACATAAACAAATGAACAACCTATGTGTTTTCACCAGTCCTGATTCTAATCTGAATTAACACCTCAGAATAAATCCATAAATCATTTTTTTTAAACTAAATGGATGTACGTATATATAAAATTTAGGGAATATTTTAACTAGCTACATGACTGCAAAACATGACAAACCTGCATAAATACATATTCATCTAAACAACTAAATTGAGAGATTTAAAAAACACAAAAGTGTACATTTTCCACATTAGAGTTGTATAATATACAACACGACAATTAAAAATGTGTTTAAATGTGTCATTTTAACGTTTAATCATTTTTGTGCCAGCGCACGACTAACATTAATATTAACAAAATGTTTAACAACTGTCACACACTCAGTAACACACTCTGCTTCTACGAATTAAACCAGAAACACGGGCACTGAATTACTCAATATTACAGGGGAAGAATAATTATACAGCAGCCTAAAGATGACTTGGAAAATGTTGCACAATAAACACAACCTTGAGGAAAAGCTCCGTTATTTTTGCCATGTCCTGGTGTGCACCGTGCTGCAACACAGTAAGACGGTGTGTGTGTGTGTGTGTGTGTGAGAGAGAGAGAGAGAGAGAGAGCGAGCGAGCATCAACAACTCGTCTGTAAACACACACTGGCCTGTGTGCGCGGGTCTCACTGTGTGTGTTACTGCGTGTGTGAAAAGTTGGCCGTGAGCGCGCCCGCCGCGCGCTCCCCCAGGTGTTGCACACAAACACGCACACGATGTGACACGTCCCGCTCGCGGGGGCCGCAAGTGAGTAGGCACTTACTGTGCGCGCGGTGGGCGAGAGGGAGCCGTTAGGTAGGTAGGGGCTCGTGAGGTCGGGGATCATGATGAACGGGTATCCCGGGTATGGGGGGCTCTTGAACAGCCCTCCATCTTGCCTCTTCGCAGCTAACATGGCGGGAGGAGCCGAGGGAGGAGAGGGAGAGAGAGAGGAAAAGTTGAGCTCCAAAGTTTGGGCGAACACTTCTTGAGTGTGTGTGTCTGTCTTTTGTGTCGAGTGTGTGTTGTTTGTGTGTGTGCGTGTGCGGGGGCACGGCGTACTGCTCTCACTCACCCTCCTCCAAACTTTCTCTCGTTTTGTCCCGGAAAGTTTCAGCGCGCGGAGGAGGCCGCCGTTCCGCCTGGAGCCGAAAGAAAGCACACGCACTCACTCTCCGACACGCTCTGTGACACACTGCTGCTCGGCCGCGGCGCGCTTACACACGCCGCTCGTGCACCCGTTCGCCTCAGTCCCACCCGCGGCGACACAGTTACCGGGCTCTTACACTGTTTCTTACACTGCTTTTCACCCCGTAATCGCGGACGGCGCCGCACTTTCACCGCGCCGGAGCGGCGAGCACGGGGACACGCTGTCCGCCTGAGCGACACTCCATAACTAACTAAGCAACAAACTCCTTGGAACTATCAAACTAACTAGCTGTAAAGTGTGTGAAGTGTCGCGCTCGGCGACTCAAGTAACTGCGTGAGTGCGCGCGCCGCCACAGCCGCGGCTCGTACCTCGGAGTCGGACGAGCTGTTCTGGTTCGTCTCCGACTCGTTCACGAGGCTCGACTTGACGTCCGCGAGGTCCCGCTCGGCCGCCGCCGTGTCCGCCGTCTTCTCCTCCTGCTCACCCTCGTCCTTGAAGGAGATCATCTCGTCGTTGGCGCCCAGGTCGTCTCCCCCACCGCCGTTCAGCTGCGGCATTTTCCACACCGAGTCCGGGGGGCCACGAAAACGCGCTGGAAAAGTTTTCTCTCCCCGCAAAACCCTTGAAGTCGCGGCGGTCCCGGAGCCGAGCGCGAGCCGACGGGTCCCTCTATTAGCGACTTCCAGCGACTCAAAGCGCGCGACGTTGGCAGCAAAAGAAGCGCGCGAGACGGAGGCGAGGCGCGGCGCGCGGATTGAGGCAGTTGAAGTTGGTCGGAGTGGTTTTGAGTTCAAAGGCGGCGCTGATTGACAGATAGAGAGGGATGGAAACAGAGAGAGTCTGGATCCCGGATTATTGACAGAGAGAAACACACGGAGTAATGAGATTCAGACAGGGAGGGACTCGAGTGACGTCCTCAGAAATGGAGAGAGGCAGCGGAGGAAGGAGTGCTGGGAAGAGGGGCCGCGCCGCGCGGGGCGGGAGCCGCCCGAGGAAGAGGCGCTCCGAGCGGCGCGCGCGGCCACACGGCCGGGGGGCACCTGGAAAGCAGCGCTTTTTCTTACGGGCAGCTGGAAAGGGGCACTTTTCACGAGGCAGAGCAGCCGGAAAGAGCGACTCCAAAAATAACCTCCCTTATTTAAAAAAGCTGGTCAACAAGTCCTTTAACCTGCACTTTTCATAAGGAAGCCAGAGCAGCAGGAAAAGGGCACTTTCTGGAAGCAGGGCATTAAAACCATATTCTTCTGTAAACCTGTTGTATGCAAATTTAATGTAAATTCGCTGTTTTTGCCCCCTGTAATTGTAATTTCTCAGCAACTCGTGCTTTCCTCCGTTCCCGATATTCAGGCAGATTTCGATTCTCCTAAAAAAGCCCGTCTCTCTTACAAAGCTTGTTAACTAGTCTTTTAACCAGGTAACCCGGTGTATTCAGTTGTCCGTTAACTGAAACTCTGTACTAAAGTGACATTTTTTCAGCAAAACGCACCGATGTGTGACAGAGCAGCACTTGAGCTTAATTTACACCCGTGAAACCGGGTCAGTAAAACTGTACCGCGGCGTCTTTTATTCTTGTATAAATAAAAAATATGAAATCAGTGCTGTTGAGAAAGGATGGGTGTTGACAGCTTTACAAAAATTAAAGTGAGGCACAAAATGAGCTTCAGTTGCTGTCACTGTGAATTCACTCAATTTTTTTATTTGCTCGTGTTAAATATAATAGTTATTTTACGACAACCCCCCCCCCTCCCTTCAGGCACGGCCGACGGACACGGGAGCGCGCCGGCCGCCGTGCACGAGTGTGGGAAAAGGGGAAGGGGGGTCGAGCGCTCTTTCTGCTCACAATGCGGCGGGGGACTAATGAGACCCCGAACTGATGATAAATAAAAGAGGAGGAGAGGAGCGGCAGCCGGGTCCCTGCACCAAAATCCGTCTGCCTGTCTGTCTCCGGAGTCCAGCAAAAATCAGACAAAATACTACAGTAAAACTTTAAATACCGTCTGCACTCTCCTGATATCTGTATTGATATTTGGCACTCCGGTGAAATTTAACATTTGGTATTTATAAAGGAATTAAATTGCTGAAAAATCTGTAGGCACGCGGTGTTTTATACATCTCTGATTCTTCATATAGTTTATAGTGATGTAATAATAAAGACAGTTGTGCTTCTCAGGGATTAATTTTTGAATACTGCCAAGTGTCCGATGTGCGTATATATTGTCACTGTTTTAAATTCGTTATTTTAGGCTGCTTCTCTCTCTGTAATTGTGTTATATTTTCTCATATCTGTCTTTATATTTGTTATGTTATATATTTTTATTTTTTATGTAATTCGGATTAATTGTTTTTATATTTGCGTTGTGTTCTTTGTGTATTTGTTATTGGTAAAGAGCAGAATAGCAGCAGTGAAATCATGACAGCTGAAATTGTTGAAAACAAAAATACAATAATTCAGTAAAACCGCATTGTCGCATCTTGCTGAATCCCCCCCGTCCAATTCGGAAAGAGAAATTATTTCCCTCACATTCTCTTTGTCGCATTTATTTCATTATTACTGTTGTTATTATTATTAAAGTTGATGTTGTCGATGATAATGATAACGATTGTGATGTCTGAAACAAACGAATCGACCTGCGCTGTAAGCTCTGCCTGTCACTTGGAGCCACAGGCTGAAATGCCCGCACGCTGCGCGGCTCCGGGCGCGCTCCCGCCACTCGCTCGTACCCGCGGACGGATGCGGTGGGATCAGTGTTGTGAGTGAGGAAAGGAGGGTGGGGGGCGGCTCTCGGTGGTCTCCAGGAGAATCGGCGGATTATTAATATGACCCAAACAGAGGATGCGGTGCGAGGATGAGCTGTGGAAATATCATCATTAAAGTGGAGGAGAAAACCATAAACACACATATCAGACGGAGGGGGAAATGGAGGTGGGACTCTGTGTGTGTCATATTTATTTAAAGAACACACTAAATAGCACACTTTATAAAAGATGTGAAAACAAGTACAGGGATTCAGAAAATAATTCGCACATGTTTGCTTTTTCATGTTTAATTCCGTTTCTCTTTACAGCGCTGGTGCCGGATCCCGCTGTTTTCACAAGTACTGTTTCTGAACTTTTTGCAACGTTGCAGTAACATTAAAATAGTACGGTATTGGCGTAATCGACATCAAAATACGATGCGTTCTCTATAATTTGTACAATTTATTACAAAGTAATATATAAAATAATTACAGTGTTGTGTTGTCGAATTTCAGTAATACAGCGTTTAGATGAAGTGTTTGGGGGATGGAGTATTTCAGTCTTTCGTTGTTACTGAGTGTCAGTGTTTTTGTGTTGCAGTATTAGTGGGTTACAGCCTTTCAAGGCTTCACTGTTCCAGTACCTCAGTGTTCCCATGTTGCAGTGCCTGGACAGAACCTCCACAGATGCTCTTCCTTTTAACTCCAGCAAAAATACAGACATGAAGCCAAATTCGTCTGTCCTGAAGTCATCGTCCCTTATTACCACCAAAGTCTGACAATTTGTGTCTCCGTGTTTTCAGTCACAACCAACTATTGGTTTATTTCTCGTGCCAGCATTTCTGAGCGGCCTCCGTCCTCATTCTGCGTCTCTCCTCCATACTTGTTTTACTGGCTTGTACTCCAGTGACCAGGTGGAGGACTCCACAGACCCGCAGAACCTTTTCACTCCTGCACATATACGCGTCTGGTTCAGCATCACCGCACCAGTGGACAAGTTCCACTGCAAGACCCTGAATGCACAGTTCTGTTAAAATTGTTTGCATTTTGTAGATGGAGGATATTTCTGCAGTTTTTACGAGACTGATGCTCATTTACAACGTCAAACATGAAAAGGCACCGTCCTGCAAGGGCTTCACAGTCTCGCAATCTGACCATCTGCGTATGAGCAACAGGGCATCTTCAGCCGTCATTGTTAAGCACTTAATTGAGTTCCTACAAGCCTCTTCCTACAATCGTATCGGTATCACAAGGAAAGGATGAGATTACTGTGTTCAAGGATCTGGGCAAGAACCTCCCAAGGAAAAGTGTTCTGCAAGTGAAGTTGTGTGTGAACAGCTAATTGACAGAATGGCTCTTTCCCCGAAATGCTTCTGTTCCTAATTAAAATATTATGGGGACGGTTAATGGCCTACCCCCTCCTTCCCCACCTCTCTCTCGCAGCAACAATACATGCATTTTAAAGGTTGTTTCATAGTTACTATTGCATGATTTATGCCAAATCCGCTCAGAGCTAGATGAATAAAACAATATAAAGGTTTCTCCTAACAAGTGGAACTTGGCATTTAACCTTTACCACTTAGTCGACTGCGCATTCCCTGTGGAGAGGGGCGCTTTGCTAACCATTTCAGCATTCTTTCCTAAACAGTTCATGTGAATTATATCTTATGAATAATTTCCTTAATTTCCTGGTTAACCACAATTATGTACTTGAAATGGCGTTATATATATTTGCGGAAATTGATTTCAGATTTATCTGATTATGCAGTTCTCATTTATGAGGTATATGTATTATTCTCAGAGCAAAGTGAGTTAAAAATACTAATAAAGTTCACATAGTTTCTTGTTTGACTGTCTTTGGTGAATATGACTAAGTATGACAGGGTAACAGCAGCTAGATCAGCAGGGAGGTGTTAGTGTAGCAAGGACCTAGTCCTGATATCTCAGTAAACACAAGGGATTTACACATTAAATGCCGGTGAACCCTGCACATTGATTTAATAACAAAGGCAATAAAATGTGCTTCTGCTGTGTTTTGGACACACAAGCATGGAGGAGCCTTCAAGGAACAGGATGATGAGGCCAAGCTGTAGTCCCTGTGGGTAGCTAAGTTCTGGCCCGAGCATCTGATCTGCCAGCACTCATTCCAGTAGTGCTGACTTCCAGAGAAGCTGCTTAGGTGACATCCCGGATGTACCTTAATCACCCTCTCATTAAAGGACACTCCATATCCAGGTAGGAGTGCGGCTGCAGCTCCCTGGGGGCACGAACGTGCCGTGTCCTATCGCATGCCGAATGATACGTCACACGTGAGTGAGACCCACTACAGCACGATACCTCATCTTCACTGTGGAGCTCTGCTTTCTCTGGGCACATAGCCGTGTATCCCCACACGCATCTGCTCCATATTTGCTCTTTTTAAACACGGCACACTGGGAAATTTGTTTGGAAAGCGGGGAACATCTCTCCAAAACAAACATTTGTTTTTTTTCACAAACGGGTGCAAAGACTATTAATCACAGGTGACAGAGTGTGAGCAACCCATGCAGGCAAAACTTGACACTGAGTCATGGAGGGTAATGAGAGGGCCTTGGGGCCATGTGGCCACAGGGTGGGTCCCTGAAACACCCCCTAAGAAGGCCTTCAGTCACAAGTGGAGCCACCAGAGTGGAGGGCCCTTTGGCTTGCCGAGCTTCAGGTCATCGTCGTCATTGTGCTGTTGGATTAGGGGGGAGGAGGCAGTGGGGGTCCAGAGGTTGCCGCCATGCAATGCAAAGGTGGGAGAGAAAGGGGGTTGGGGTTCATATGCTAAACGATAAACGCACTGTATTGCTGGACAAAGCCATCCACTGTTGCCTTATTTCCTTTAATGCGCCCTCTTTGTTTGGAAGGAATCACAGCGTTCAGAGGGCTTCGGCCCAACCTGAGCGTAGCCCGCATCTCATTGTTCGGACCCCAATTAGTGTTATTGACAGAGAACCTTTCTGTCGGGTTCCTGTGTTCCAGGCCACAGCGCATGCTTTTGTCCTGCATTGTCTCCCCAGGGGGGGTTTCCTCCTGGCCAGGGTGCAGGAAGCTGCATAGGTTGGGGGGGAGGCCAAGAAAGGCCAGGAAAACACTGGAGCCACAGGGAGGGACGGCCATAGTGCGGAGCGCCTCTGAAAGGGCCTTTGGATGAGGTCGTTATTCACAAGACCTTATTAACAACGCGTGCCGCTCTGTTTCTGTCTGCACACGGTCCTCTTTCTGTTGTGCTTGTTGTTGTTCTTTTGTTAAACGAAATTGTTTTCAGATAATATCTCGTAGGGTCACAGAGGAGGCGGTAACGTGTTAAATGCTGCAGCATTTCTAATCTGCGGTTCCTACGATGGTGCAGCACCCTGGCGACGTATCGGGCCCTCGGCGATGCTAATGCTGTGCATTGTCAGCCATGAGAACATTCGTTTGCTGAAAATGAGTTTGGCAGCTCATGCAGGTGTTTGAAAGGAGATAATGGAGTCCAAGGCCAGGCGCTGGCACTCACAGGAGGGGGGCCTTGGGTGCAGTCTGGTGTTTACTGGGGGGCCCAATCCCACTGCTGTCCTCCACGTGGCTCCAGCTCCTGATGGTGGGTGGTCCCTGAAGGGCAGGATGAGGGTTCATCCAGCAGAGCTTGAGATCGCAGGCTGGCCTGGCCTGTTGGGGGGATCTCCCATGGTTTTCCATTTTCACTTAGATGTGGGAGATGTTGCCTGTGTTTCTGTGAGTGTTTTGATGCACACCGAGGGCCCATTGCTTGCTAGGTCCACCATCGGCAACCATAAAGGCGGCCATTGGTCTTAGAGTGATTAAGGGATGGGTGGAGCCTCAGGTGAGGAAGAAGGTTGAGTCTGATGCTTTAATTAAAAAATTAATGCAGGAAAATCAATGGCACCACGTACACATGGCGGATATTCATGATGGCTTCAAGCAAAGACAAATCAATGTTTTGCACAAGGAGAGAAAAAAAACTTGTCTCTTTGTTTCAAACTCATAGCTGGAGGATTTTCGAACAGCAAAAAGAAAAATCATTCCGTACCGTTTCCTTTTCAACACAATATGCATTGTGACCCGGTGTGTGTTTGCGTGTAAACGTTAGATGTCCTTCTGGTGAAAGATGTCGCTTTGGTTGACTGTTGATGGCCCATGGAAAGTACATGTCACTTTGTGTTGTTAAGGCTCCTCTCAGGGATCGATGGCGGTCAGTAGCTCTACCGCCTGACACGGGAGAAACACATTTAAACCATTTGAATGAAACTGCACGAGTTATTGTGTGTTTGTGAGCTGCAGCCTTCAGTGTACCTGCTAACACACAGGGATCCCAAACAGCCTGTTCATGATGTCACTCAAGGCACACGAACAATAGAGGGTGGAAGGAGACTTAGATACTGCCACATTACACACACTTCCGAAACAGTGTTTGTTGTACCTGTGCTCATGTTCAACAGTACATGGGTGTCACTGAGTCACTTTGGTGGTGGTTTTAGTCGCAAGGAATTGGAAGCACGGTCGTCTTTCCCGCTCATAAGTGAACTATGGGCTCCTTGTTAATTAACCAGCACCAAAACGCACTCGGCGCGTACAGATCAGATCAGGCTATATTTTATCAATATTTATAAGGATAGGAAAACTCCACTAGTAATTAAGAGAGTCCCCTTGCTTTGATTTAGCCCATTACTAACGCCTCTGCATCTTTAGATTAAAAAAACCGACCTCTTTTATTTAATAATATTAAATCCCGACATGTATCTTCTAAAAGCTTTAATAAGACAAAGATGAGATTTGCATCCCTGTGCCAGTGTCTTTTTCAATTGATTATGAAGCCCCCCTTGATGTGTGAGAAATTGATGTTTTCCTCTGTTCTTAAGGGGGCCTAATGGAGAAGGAGGGATCGGAGGAGGAGATTTTGCCACTTTGATCTTCAATCAGTAAAAATTCCCACTTCTTCTTTGTCAGACTATATTTGGTAAATAACGGTGACAATCCACGTGTTTTAATAACGCGGTGGGGAGAGAAGCACCGTGTCGCTCCTTCCTCGCTGGTTTTCTCTCTGGTGCGTAGAGGTGTAGGAAGTGCAGTGCCCCCCCGGTCCGTCCCTTTGTTTATTTATTTATTTCAGCCCGAAACCTCGTATGATTCCTGTCACACAAGCTTTTTTACACACACACACACACACACACACACACATTCATACAAATATACAGAGTTTGGGGTCATGAGGGAGGCCCTTCCTGGCTTCTTTGTTGTGGACAGAACCATATTTCACACAAGTGGAGGTACAGGCCTGAACTGACCATTACACCTCTGCTTCCTACCTTCAAAGGCGATGTGAACTGGGGCATCACTGGGAATTTTGGGCGCTTTGAAAGAATAATGCTCTATCCCTCCTTAAACAACATAAGTTGTAATTTTTGTGGGCCTCTAGAATCATCTCTTATGCGACTGTCGGGCCCCTTTTTTAACAGCAGCAATGATCAGCACCACTGGTGAACCCATGTTAAAGATACAGTAACTAGGAGTGCTGCTGTAAAATGACAATGAGTACAAAGAGTCAGAGAAAAGTGATGGGGAGCAACAGGGAGGATGGACATCCCACCATCTCTCTGACTCCCTCTCTTGCTCTCTCTCTGTTACACACACACACACACACACACACACAGAGTTTGAGCCTGCTGAAAATAAGGCTCCAGTGTTCACCAAATGTGAGGTGAATCTATGATGTTCCTCCTGTTGCTGCAGTTATCACATATCACACTGCGCCAAAGTAGTCGTGTTCTCGTGGCGACAGCCAGGTCACAATTCAGACATTTTTTAATGACAATAGCAAAACAAAGGGAAAGGAGATGGTGGTTAAATACTGCAACAATGTGGTGATTATATTTAATTGGCCTTCTCTCACTCGCTCCATTCCAGCCGGAGCACATTAGTCCCCGGCGGCCAGTAAGTCGCAAAAAAAGCATCTTAAACACAGCGAGGAAGAGAAATGGGAGTCAAGTTGGAGAGAGGATTCAGAGGTGGGGGGGTGGAGAGAGAGAAGGAGAGAACAGGCAGGCAGGCGAGCAAGCGTTGTGGGAAGAGAAGGACCTAGGGGTTTGCTGGAGGCAGCAGGGCTGAGGTGGGGGAGTCAGGGAGTGGTTATTTGGCAGATCAACAATAGCAAACTCAATAAACCCCAACGGATGGAGGAAACTGATCCAAGTCGACACACGTGAGTGATGATTCACCGGTGTTTACATCCTCTAAGGTGAGGAAGAGGAGTGTAGCGGGTGTTCGATGTACAAAAAGAAAAGACTAAACTGTGTCTTTTGCATTTTAAAATCTTAGCTGACTTGTTAAGCCTCTAAAAAGGCTCTATAAAAGCCATCAGTGTGACCTGTGTGTAATGTGGCCAGTCTGTTTAGTCAGCATGTTAAAGCAAGTTCGCGTTCAAGGGGTCAGTCAGGGGCACTGCTGATGCAGTAGATTGCTGGTTCAGATGGAAGGATGGAAACACTGAAGAGACTCCAAAGTTGGGCTTCAAGTTGAGACGCAAGGGAACCTTAAATCTCGATTTGAAGCCCAATTTAGGGAATCATTTTATAACATATATTAACACATTTTTTATGCACTGCTTGTAGAGCACACTAAGCCTACTCATTATGTTACAATTAATAAAAATAAAAATATGACTTAATCCCTTGATTTATTCACAAGTTGGCTTCCGTGAAAATACCAGATCAAGCTGTAATGGATAAAAAGTTCACACCACCAGTGGATACAATGTGGGGTCTCAGCATTTCTCTCTTCCAGAAACATCAGGCGTGAGACAGGATACAAAATGGACCAGATGCCAATTCATTTTATCTTTTATTGACACATAACAAGATTAAAGTTAAAGTTAAAGTGTTGTTCACTACCTTCTACTTCACATGTTACTTCTGTACTTTAAGCACCACAGGAAAATAAAACGATGTCAGTACAGAAAGGACAGCGAGTTGTGGAAAGTGTTTCTCCTTAAAATTCCAACTGTGATTTACTGTCCAAAAAGATGAGTCCAAGTCATTACGTTTGTCATTTTTGTCAGGGTGTGATGTCTAATCTTTGAAGTTGAACAAAAACCTGCCTAACTCTAACTATCAAAAAATAGTAATAATAAACACATCTCAATCCTTAGTACTTCCTGTAAAAAGTCTAGAGTTTAGCTATAATAAGTAACTTAAAAAACTTTTTGAAACAATCTGTAAAAGCCTCACAATACATTTTACTGGTCTCTTCTTTTCTCTCTCAACTTTCTCCTACAGTCCTTCCCCTCTGAATGTGTTTTGCTGCCCCTAATGGCAGAAATGCCTGCTATTACCCCTCTGCGTCTGAGAAATTTTTGAGAAATGTGAAATTTTTAGAAAATGGAATGGTGAAAAATTGCAACAAAAACTTAAACAAATAACCCAGCATATTTTCAAAAATGTGTGGTTCAGATGTTTGTAACATAAGAGGAAGTGTGTATGAACACAATATGGTATTTACAGGTGTAAACCGAAGAGCCCCAAACACGTAAGGGTAAGTAGATTTAATTTTTAATTCGAAAAATTAACTTTAACTCTCTTATTTATCTAGTACTACTCAGTCTTAAACTGCAGAACACCTTGGCAAATGAGTATTTTAAATATGACTGTTTATAATGTATATATCTATGTTAAAGGTTTATGCCATACTTGTTATGGGAAAAATTCTGTTCGCATGCCAGGTTTATCACAAAATAACCCCGATGTCATGAAGAAAAAGTTGTGTAATGTATTTTTTACAACGATTTTATAATTACATTTATTGTGCTGGACCGGATAAGTGAAAAACCGCATAGTGCACATCTTGTTCATTTGCTGCTCGTGACACAGAAGGGTGTGTAGCTGTGTGAGGAGGTCCTTCCTATCGGTCGGCCTCAACTGTTTGACTGGCATCCATCCTGTCTCCAACCTAAACACAACTGAGACTTTACTTCTATACTTAACATAGAAAATCAGCTAAAAGGGAGACAGAAGAGGACTTCTTTAGTGCTTCGTTGGTCTCGAGAAACTTACCTGTCGATCTGGTTCTATAACATAGTGCAGCCAGAAGAGGATGTGTTTTACTCAGGTTAGACCAGCAATGAAACGTACCCTTGTTATGAGGTTGCAACTATGGCTTTTTTGAGAAAACATCCCGGGTTTGAAAGGGGTATTTTGTCGTTATCTGAGGCTGCTGGGTTAGCATTCCTAGGAGGGGGTCCACTGGGGTCCACAGCCAGAGAAAAACAAACCAATTTGTTGCTAGAAACTGCAGCAGTGACTGTTGTAGATGGACTCGTGCACCCGTGCCGGGCCTGTCAAGTGCACCCAAGTCCTGATAATGGAGAACCTGTGTCAAAAAGTCTGTTTGCTAACTGTGTTTCATTTGCATATTTGAATAATACATGGTGCTTATAAGCATATTAAATGGAATATATCTACGCTTTATTTGAAGGCAGAGATTAGACCTTCCAAGTTAATTATAAGGATGTCAAGTGTCACTGAGTGAACTGAGGCCTGTGGTTTAGCCCTTTAGTTTAGTGATTATATGCACAAACTATAGATAAAGTGACATCATACGAAGTGTCGCCATCCCTGCAGTGCAACAGAGGAGGCCAGCGGGATCCACAGCCCCAGCAGAGGGATTTTCTACACCAACAACCATGGAGAGAAAGCTGTAAATACCCCCACTTAGCCTTGCTACAAACACACCACAGATGCGGCGACCTTGTTCCTACAAGCCAAGCAGCTTCCACGGGGTAAATAAGTTAAAGAATACAACTGCAAATTTTTGGATATACAAAAATTTTCCGATTTATCTTGTTCTCTGTTCTTCAAGGAGGTGGAGGCAAAATAAAACACCTAACAATATATTGATATCAAGGACCCAATAAGGACTCTGGCCAGCTTTTGCTTTCCAAACAGCCTCAGTCCTTCTTGGAATGTTGTAATACAGGTTCTGAACTGTCTACGCTACGGCACATAATGACTCGGCAATGTTTAGGTCTGAAGATACAGGAGGTCATAGAAGGCATTCATCCAGTGTGTGTGGGGGCATTGTCATTCTGGAATATGGGAAAATCATGGAAGAACCATGGGATAAATTTGGTCCTGTAAAATTTCTTCACATTCCTGTGCCATTATATGATTATGTAGACTATCAGACCTAATGACTCCCAAATGGTATGGCTGCCCAAACCATTACAGTTCCTCCAACATGTTTGACTCTGGACAGCAGACATTATGGGTTAAAGGCATCCTTTAGTTTTCTCCAAACATAAACCTGTGCAGATGTAGGAAACAAAGTGAAAGATAACACTACTTTTTTCCCATTACTGAAAGGCCCAGGTTTTGTGCTCCTCACACCAGGTTATGAGGTGGCCAAGGATAACAAGTGGTTTCCAAAAAGCTGCTCTACCGTAAATTCCAGTTTTGTGAAGCTCACATTGTAGCTTTTTGACACTTGATCACAGAAATGCTGATCTAATTTTGTGGTAACTTTTGTGGCATTTAGCAGCTGTTCCATGTCTGCTTATTGCTGTCAGTGAACTTTAAGTTGACAACCCTTTTTGGTATATACTATCTTTATTTTTGAGATTTTAATGATAATGATACACACCTGCAGTTGAGGCATCATTTGGTATGTTTGCAATTCTGTTAGATGTCTTACATTGCTCGAAAAACATATCAAAATTCTAATTGGCAGTTAACCTAATACGACTCGCCTTTGCAGCTGTATTTTTAATTGGGATTTAATTATTAAGTTAAACTTCTGTTTCGTTTTTGTCCACTTGCGTTTTCTAACATTTCTGTAGCCAATTGTAGGCAACTTGTGGTTACCCTCCAAGCTGAAAGATGGCAGTAGAGAGCACTGTAATAGGAGTCTACAACTCAGTTGATTTAACTCCCTTCCACAGTGTTTACAGCTTGTGTCTGGTGGTCTTCAGTGCTGGCGATCAGTAGCAGGATGAGAAACACGACAAGTGTTTATTAGATAAATCAATGAACAATCAGCACTGAACAGGAATTTGTCAACACAAGCTGTTATTTTCAGGCATTTTGATTTAGTTCCACAGAATTCTGATCTCAGTTATATTTGCAAGCTGAGGGCCCAGTTAGTAAATTAAAGGCAATGTATTAATACACAGAGCAATGACCAAAACAGCACGCAAATAAGAGACGGTGCGAGTGTTCCACAGCAGAAGCCTTTGCAGCTGGAAGACGGTGAATCTCCTCGTCTTCTGGAGAGTGACGCGCCAAGGGGCTGTGCTGTTTTGGTCATTACTGTACCATTAAAACACAGCAGTCAGGCAGGCAGCAAGTGGAAAACACATTTGAGAAGGTTTCCCGTGCGACTGCACCGAGGCACCAGTCAGACAGGTGAGTTTCTTCAGTGTTCCTGTCAATCTCCTTCCTCAGAAGTTAATTTAACGTGAAGAAAGACGCCTCAATAGTTTTTTAAAAGGTAAAGGGGCCGAACCATTAATGATCTTAAAAATCCGTGGATGTGACACGTTCTGTCAGCTGGACTGATGGAGAGAAGGGTGGTTTTGTTTACAGATGGTGAAGGATGAGGGAGAGAGAAGAGTGTTTGTGTGTGTGTGTGTGTGTGTGTGAGATCACAGCAATGGCCATTCCACAGGCTCTTGTTGAGATACTAGGGGCTAAGCTGAAAACAACACAGAAAGCAGAACCTCGACTCGAACTCCTCCACATTCTCAATATTTCATGAGCCGGGTCTCAGCTCGACTTTCCCCAGCTTTATCAGGGCAGCCTGGTGGACCCAATAGTCAGCTGGGCTTCAGAGAACTGGGTGTGATTCTGGCTTCAGGATGGACACCTTTTTGCTCCCCTTTAACCAGACAAAACAGTCATGCTGATCACAGTGTTGCACACTGTTGCTAAAACTGTATATTTATCTAATGTGTTTCAGGGTAAATACTTTGATCAAAGGTACTACAATAGCATGTGGATTTCATACCCTGGACTTCTGATTGCGAGGTGAAGCACTAATCTGTGCATCTCTAGGTGACCTCTGTCCTTCTGATGGTCTGCTGCTCACATCTGTTTACTGACAGGATTGGCTTGGACACCATTGGACTGAGATGTCCTTGGACCTCCTGCCATCAGGAACTCTCACTGTTCAACTATTTTGAAACCTGCTGCTCAACATCACAAGTACCACCATGCCAACCCAAACTTTTCTTCACTGCTCTCCAGGTTACTGTGACAGTTGTGCACATCGCTTTTGTTTTCTCCTCTAAAAGTGGAAGAGTTGAGTGTTCAGTGCATCTATATTTAGAGCTCTTTGTTCTTATGTGTGTTTTGATGTGTGTTTATTTTGGCTGAGGGCTTTTTCCATGTGTGGTGGGTATACTGTGTGACTTCCGACCAATCGCAGGCAGTGGTGGCTGCTGACATCAACTCTCTGCTTCATTCTCTAATATTCGGAGATAGGTGTTTCCTCTGTGTGTGTGTGTGTGTGTGTGTGTGGGGGGGGGTGCTCATTCATTGGGTCTTGGGTGTCTGTCTCCTGTGCTTCATACCCAATACAGGATGTGGACCATCTTGCTGTCAAATTGTTTACCTATATCCCTAGGAGATCCCTAGGTATCCCTAGGAGACGTGCCCCACCTCACACCTTAGGTATGGGTTTGAGGCTCTGTCCCTGATGCATGGCCCCCTGCAGTCACTGTACTCCTCCCCTTACATTGCTAGTTATCAGGTGGCTGTGGAGAATTAAGACTGCATGCGTGTGCATGTGTTTAGGATGCTGTGTGGATGGGACTTTGAAATGCAGATGAAACATGTAACACATTTTGTGAGTCTGTCTCCATTCGTCTACCAGCACGGCACTAATATCACTTTGCTCACACCTGGGTCACATCTGTTCCAGCTGCAGCAGATTGTTACCCTGGTTCCCTTGTCCAAAGAATGGGACATGAACCCACGAGCTCAGGAGTATCACTGCAGGGTCATGAACCCAGAATCCTTTTTAGCTGTCTGAGCTCTTTTCATTTCTTTTCCCTGTCTTGCATATTTTTGCACATTTATTTTTTAAATAAGGTTTTTAAATCAGTTTTGTTGAAAGATGGACTTAAACTCAGGAGACCAAGCTTCACATTTGTCTTGTGGGCCTGAGGACTGAGGTCTCCTTGTGGCTTTCACTTCATTCTCTGCTCCTGCATTCAGGGCCTCGAACAATAGTGCCTGTTTGGGCCTAATGCACTGCCTCAACAAAGCATTGTTCTGCTCAATATCTTCATTATTAGTTTGTTTAGCACTTCATAAATGACATAGGCTGGACGCTATTGTACAGATTTAAAAATCCTTTCAAGGCAAGTGTCGCTTCAAAAACAGAAAAACAGCATATCTCATGGCAGATTTGGAACCTGCACGAATTTGTCGTGGAGTGGTCGACCCCGACAGAGAACAGCGCACCACTTCCTCGTTCCGAGGGTTCAGCCGCTCTTGCGTGTCGGTGAGCCGTTCAACAAAAGCACTGCTGCCCGATCACCATGCGAAGCTGAAGACGACTCCAGATTTTGCAGAGATTTTTCTCGTTGGTTACTTCAACAGTCCCACATTTTCCCACTTTGTGAACAAGGGCAGACGAGGCAATGAAAGGACCTCCATTATGTTTAAGCTGGAAAGACCCTGGACTCCGGCTATCAAGCCGAAACAAGTATTCAGTGCGCTCCATTTCACTCTTCATTAATGTCTCCTACTGTCTGTCGCCCAAATGTTGTCGACACAAAACCGCACACTTCACCACCAATGACACTTACGGCTCATTGATACTTGGGACGAAATATAATATCAAGATGAAATAAAAGCAGTGTCCTTCACAAATCTGGAGCACCTCTCCAAGTGGTGAGAACTTGACAAAGACAGCAGAACATATTCATTCCTTTCATGAAGACACAAAACATTAACTGTACTGTACTTTACTACATTTGCTCAACATTAGCCATATTTCCTTTCTTTCCAATGGTAAAAGCTATTTATGTTCACAGTGTAGTGCAAAAGAGTTATGAAATAATGTTATTTCTCTCTGTTGTGACACGTTTCATAGGATGGATCACCATGACGACAAGGTCAGCTCCATGGCTTCCTGCTGTGCTGCACTGCCAGGCCCCTGATTTCACATTGCTGTCATACCGAGAAACTTTGTGAGCTCATCTGGGTTCCACGATCTTCTCCCAAACAATCACGCTGCAGCAGGTTGCTAGTCTTAATGGTGGACCATCAAGCATAGGAAGTTCTCCACTGGGAAGTGTCTCACGGTCATGGCTCTGCTTTCCTTCGTCTGGCCCTTGTATCCCAACCCAGCTGTGCACCGAAGAGAGTGCATTTCTGCTTGAACCAACAGCATGTAAAGTTCTGAATAGTACTGTGCCACAGAAGGTGGTGGAGTACCTGGAGACCTGGACTGTCTGCCTGCCAGTCGTGTGGCTCTGAGAACCAGGGCTAGTTGACTGTCTTGTGCAGCAAATCAGTTCCATACCCCAAGAAAATACGACATGCGCGTTTCTGAGGGAAAGTTTATGTCCATTATTTACTGTACTGTATGTAATGGTACATTGTCATATTAGCGATATCAGGACACAGTGGAGGGCAAAGGAGCCCTGGCTCCTCTGCTTGCCTGCTGCACGGTGGTTTGCTCTCATCAGCACCGGCCTCTTGCTGCTCATTAGAATTTCAGGGCGGCCTGTGGGATCCTGTGGTCCCAACATATTTTATTTAACCGCTTTTGTAGAAGCTAATATTGGGCTCCTGTGATCTATAGCGGAATTACAATTTTAAGGGTCAAGGAGGGATTTTGATATAAGGAGGATGGGCACAATTGCTGAGGAAAAAAATCTCACAAGTTCTCTTTAAAAATAAATGAGAAAATCGGTAATCCAAGAATGGCTACATGGAGGAAGGAGAAAAGGAGAGTATGTATTGACAGGCACTCGTGCGCTTGCCAGAACCATCAGAAATCCTTGAAATCCAAGAGAAATTGTGTGTTTCATGTCCCGTGTCTCTTTTAGAGGCGCAAAGGAAAGGCTAATGCAGGGTCTTGACTCCTCCCTCCATGTCAGTTGCTCCCCCACCTGAATACACAAATCCTCTTCTAGCCACTCTCCATCTTGCAGCACTGGAGCCAGGATGGGTTGCCACATCACACACCGCTAACCTTTGAAACTGTCATCCAACTGTCCCCCATTGCCGTCCCGGTGGGGACCCTCCCACATGAGAGAGAGCGAGAGAGAGAGTCGCTGATGGGATCCTCCCTCAATATTTAACGAACCTTTGACTAGAAAGGTGACATCGAAGGGAAACCCTGGAATTTGCTCTGGTGTGGGGGAACAGAGACCCGGAGGTGCTGCTCGCTTTCCATATATCCAACTTTAACCCATTGGACCATCCGTGAGCCACCGTTTCACTCCCCTTTCACGCCCCCCCCCCACCCCCACCCCCACCCCATTCGCTAGCAGGCTCCTCAATGGCCTGTCAGAGCAGATTGGCTCCATCAAAGCTGACTGGCTCTTATTCTGCACAAAGACGTCCTGGGTTATCACCGTTTGCTCAGATCTCAGCGTTCGAGGAGTGTGAATGGCAGGAGTGCTTCCACTGATGCCTCAGTGTCGGTGAGACGTTTTCTGCAGACCGAGTGGCACGGCGAGGCTCTCCAGACTCTTCTGCTCGTGGCCCCTGAGGCGGAGTCCCAATACACCGCTAACTGTAAATCACTTGCGTTTGCCCTGTGAAATGGGCGTTCAGTGTCGACTTCATCCAAATCCCACGCTTCCTGCACCTTCAGGGCAGGTGAGCTCCACAACTGGTGGGAAACAGAGTGATGGCTCAACACCCCACTGAGGAAGGAAAACAGAAAAGTGCAGATCTGTGGCACAGCAAAGTGAGGAAAAAAACCTCGACGGATGGCTAAATGCTTGCAAATAAATCACTAAGCCCTGTATGAGCCAAAGAATTAAATATGTAGAAGTGTTAACAGTGCTATACCATCTCCAGAGTTGTGGTGGATCATCTCAGAACTACATGAAAAAAGGTGAGTGAACCCTGTGCTTTAGGGAAGAGGGAGGAGATTTCAGGTGGTGCTGGACCATTTCATCTCTGCTGCTAAGTGAAGAGACTGGAAACAGAGTCTGAGAGCCCGCCTGTAAAACGGGTCCCTCTGAACCTCGTCTTTGGCGTGGCCATGCGTGCAGAGAAACCTGAGGTCAAACATGCAGAGAAATGATACCTGCACTGCTTTAGCTGAAATACAATACTGCTTTAATGAGTGTTAAACAAGAAGCAATTTGTACAGTAACAGTTCACAACTGTAGAAGATCAAAACAAAAGAATCAGGTGAGCTTCAGCAGGACGTCACAATCGTAAAGGCAACACACTACAAACCGTCCTTGTTGCGGTACCTGGGGGTGTCTCTTTGACATCTGGAGAACAGCGAACAGAAACAACCAACTGATGCAGAGACAATAGGTGTTTCCTCCACAGCGGCAAAAACTTAAATTAAACGTTAAATGTGAAGTTGGGAAAACATCTGCCCGCAAACAAGAGATTCGAAGGACCAACAGTGACGGGTAAGAAAACCAGCGAGGGGTGTTCACGTGACATGTGGCGCTTGATGAAGGAGAGGATGGAAGGCGGCTGAAAAACTTCACACTTCCAAGGAAGTTTCTGGAAGCGTGACCTGGAATTTATTCCACAGGTTTTGGAAGTGTTTCTCGCGTGAAACCAGGGCTTCATCACGGCATCTGGAAATCCTGCAGCATGCGACTTACCAGCACCTTCTATACGTTGTTTTTTGAAGGGGGGGAGGGGGGTGTGTCCAATATGGGGGCGTGGCAAGGCCTCTGTAAACATCGCACCATATCTCTGGGGTAGTGAGAAGGAGCTGCACGGCCGGGATGAGGAGTCCTGTGATCACCTGGCTGCTCGGTCGAGGTGTGGCTACGCCCCTTTCTGACCAGCTCGCTCAGGTCCAGGCTGCCAATTAAGAGCCATTAGGGCTGTGGAGCGCAGCGTGGCGCTGGCCGCCAGAGTCACTGATGGGGGTTAACATCAAGCTTAATGAAATATTAAAGTGTGCCTGTACCTGCTGCTACTGTGCCCCCTTGGAATAAGATATAACCTATTTTTGACAAGTTTTCATCTTCCTTCGTGGAAGACGCTACATGAAACCAAATCAGTGCCAAGAAGGAGGGTAATGAATAATCTATTCCATATTCCAGAGGCACCCAGAGCTCGGAGCGCAGGCGGGGGGAGAGCAGTGGATCCTAACAGATGATAGTGCGAGTCTGCCAAGCTACCTCATGACATGGCGGCGCTTTAAATAATAAAAGGGGATATAAACAAATCATTACACCCCCCCCCACCGCTTGTTTAATGCGATATCTTAATGAACATAATAGCTGGAACTAATAATGAAAGAAAATAAAAACATCTAAACGGACACCAAGTTGTCGGCGATGCTCAATTATTCCCTTGTCAAGTTTTTATGATTTAATGAGGCCCTCTGGGACTGACGTCTGTCAGTCAGCCGTGACTTTCTGACACCATTACAACTTCAAATAGCGAGCAGCCGTGATGCCTTCCTTGGGCTGCAGGAACGAAACCATCTGACAGGTTGGGAAAGAAAGTACAGCGTTCGCGCGCACCCACACACACACACACACACACACACACACAGAAGCACAAAGAGAGAGAAAAACAGCAAAACACACACAGAAGCACACACACACACACGGGTGTGCGGAGAGGGCCGATCAATCTGCATGCTGTTTGGAAAAACCAATCACCGAGGTCATTATCTGATGAGGTTTGTCAAAGTGGCCCGGCTCGGCTCCCTCCTCACTCTGCTTCTTCTCGCGCTCTTTATGATTCCTCGCTGTAATGATGCGTCTCGACGGGTCGGCCCCACACGGGACAGCCAGAGCTGCACAATTTTGTTGGCCATTAATTTGAGCCTTTGAAGGCGGGAGCTCAGAGCGCGCCAGAGAAAGCCCCCCACCAAGCCGCCTTCCAAAATAAGGCCCTCCGCTCGCCCTTAAACAGAATACCAAATGGCCTCGGTGGCAGCACTCGGTCGGGCTCCGCGCTCCCCGTACCCCGCTGTATTGCCGCACCCCCGCATTGCACCGCGCCAACCCCGCACAGGCAGCCGGTTCGCACGCGCCACTTTCGGCAAACCTTCCTTCTCATTTTTACTCCATGATGGCCATATGAAAGGGTCCCCCCTGCTGTTTATGTGAGGGACAACGCAACGGCAACCTTCCCGCTCGCTGGCTCTGGTACCCGAGAGCGGCAGACAGGAGTCGTTAATGTGGCCGTTCCTCCCTGGTGGCAGACGGTGGGAAACACGACGCTAACAGCCTTCGTGTCGCCACAATACACTCAACGTGAACTCAACTCAGATTTACTGTCTTACAACATTGTTGGTCCCCAGATTTAAAATCAGTGTGTTTGACAGGGGGTTATGATGTATAATTAAAGCATATTAAATGTCTTACTGAGCTATAACATGATCACAATAATGCATACATCCTTATTAATAAATATTGTTCTACGGGCATCACGCTATGTTATGCAATATTTTAAAATGATCACGGGAGCCGGCATCACGCGTTGTTAGCCACGTCTCCTGTGTGGAGTAACGTGTGATGTGAGACTGATGACGCGTTTGGCTTTCCAGAGGTACCTTTGCTAAAGGCAATGTTCACCCCTCTTACTGGAGACAATGCAGGTCAACCAAGGACAATGTGGCTCTTCACAGACCAAAGCTGGCCAACAAAGGCCAACCAAGGCCTTCACAGACCAAAGCATCACCACAAGGCCAACGCGGGTCAATGTAAGTCAGCGAAGGCCAGAGGGCTGGCATGGGCAACACAGATCAGGGAGCCTTGACTGCCCAGGCTGTTTGGGTGTTTGCAGAGGAGACCCAAGGAGACTTGAAACCAACAGAGAAAACAGGAAATGGACCTTTCTGGAATGTTCTTACAGACCTTTACTACTCAGGCTGCAGCAGGAGGTCATAATAGAGGCTTGCACATTTACCTCCATGGGAGATTATCAATACCCTCGATGCTCTCACTAAAAAAAAAATCCCACAACAGCAGGAGGGTATTTAGCAAAAAACTGTAAAAGCAACTGAACAAATTCATCATGAGGAACACGGCCCCTAGTCCCAGGTGCTGTGAGGGCAGCTGGATCGAACCTGGATATGAAAATTCACATTTGTCCACCTCCCACTGTCAGGGCCCCAAGGTACCACAGCAATCCTTCCTACCTGCGGGGGGAGGGGGTCTTCCATGCAAACACACGAACAACAACAGACACACAGCAGTGACAGAGATGGGTGGAGGACCCCTCGCTGCTCCAGACATGATTAATGTGACCACTTTGTCCTAATTAGTCCCGCCTGTACTTTTGTCGCCATCAATCATAGGGGTGGCTGAGGGAGGGGTTGGGAGCAGGGCTGGGGGTGTGGTCATTGTCCTCTGATGTTGAAGTAAATGGCCAAAATGATGGTGAGGAGGATGATGGCTCCCAGGATGAAGACTAGGATGCGGTTCTGGATGATCCTGGAGGGAGACAGAGACAACACACGCAGTGGCTCAACACAGAACATTTCAGTAATGTTCACATGTTAGTCAAACATTTAACAGAACCATGGCAAAGTAGCAGATCTTATCCAATTTCTAAATCCTCATTAATATGGTTTAAAAATATGGTTATTAAATATTAAACATCACAGGTCTTTTCTCGCAAATAAACACTTAAGGCACAGCTGGGAAAATCTTAGTGCTGAGGATGAGATCAAATGCAGCGACTCAACCTGGACTTGTCAACACTGTGCCCCCAACCTCCCTGTGACAGATCTACACCAGCCATGCATGTGCAGCATATCTGTGCATCTACAGTCAGGCTGCGCATTGCAAACTGTTGCAAAACACAGCCCATGAGTGGAACTGCTGTTGTGTGTGCATGTAGTAGTAGGTAAACAAACACACCTGTGAGCGTCAAGTATCCAACCACAGCACAGTGACACATACATACATACATATATACATACATACATACATACACACACATTAAACTACCAACGCTTTCTTCTGTGAAGGATTTGGAAGGAGTAATATCAGAGCAAGGATTTGGGAGAATAAGGGAAGAAATCAGAGTGACATCATGGTGTCATGCTCCAGAGAGCCCACCCCCCATCCCCCATCCCATCCACAATGACAAAGTTCTCACATTTGCTGACATGACTGGTTAAGACATGTCCAATGTCCACTTCCCTAAGCAGGAGATGAATGGTCAGACTTGCCCACATTCATCACTCAAACAGTAAGCCCTAAACCACCACCCCACTGGGTCTCGCACTGATGACACCAACATGCTGACACTAACACCCACACTTTGTGTGCGTGTGCGTGTGCGTGTGTGTTTGTTTCAATATAGGTAAACAAATGTCTTTGGATATCTGTGGGGTGTTGTGGTCCAGACCAAAAGCTCTGTAAGGCCCACCAGTGACACGGAGAATATTAATTGGCAGCCTTCAGCTCCACTCCTTCCTGTCCACTAAATAGCCATGTATGATATTTATTACACACACTCATTATTTACCCAGTATTGCCTCAAGGAGACACCAACACACCCGTGTGGTCCACTGCTCAGGTGGTGAAGACAACCAGACCCAGTGAATCCAACTGGACTGCAGAAGCACTCAATAATCATCTCCTTTACAACACAGATTATCTCCCCATTTCTTTGCGCTGCAGTCACACCCAGCAACTCCCTCTTTCCAACCAAACCAACAGGGGGTAAAAGAAAGAAAATGGCTGGGATCAACCGCAGTAAATCGCACTCCCGCAGGGGTCCAAGTCACACCCCGAGGGTGCGAGCCCTGCCTCGTGCCACAGTTGGACCCAGTAGCTCTGTGGTCAGAGCAGGAGCGCCACTCGGTCAGGTCCTAGCCACTTGGTCATGTTTATTGAGAGGAAGAGGAATAATCCCTCAGCTATTATTAATGGCGCGCTCCTCTATGTGGCTGCTGAAGCTGCCACTGCTCCTGTTTTATTTATTTCTCCTTCTCCCTCAGTCTCCAGCGTAGCCCCATGGGGTTCTGCATACGTGGCCGGTGCACTGCTGAGGGTGCTTTTTGGTGGTCCGGAAATAAAATTAAAAAACAACCAAAGGAATGATAGGCAGATAAGAGGTGTAAGCCGAGTCCACTGTGACCTGGCACACAAAGCCCAGCATCACACCTGTCATTCAGACCGTGCGTCAACCACCCTTGAACCACTGTCTCCCTGGTCAGAGACACTGACTGCACGGCCGTGTCACGACTGACCCTCGCAGTCAAACACACAGCCAATAAAATTACTGTTAATAAAATCACAACTGGAGAGGTTACAGCACAGCAGAGTTGTGGGCTGACACAGCAGCCAGAGCACAGGGTGTAACCAAAAGCAGGGTGTGGATGTAGGTGAAGGTAGGGCTAAAAGGGAGGAGGGGGCATGAAAAAAGGCAGAGATAAAGCATAACAAATACATGACTAAAGATTTGGCTAAAGGTGGGACTGGGCTATGTCTATAGGTGTGCATAAAGGTGGGGTTGAGGCATGAAGCTCAGGAATGACCAAAATCAGGGCCTAAGGTGGGGCTAAAAGGAGGACTAAAACATGGCTAAGGACGGAGCTTTAAAAGACTTTAAAAATGGCCCCAACTACAGTGTGGGACAGTGTGGCGGTAGTATCACAGTATCCCAAAGGGTCACATAACAGCGATTAAACAGTTGACAGTGTGGGGGGGTTCGATCTTATATTATGGTGCTCAATGTGGAATCTGGTACCCGGGCTATAGATAGAGAGGAGATGGCAGAGAACAGTCAACGCATGAGGTGAAGCCGCCTGTGAACCCTGCGCTGGAGCGATAAAAGATGGACCCAAAAGGAGGGAAAAGAGCAGCTTGAGAAAGTCCGTTTAACAGGGGAGGTGGTAGAAAAAATTCCTCAGAGACAGATGAAAATAATGAGGACTTTTCTGTCAGGAAAGATTTACAAAATCGTACCAGTGTTATTAAAATTTAAAATCCTTTTTTTCCACAGTTTTTCTGCATCTCTTATTACCAGCTTTAATGAGGACGGGGATATACCTCCACTATGTGAGGGCTTCTTGTGCAAAATAAACTGCAGCCCTTCTTTTGCTGGGCTGAAGGTAGAGACACACACACACACACACACACACACACACACACACACACACACAAGCTGATTAACAAAAAAACAAACAAAAAAGTTCCACCCTCAGATTTTTCCCTCCTCAACTGGGCCAATAAAACAAATAAAAATCAATTGCTGTCCGACCGGTTCAAGTTTCTGAAAATGCTGGGAATAAGCAGCGCTTGGAGGAGCGGCAGGGTGGGGGTGGGGGGGGGGGGGTCTGGCCGATCAATGTATCCACAAATGGTTTGACTGATGGACAAGGTGCTGTTCATCCTCACTAACACNGGGGGGGGGGGGGGGGGGGGGGGGGGGGGGGGGGGGGGGGGGGGGGGGGGGTCTGGCCGATCAATGTATCCACAAATGGTTTGACTGATGGACAAGGTGCTGTTCATCCTCACTAACACTGGGCGGTCGCTCCCTCTGTCTGTCTGTCTATAAGACATAACCTTCTCCTTTTGCCTGGTATCACACAACTAAGAACAATTAATTTTTAATCGAGCCACGTGGACTTGTTAGAAAGAGGCTGGTCCTCCACATCTGTTCACAGTGGACAAACAGAAGTGTGCTTCACGTGCGTCCATCACAATTGCTGTGCAACAGTCACAAAAAAGAGCAATTAGAGGGGTGATGATGAGCACCTTCACAGCGATCAATTACCGAGAGCCAGGAGGCGCTGCGTGTTCCGGCGCTCCTCATCTTTGTTTAAAAAAAAAAAAAAAAAAAAAAAAAAAAGACACGGCGAGATTTTGTTTTCCTGCAAAGGCTGCAGGCATGAATTGTTTTAAATNGCGCTCCTCATTTTTTTTTAAAAAAAAAAAAAAAAAAAAAAAAAAAAGACACGGCGAGATTTTGTTTTCCTGCAAAGGCTGCAGGCATGAATTGTTTTAAATACATGGGTCTGGGACTCCCCTGCTCCGCATGTTACCTCTGGTTAAAAACACACACAGACACACACACACACACAACAAACCCTAAAACAAAAAAGAGGGAGACATTTCGTAGCCCAGCATAAATTATACAGTCCGAGGGCCGGAGTCTAGGCCCATACGCAGATGTATGTGCTCCTTGGGCAGCGTGCACAAACCACCCGAAGAACTGTGATCTCACAGTACTGGCGTGGCCCCCGTGCACTTATCTGAGCCCGTGTGACCCCTGTGGACCCCCCATTGCGTGCACACACCATTCACAGAGAGCGTGTCTACGTTAATGTGCGCACGCCTCCTGCTGAGCGCTACGTCAGTTATGAGCCAAATGTGGTTGAGGTCTTGGGTACAAGGAGGTGAAGACTGGTTTCCATGTTGTGTTTGTGTGTGTGGATGTGGAAGCACTGCTTCCATTGGAATCTGCCCTGTCTGGAACAGGTCTCAGAGACGGTACCTTGGGCATTTATACAAACAGGCCCCACCTCCCTACCCCATCCCCTGCCCCACACCTTACACCCCCGCTAACTCTCATACAGACCTGTCATGTTATCGCTTAGCACTGCCACTGTTACTGTGGTTTTTGAATGAAATTTGACATCACTGCAGGGGGTTTGTGGTGCCAAGTGACCTCAGGACAGATCACCGGCACAAGGGGAGTGTTTCTCAGACCCTGCAAGGGCTGCTACCATCTGAAGCAACAGCCATGGGCTTGCACAGCTAGTAGAGGAGAGTCGAGTTGCAGAAACAAACAAAAAAACAGCTTTTCTGCATTCTTACTTTTAAGAGGCAGGAGTGTGAGGCGCCGAGTGGCGGGGCTCCGCATGTCAGAAAAGGGCCGCTTTACGAAGCTGCCGAGCGCTGTGAGACAAGCGGGACCCGGACCGCGCTACAACTTCATACATTTTTTATTTAGCAGCTAACAATCCGGCTAGCGGCCTCGGCTGGGACTGGGGCCTTCGCTGGAAAAGGTGTTGGGGGGTGGTGGAATAAAACACACACACCTTGTTTGCAGCACTTTGGGGGATTTTCAGGAACTTTTGCCTGCGGCAGCGGAGGAGTTCGGCAGCGCCCTCCCCCCAGCCTGTGATGCACGGGTGGCTCCTTCACTTTCCCGAATTTTTATACTTTCTATACATTTTACGCACACAGCCCACACCACACTGTCTGAAGTAGGGGGGGGGGCAGGCAGGCAGTCAGTTGTAAGGCCTGATGTTTGGCTGGGCCCCTCCCTGCACTTGTTCGCGTCTGCTGGAAAAAGTAAACATCAACAGAAAGTAGTATATGTGTGGTATCTCCGTACAAGCAACTCTCCAAACTGCAGATAAAGCATGCACACAGAATGAAACTGCAGACAAATGGCGAACAAAGCCCCAAACTGCTTTCTTATTGGTGTAATGCAGCCCAGCAGCCTTTGCTCCAAGTAAAAAAAGAAAAAAAAAACATTCAAACAAACTTCCAAAACTCGACTCCTGCTGCTATCTTGCCCCGTCTTTGCTGATATTTCACCGCATGAGTTTTTCTGCACTCATTTTTTATTGCTTTGGATCTGTTCGTTTCAGGAAGTGTTGGACAGGGGATTCGTCTGGTGTAGCAAACGTGAGGGTTTGACCCCTCCTGGAGAGTTGTAGAGAGGTACCGCTAGGAAGCCAGTTCCACAGTGAAAAACCCCCTCTGGCCGAACATGAGTCCTGCTCTCCTTTCAGACATGCACACACACGGCCTGCTGCAGAGGACTGATTACACCGAAGAAGTGCAAAAATCCCATTTTTCAGCCACAGAAACAAACCATAAACAGATGGGTTGTTATATGACTGCAGCCTTCAGAGGAAGTCAATTTCTGTTATTTAGATCATTCATTCAAGAAAGATTTGAGAAACACAAGCAAGTCTTTAACAGAATGTCCCTAAAGTAGACATTCATGACAATGGACAGTTTTGAGATAGTTAAAAGGCAGAGCATTGAGAGCAGGTGAAGCAGGTGAAGCACGTGAGGGGGGAGGGGGGTTGAGGAGGAGTGTGAACACTGTGGTGGATGGAGACTCAGCAGTGCCAAAGGGTGACTGGGAACAGTGTGCTGTTCATGTGTTAAATAAACGACCTTCTCTGGAGATTGTCGCCGCCATCACCACGCTGCTACGATTTCTCGCACAAAGTGCCTGCGTTCCTGAGCTCCACCAGCTGTGCGTTATATTACACAGGCTGCTGAAAGGACATAACATAACCACGAAACCGTAGGCCTCCAGCACTGTGATGCACATAAATTTTTATTGTTTGTTCAGGATTGAAATCTCATTAGGGCCCATAATTCTCCAGTACATGTCAGCCGTTCCGCTCAGGACTGGGAAGGAGGGGCAGTCCTGTGTGTTTCAGACAGTCATCACATCACTTGCTCACGCAGGCCCCTTCCACTTAACTGTTCACATTTTTACGCTCCTATGGAGCGAAACCACATGCATGCTTGGAGAGGGGGGTGTAAGATAGTGGGCGAGGAGACTAAAAAAGATTTTCAAACAAACAACCAAACTCCTAAATTCAGACCTTGCATTCACTTCAGCACAAATCTCCAAATGCCAACTGTATGTCCATTAAGGAAGAAGATGAAAAGCCACGCAGAACGTTCTCAGCAACATTATGGCGCACATATATGCACACACACGCACACATACATACACCTCTGCTGACTGATGATGATGGGAAAGCCCTCTTACACAACCTGTCAGTGGGCAACAGCAAAAAACTAACAAAAAATAAGCAACAGTAAGGAGGAACAAACAAAACGTCAATGAACAATTACAAAAGCAATCAATGAATGAACTGCAAACAAATAAGAGTAAGAGCTAGTGAAAAAGAAGGTAACTGGCAACTAGCTCTCGTCCTCCTGCTCCCTTGCCAATCACCAGCAGAAGATCTTCTTCAGATGTTGAAGAATTTCCAGGATTTACTGAAGACACTGCACGTTTGGGTGAAAGTTTTAGCATTATTAGTACTGTAGTGGCAGTTGGGGGGGAGCTGTGACTCTCCCACAATGCACTGCTGCAGCAAAAACTTGTAAAAACTTGTGTCTAAAGTTGCTGTTTTCCGTCTCTGTGCTCACAGAGTTCAGCTGCTTTGTGGCAGGCGTGTCTTGGTGCTCTGTGTGTGCTGGTGTTTAAACATGAAGAATCAAAGCTTGGGTTCTTACAACCTAGTCTCCCACACCCTCTTTCATAACACCGCTAACAGCAGACTCAAAGCAGACTGTTACAGTATTATTACTGTATTAATGCATATTATATTAGTCACGTGCATGTTTTGCTTATAATAATCTGTCTAACAAATGAAAACAAATAAATGAAAACATTTTCTTCCTTTTTCTTTTCACAAGGTAATTGCAAGGCTGACTAAAAATTATTTTTCATTAAGCCTTGAAATAAAATGACCCCACATTTTGCCCTACCGAAACTTCTGGACTCCCTACTGGACTTCTGGACTTATTGTGTTATAGTGGAGCTTTACTGTAATAAAGAACAGCAAATAACACACCAAGGACCTATGAACCACAGCAAGGACTGACAAAAACCAGTGATGAGCAGCAGCACAGTGGATAATAAACAGCAGCAAGCAGCACAAACAAAGGAGCCACAAAGAACAGCAACAAGTGAGAAAAATATCAATTAGTAATAAAGCAACAGCAGCAGGCGGCACCAGTTAAGAAAAACCAGCAACCAATTAGCAGTCCGCTGTTCCCCTAACATGCGGCTCGGTGACAGTTATATTAAAAACAACTGTTCACCTACAGGAAAGTAAAAAATTCACGTTGATTCGTCCATCCATTATTCTCAACCTTTTGTTCTGTTAAGGGTTGCCGCAGTCCAGATCCTATCCTGGAATCACTGGGTGCAATTCATGTTTATTTACTGATTTGTTTTGTTTGAACAAGTAAAAGACTCAATTTGCTGAGAATCCTGATTTGATATAATTTACAGATATATTGATATAACTTATCATTAAAATGATGGCTATGCTCTCCAGAACTTTCCTTTAGTTACATTATAGAAAACATCACTTTAAATAATGACAATCATGCTGTCTTACTAATTGTTTCAATGAACTTCCCATGGTGTAAGATTATAAGATAATACTCCATGGTATTGCCCCTAACCCAGGGGAAATGTATAAGTATGTACATGACTGCCCTGTGATGGACTGGTATCCTCTCATCCAGGTGGTACTCTGTCTCATGCCTTGTGCTTTTGGAATAAGCTCTGAGTTGCCACAACCACACATTCACCTAGTTATTAGTACTCAACAGATACTGTTGTTCTTTTATTATTATAATTTTTTGTGAAATGTATGAAATTAAGATCATTTTACACTATCTGACACGGAAATTTGCAAGTGTAACTGGGCTTGTACAGTTTTTAGACTCTTCTGCCCCCATGAATCTCTCGCTACTTTATGAGCACCTTGGGAAAAGCTAAAGGAGTAAACCCTGACTGAAACCCCGGAGTTTGCTCACGCAGACCCTAAGGTGGTCTGATGCTGAGTTCTGTATCCTTCCAGCAACTCCTGTGACACTGCTGGTGGCATACTTTATCGGCCCTGCCATTCCTTTGGACCCCTTAGTGATGTGAGGGGGTTTGCTGTATAGGCAAGAGATGATGACCCTCTACACAGAGGACACTTTGTGCACCACACAGCAGTGTGCAAGGGGCTACTTCTGACAGTGGGAGGAATTGTTCTCATTGTCGCTCCCACATTAGTCATTTAAGGTACAGTTGATGCTGTAACATCCAAGCTCCTCGTTGCACGTGAGTGAATAGGAAGCCACCCAACAAGGCGATTCTCCTATCATAATTACTGTGATCACTCGTAATGCTTGAAATCACTCTGCTGAGCTACTTTCAATAAATGAAGGCTAAATCAAATCCCAAAGTCCTTTGAATTCTATGCATCTTAGGACTACAATTTTTAAACTGATAGGTAAACTTTGCTTTAGGGCTCATTATGATGGTTTTTCAGTAATATAAAAAAGGCACCAGATTTGAGAAAGATGCTCACAAGAGAGCACATGGCCACAAGATCACTTAAATGTGCACGGGGGGGCCATACCCAAAGTGGGCAGAGAGGCCACTTATCTTGTGTGACGCTCAGCGTCACTAAGGCTCCTATTTCAAATTTGAGTGTCTGGCTGAAGGTGTTTCTCATGAGTGAGTTGACAGCTTGTTATGTGAATTTTTGGGTAGAAACTACATGTGGTCATGAACATGAATGTGAGGGGTCTTAAGTGCTTCCACATGTTCAGCAGGTAATCAAGAAACACTGGAGCTCAATGGGGGGCAGGCACTGTAAGTGGATCATGGTGGCCTAGAACTTCCGTCCACAAGCAGAGAAGTGGTTAATCGTGACTCCCTATCCTGTTCCCTGCTTTCTTTCTCTCTCTCTCTCTTTTGTCCCCCGCTGTCTCTCTGTAAAACCCTGTTAAAATTTCAGCTCTGTGCAGTGTCAGACCACATCGCCGCATTTGACACTACAACTGAGGTTTTAGTCTCCCTAAATTATCAATGCAGCTGCATTAAATTTGCAGAACTGTCTTCCCAGAGTGGTGAGCGGGACGCACCGGGATCTTTCGGTGAAACACTGTGCGGACACAGACACGGGATCACAACTGCGTGGACACAGACACGGGAGCATAGCTGTGCAGAAACGCACAGGGCCATGGCTGCGGGAACAGCGCTATTGAACTGTTAACCCAGCTCCATATGCAGCTGCCCGGGGGGACTGTAGTCGATACACTTTGCAGTGCATCCGACTAATATAGACCCCCAGCCCCCGAGAGTCGGGCTGCAGAAACCACCGGGAGACCTATGGCAGGCAAGCACCAGGGTGGTGCATCTGTGCGTTGGGGGATACACTAATGAACATGTCATTTGCGGAAATTAATTAACACAGACTGTCCCTCTCCCCCTGCGGCAAGGAGCTCCTCACCTGTCTGTGCATCAGTATAGCAAGTCCACGTGAGGCACTACGACCCCAGTGTGACCTCTGCTGGCTGTGGGAATCACTGGATCACACTCAGGTATAAAGCTACTAGCTAACCCAGCTGCTAAAAATTCCTCTCTCCTCATTGCGAGCCGTAGATGTGTATCCATGACTGTGTGTCTCTGAGTGTTTATTTTTATGAGGGAAAATGAAGCTTAAAGGTGGTGGAGCATCGTGGACAATCCCGCCGGGGCTAAACATCCATCATTAGGATGCAGGTTGGAGACTAGGCTTTTCAGAGCTTTCCACAGAGTCCACAGAGGGGTCAGTTCCACCTGAACGATGAACAGGAAATCCTGTGCTCGCGAGGTGCCCCGAGAAACGGCGATAAACAGGGCAGCTCCCCCTGGCCTGGGATTACAGTCTCCTGGCTGCTGCGGCTCACATGGACGTTTTTCTCACAAACTCCGACGGCCCATCGACTCCTGGCTGCTGGTCGAAGCCCCTGGCCAGAGATGGCTGCATGCCTGAGAAAGCACTCGCTGATGGATTTACAGAGGAGGTAAAAGGTACTTCTTCTGTGTAAATAAATCAGCAGTGCAGCAGTGAGAAAACGGCCACATACTGGAATAACCATTGCTCCCCAGCATGGACACGTGTACACGCATGCGTGGCCATGGAGTCCTCTCTGACCCAGATGAGGCCTCTCTGATGACACTGTGATCTTCAAGGCATGTCATCTGTTCCCCTTGGGTGGGGCTGGGGGGTGTTTGTGCAACATGGTATTTCCTTCCCCCGGGAATTGCAGTGGACCATTGGTCATGTGACACCCTCACATTCCCCTACTTGTCTGTCACTGTTGTCAGTGTTCCCCTCCTTCTCAAGTTGCTGCACTGGCAATTTGAATGATTTAAGATTATGATAACTTCCCCAATGGCATCTGTAAGTAAAGGGGTAGAACAACCGACATGGGTCATGGATGTGCAAAAGGTACAATGAGAAGAGGAAGCAGCAGGAGACCCTGGGCTGACATGCCATCAGTTCCTTTTCAAAGCTCCAGGTCCCCTCTCCTTTGTAAACAGGGACCAGAACACCACCTTGTCCTTCTTCCTATACCACATTGCATCTGAATATCATGTAACAGACAGACACAGGGGGTCAAAGACAAGGGCAAGAAGGTGACCGGAGGAAGAACCTACCACTGACAATTTCACTTTGACACCTAACCATTTTCTCACAGTTTGTGACTAACAAGGCCCGATAAATTATGGTAAATATGCCACAGGGTGGGAAACCACAGAAGAACAGGAGGCACTGACACTCTCACGCAAGAGCAAACAGTGGAGCCAAATGGAGGAGGAAGACGTGCAGCGTCAGACCCCCAGACCAACCTCATCTGTCTACTGAGCCTAGATCTGGAGTGACGCAAGCATCCAGGTTTGTCAACAGGAGCTTCTTGTTATTTTTACCCATCATGGTCACCGGACACCATGTAACATTCCCTGGGGTCAGGGTTTCATGGTGCTGCCTGACAACGGTGCCCATGTGTTCAGTGGATCCCCTGCAGCTTTCAATGAAGCTTGCAGACATGCATGTTCCTCCACTCATAATCCTGCTTCCCCCTGCACACACATGCTGACAGCTTGTGGAGTGTGGGAACACAGTGAAAAACACACAGCACTAGCACTGGGGTTTGAGGAAAACTCACCCAGGGAAACTTAAAAACTCTGCCAGAAGAAGAGATCAGAACCATTAATCGATGGCCTCTGAACAACCTAGAATAACACACATGCGGATCTGGTTCACCCACTGCTGCCCTACGGAAACTGACATTTGTTAAAAAGTGAACAGCATGGCACTTCTTTAAAGAATAAGTATCTTCCTTTTTTGAAAATGTAAATGGGTGAAAAACAGGAAGGTTCCTGGGCCTCTGCTCCCATTCTGCGGTGAGGGGCACCGAGGAGCCGTTTCAGGCACTTGCCTAACCAGCTGACCCTACTGTCAAAGAGGCCTTTGTGAGCATGCTCTGGCCGCCTGCCAATCAGATCCTCCTGCTGTCTGTCGCCAGAAAAAAATGGTGCTCGTGGTATTTGAGTCATGCCAAGGAGCGCAGACGGGACGGCTGCCCGTTCGGCCGAACGACCTGTCTCAGCCCGGCCCAAAATATACTGATGGGAAAATTACCTGTTTGGCTGTGGGCCAGGAGCGCTGGGAAGAGGGTGCCTTTATGTGCGCATTAGCACACCCATCATGTGGGCACAACGTGGCGCTCTGCTGTAGAAGCACTCTTGCCTTCCAGTGGACCCCCTGTTGGGCAGTGGGTGGGGCAGGGTGCAAAGAGAGCCCTCCTGGCTATCAGACCATAGACATACAATGCAAATTAACTAAATATTTAAAATAATTTCCAGTAGGATTAAATTCAACATGTGAAAGCCCTGTGGCATCAATATTATAGGAGAGTTGGACAGATGATCTGTCTGGTCTCCACAGTCTGAGGACTTGAGCCCTGGAACACAGAGGTGACTTCCAAGTCTCCTGACCCTGTGGACATACACCCAGGACCTAGGGAGGATCCTCTGCTCCTCTCAGCTGGTATGTGTCCAGAGACTGTTGTTGACGGCTGGGTGCAAGTCAACACAAACACAACCCTGCCTGTCACTTACCTGCTATTGTTAGCATAGCAGTGGGTGTAGGGCACCAAGGGCCCCGTCGGCCCCGTGGGATGATACAGGATGGAACAGGATAGGAAGGTGACATGCCTCAGGCTTTTCCCACAGTGATTAGTTAACAGGCTGTTCGTGCCAGTTACACAGAGCAAAGGCAAACACACTTTTCATTTTTTTCAGTTTGCACATTATAAATGATTACACTTCCGCTTTGCTGCAGTTTTGTTTTACTCGAGTCAACGGACACCTGGCCACTGGACATGCAGTTGACAGGTGAAAGCGAAAGAGGACCTGGCACGGTTCAGGCCAGTTCACTCCTGGCTCAGCCAGTGGATCTGTTTGCTGGAGCTGCCACAGAAGTGAGGAGCTCACAGACACGGGAGAGTGTCCTTGCCTCATGTGTTTCGAGACATGCTGCTAAAACAACATTTGTTTGCTTTCCTTCTTGCTTTCACCCAAGGGACCTGGAGGAACCTCTAGGTGTTCAATGTACAGCTGAGTTTGAGCTTCTCCACATTTATCCTAGCTTCCTGGCATTTATCCTTTCTCTTTACCATCTACACTTGGCTGAGGTGGCCTGTTCTGCAACCAAACCTTCAGACACAAGAAGCCAACCAGCAATGGCAGAATCAAGTTATTAAACTCTACTCATAGGGAAAGACATAGTTCTCAGGGTCAGTTGGCTGATTCACAACACTGCTACCCATATCGTCCACAGTGACCGTCATTCATGGAACAGAACCATATGGGCCTAGGCCCCGCTAAGGGCAGAGACACACACCAATTAACAATTAAATCAGACCTCTGAATTCCTCACAGGAGAAGTTGGTCTGTAGAACTAACTGCCACCACTTGTCTGTCCCAACTGCACCGAGGAATTCTATCAGATAGTGACAGACTGCAGCCACAGATCCAGAAAATAAAATTCCTGTTTCACAGACTGCAGCAGCCATTCTACATCACATGCTACATCACAGTCCTCTGGTTTGAACCCTTGAAAGAACAGAGGGTTTGAAGCAAAGTAGGCCAATCACACTGGCCTACTGAGGAAGACAGGTCCACCACCATCCTTATCCTTGCTTCCACAACTCAGCATGCAGCACTACTTTGCATACAAAGATGTTGGGTCTTCTCATGCCCAGCAGAGGGAAGTAGGAAAGATGGAGAGAAACAAGGACGGAGAGGGTCTGCAGGGATGTGGGCAGAGGGGAAGGGCTTTTATACAACCAGCGTTTGAAAAACAGCCAATGACACAGAAAGAATGACAAAAATCAAACTCTGCCCCTGCAGGTGACCTCCCATAATGAGCAAACTCCACTGGGCCATTGCACCCCAAGTGGACAACCTTGTCCACGATGGATAGTCAACATTATAAAGCTCCATTTTCGGAACAAATCTTGTTTTTTCCACCTCCTGTACTGTAACTTTAATTGCTGCATTAGCATAGGCCACAACTGCATTAATCTGAGTCTCTGGTTTGTACGCTATTATTTTGGTGGGGAGGTGGGTGGCAGGACCCCGTTGCCCCATCCTCTGACACCTCACCAATCCCATTCTCCACCCCACTGAGACTCATACACGACATGCTGCAAGCAGCTGCAGTGCAGTCCTGACAGATGGCACACAAACTGTCCTCCAGTGGTCTGTGGGGAACCTCCCACCTGAATGACTGACTGAGTAGGGCAGTGAATGAGGACGGCTGGATTAGAGAAACTGCCACCTCTGTCTGACAGGTGACAGCATGACAAGATGTTTAATTGGACCACAGACTAGAAGGTGAAACATGTTTCTACTTTGGGCCTTCAGAGGGATGCAGGTTGCCAAGACTGTAATTTCGACTCTGAGGTGAAAAAAAAAAACTGCAGATAAGCAGTACAAGCAACATGAATCTGACAGACATGGTTTTGTGATCAATACACACTTGGATGCATACTTTGGGTGTACTGTAATTTTGTGGCAGGGCAGGTCATAAGGAAGTAAGAGGAGATCCTACCTTTGCTCTCCCTTGACAGACTGTTACCACTCAGAGCCAACACTTGATTATCCAATCACTTTTTTATTACTATAAATGCACAATATCAATGAAAACTGCAAAAATATGAAAACACCAAACAAGAAATGTCGGTGCTGATTCAGTGTGGATCTCCTTGTTCAGGTAAAACCAACAGAAGGCAGAGTGACACCATGTCCAACTGAGATTCACTCTGGTCTCATGTGAGACTGTGAGGTGGATCCAAACCAGTTTTCAGCTGCACACACTCCTGAAGCACACCTCTGGTACGCGTACAGTATTAAGTACAGATAACAGTAGGGACTGAACACTTTTTAGTACAGTGAGAGTTCACCAGAGTCCAACAGGCCTTGAACTGCACAAAAAAACTGGTACCAGATTTCTTAGAGTGCACAGTTATTGTGATTATTGACATAACCAACCTAGTACACTTCTCCAAGGTGACTTGCAATGTTAATTTTGTGCACTAAGCTGCTTACTCATTTACCCATTTGTACAACTGGGTAATTTTTAGTGCATCAATTTGATCAAGGATATTGTACCTGGTGGTGGGATTGAAATGCAGGTGACACCTCTAACCACTATGCCATCTTCTGGTACTACAAATGTTTACAGTTTGGGTCTGCAACAGAATAAGCGTGTTGTGAGAGAGACTTATGTCCAAGTGAACATTCTACAACCCCACCCCCCTGTGTTAAAACAGGGTCCAGCAAGCAGCGGTAGTGTGATGGCAGTACGGGTCGTTCTCATCGTCCAAGGATGCTCAAGGACTTGTCTCCTAACAAGCACAGGACAGCCATTCTTCTGGGGTGCACACAATGGACAGTGGACACGCTCAGACCATGTAAGAACCCAAAACAAGCGACGAGTCGCGTAATGGCTGCTCTATTGTGTGACATGCTCACAATGGTGATAGTTGCCATCAACAACGAGGGCTAAGCGTTGCTTTTTACAAAAGAGAAAAGCGAAGATCCAGTGAAAACGGAGCTCACGTGTTCCTGTTACACACAGTGCACAAAAGAATGCTCTATTAATGACTTTACTAATGGAAAACTATTGATAATAAAAACGCTAACACATAAAACAAAGTTAAACAGCAGAAAGCTGCCTCCTGGTCTGAAGAACGGCTGACAGTGGAACGTAGCCCACTCTCCCTTGTACTGTTCCTGCCCTTTCCACTGTAGCTGAGGCCACACCATAGGGGGTCTGAGCTATACACGGCCTCTCTGTACTGGCTCCCAGGGGCCTCCTCCTGGCGTCACTATTTCCAGTATGAGGAGTCCAAAAGAGCCTTTCCATTTCAGGACAATTCACTGCAGGCAGGTGTCATCTGGCCTAGTGCATTACAGCCTGACTATACCCCACTGTACCCTAATGAAACTTAACTGTACTTCAGCATGGCCAACTCTTACCCAACTCTACCTCAATATAACCTACTGTACCTTGTTGTATTGCCATTTACAACACTGTACTCTTCTACACCCCTTTGTACCCCAATGTTCCTCAATGCACCCCTCTACAAGACTACACCCTTCTCTCCTGACCCATCCCACCAAAAACACACCTTACTGCTGTATCACCACTCACCCCGCTGGCAGAGAAGGGGGAAAACAAGGTGTCTCTCACTGCTCCCTGCATGAAAGACTACAAGACTCTCTGACATATGAACAATGAGTCCTTGATGCTTTCAGGCACAACAGGAGCAGTGGGTAATGACCATAGTGCCAGTGGACCAACCCTTCAGTTCACCAGCCAGACATCCATCAGCGGTCTCTATGTTTGAGGTGCATGTCACATTACTCATTACTGGCAGGCATTTTTAAAAGTTTAGCAGACGTGCTTATTTGTTGGAATGATAAAGATGTAAATGCTTTGTGGTTTTAATTCCACTTTCAGCTTGTAGCCGTTGACCAAACGGGGTAAGTGTTGTTTAAGCGTTATTGTAGATGGGCCCAAGTGTCCTGAGAAAAATAGCAGAACATCTCCTGTGTCTCTCTTTGGCCGCTTCTTCCACATTGATCTGCTTATTTGGCAGATCAAAGGCAGGCACTGCAGCGGCACATTTAACCTTAGCCGGGTCTTCCCCTGGCACGCCTAAATATTAATGGTAATAGTTCCACACCCAGCCATGTCAGGCAATTACAACGTGTATTGATCCGCATGTCTCCCGGCCAATTAAAATCTGGCCCTTCTAATGTGCCCAGGCACTTCAAAGAGTACCGCATCGATCACGTCCCACATCTAACGTTTACCGTATAAGCAATAAATCCAAATGAGCCTCCTTTACAATGGAGCGGACCTGGGGACCAGTCGCTAAGTCACTGCTGCCCATCCTTTTGACTACTCCTAGCATTTGTTGCGCAAATAAAGTGTCACCCCGTCAGTCTAGACTAAAGCTCGAAAGTTACAAAAATATTACCTTTGCATTGTATCTACATAAGTAATTGTTTGTGACGATGCAGTAATAAAATGTGTGACTGATAGCTGCCTGTATGAAGAACAACTGAGATGAAGGACTTCAGGCCCACACATCACCACTTCATCTCAAACACTCACAGTCTGTTCTAAAGATACTGAATGAATCTTTCAGAAACACTCCTTTGTGTGTTGAGTTGTGATGCACCTCTGCTCCTGGGAACTTTGGTGTTTAAATTGGTGTCTCTTATATACACAAACAACCAACTGAAGCACTGGTTTTCAAGGACTCCTTGTATTATCTCCTCACGTCAGGGCCCAACACAATGAGAAACACTTCCTGAACCCTATCCTGAAGGAGGACAAACAAAACAAAATATTACAGTGTGGGGTACCAGGCATGGTAAAGTGAGAAAATTGAGGGCAGGACTTAGTGCTCAATGGCCCCACCATCCAAGAGACCAGTGTGCCCAGAGCTTGTCTGCGTGCTGTCATGGGTTATGCCTTTGCAAACACACTGCAGTTATGTATAGGTTCCACCCACACAGATCACGAAACTGACACACTCATCCTCTCTTATTCAGTTTTCTGATATTTGGTTTTTCACTTATCAGGTGAGTGATTATTAATACTATCACTGAGTTAATGCCACTTATTATAAATAGGCCCAGATTTGAATTTTTCCAGCCTGCAACATCGGGTCTGGGCCCGTGACATTCGGTCAGGCGCAATAATCGGAGACATTTCAAAAGTGTGTCAAGTGGCTGAAAGAGAAAGAGTGAGACAGTAATATGCACTGCATTGTGGGAACTACATACCCATGCTCTCAGCTGCACTCTACTACAGCAGTCTCACATGACATAACTTTTGTTTTCCTCAAGTCAGTACATGCACTGTACCATGATAACTTTAGCTTTTAAAATCATTTTTTAAAAATGTATTTTATATAGAATGTTGTTCCTAATTGTTATTCCTTCTATTTTAATGTGTTGTATGGTTTTTCCCTTTATGGTACTAATGTCACATGTAGGGTGATTTTGGGGCGAGTTCGGGATGAGCTTGGAAATTTCATTATCGATATTAATATTTGTCCACTTTCCGGAAGTAACTAATTAGGAACAGAATACAGAGGATAAGTGTGTTCCCACAAACACACCTATATACAAAAGAAAGAGAGGTCACAAGTCAGAAACAATGTGTGATCCTTGTGAACCTTCGAGACACTGAGTAAGAAACAAGAGACAGTGGTTCACATGTGTAGACGCAAACATGCGCACGTGCGCACAATGGCATTATGGTGCCCGAATTGTCGACTGCATGAGGCTGTTGTTTGTGGCCCGCCGTCTCGCACCCGCACACCACGTCGGGTCTGGACTCCCCTCCCTGACTGCTCCTTTGTATGTGCATGGGTGCGACAATGTGACTCTTCATAAAGCCATAACGGGACAACCGAGAAACCACAGCCCTCTGCCACACGTTTCTTAAATTGAGTGAGCGCTGGTGGCTGGGTGCCATTTGCTGGGCCGCAGTCACACACAACACAGCTCTTTTTCCAAGCTGCTCAGTGGAGCTACAAAGAGCACATTTACAAATAGACAGCATACAAACAGAAAAACAATGACAATAAAGAACATGTCCCTGAAAACGGGAATTCCCAGGAATGTGTGGCACGATGCCACACCAACAGTTTGGTGTGTTTGTAAGATTCTGTTGACACTGTGGTCACACCTGAGGAGGTCAAATCAGAGTAGTTCTTTATTGTACTTCAGGGGAGGCATAGTTAGAAGTTTGTCAAATTACATGAATACTGGTCATCAGATAGCATTCTCTGTGGTATGCTGACTACAGTACATTTCCCATGGTGTGCTTAGTGAGATACATTTACTGCGGTGCACTCAGTGTGCAACGTTAACCGCGGTACACTTAGGGCAGTCAAGGTATCAGCTAATACTTCCATGTCAATATGATACAGAGAAGGGCAGTGGAACTCATTAATGCGCACATTTTCACCTCTTTGTTTGGCCTTGAAAACAGGCAGGAGGCAGAGAGGTTTCCACACTACAGCACATACAGGGTACTTCAGTAAACAGAGCAAACACAACTGTTTCACGACATTTTACACAGGACTGTGCAGGTGTGTGCTGGAGTCCACATGGGCATCAGGTCAGTGTCCACTCTGTGTCGATCAGGAGATCAGACTCTACGGCTCCAACGCACCACACACATCCACCAACAATGTAAAGTGGAGTGAGCGTTAGTTGCGCCACCCTGAGGACGTGTGGCCCCCTACACAGCTCTGCTGGTTTTTCACAGGGACTGCTCTGTTTACTGAGCTGCAGTTGCTGCCAAAAGTTTAATAAAAGATTTGTGAAAGGAAAGCAGTGTTTAAATTGTTTATGTGGAGCGCGTCTCAAAATAGCTGCCCGCGGAGCCCTTTTTAGCTCCTACTGTACGCAGAGAAGTCTTGGGGAACAAGAGCCGCTCTGGCAGGATGGGGAGAGTGGCTGTGCAGGCCATGCTCGGGTCAGTGGTGGCCAACCTCCTTGCAATGTTCTCACAACATTGCTGAAACGTTGTGAAAACATTACCGTGATTCTGAAACAATGAAAACCAAAAAGAGAGCGAAGACAAAGCAAAGAGGGACCACAGAGGGATAGCTTGCATGGCCTGGTTTGAACAGCAGCAGCTCAGCAGTCACTGTGTTACGCTGTTTTACTGCACTCTGCAGAAATGAACATAGCAGCGGGGAACAGAAATCATGAGTATAGGTTACAGCAGAGAGGCCGGAATATAACGGACGATCCAGTTCCACATCAACATTTTACACAGACTGCATAAAAACATGGAGCGAAATGCTGTAAAACAGACACTCCTGCAGCCTTTGAGTATCCAGCTAATTGCAAGCTGAACGTCTCTTTTTCTAGCACATCTCACTCTGGTCATACCTGTGTTTACCTGAGTGTACCTGAATGTACCCCTGTATGTCTGCGGAGCTCAAGGCAGCTGGGGGCCTTCAGTCTGACCTACCAATGAGGCCATTAAGGAAGGCAGAAAATAACTCATTTAATATCCACTATGTCCCCTACAAGTGGGTCCAGGAGAGAGCACTAAAGAGTTAGACTGTGGGCAGCTGAGGGACCCTCACACACTTGCCAGCCAAATCTCCACCTCCCTGTCAGAGGCAGATTTCACAGTGTCTGTACTGACCGTGAACTGAGGGCTTTGACACACAACTCTACTTCCTTTAACCACTGTCAGTTAAGTGAAATTACACATGGGTCATTCTGCAAAATGGATGAAATGAATAAAACGTAATAAAGTGAAAAGCAGGTAACCTACAGCCTCAAAGTGACCCCATCCTCCAGTAGTGGGTAGGAGCGGACCAAGAAGGCCCTGGTTCCCGTGGGGCCAGGGGGGCACAAGTGCGCCAATCTGTCTGCTACATCTGTGTTTAATTGCCAGACTGAGGCCAGCATTCAGGCAGCAAGAGGCCTCACCTGGAGCACAGGTGTGGTACAAGGATGTGATTGACAGGCCAGGCTTCTATCATTCTGTGAATCAGGAACAGCACTAAGCGGGGCTGGGAGACAAACCCCACCCATGCTAATGGTGCTCACTGCTAGTACTGGGCACACATGCTGGCAAGTTCAGAAGCAATGCTCCCAGGCCTGTTAACTGTACGTCCCGGAGTTAAACGATGGCTGGGTACCGGCCCTGAGCCCCTGGGTTGTCTCTGTGGAGGCCAACCCACATTCCTGGCAGGGGGTGTCCATTCCAAGACGACTTGCCAAACATGGGCTTGTTGGCTAGCTCACAGGGTCCCCACGCTGGTCCTGGAGCCAGACTGGGCTGCTGGACTGACAGTTCTCACACACACACACACACACACACACACATTGAGGACTGTTCCCAGAATGCTGAGCTCCCCATGCTCGACATCTGTTTCTATGCTGACTGTGGCAATACACACTCATGTAGGAAGAGACAGTGGCTATGTCTGCCACCGTGTGACAGGCCCAGATTAGCTCCCAATCAGGAATAGCGAGTTTAATAGAGGGCCCAGCTACTGTGGCACTATGGGGTCACTGGGGGCGCTGTCAAACAGGTGGCCTGGAGCTCTGCTAAAGCGGTCAACTGCCTGCATGGGGGAGATCATCTGGACCCCTGATGTCCGCCGGTGCCTTCTGCACACATGTGATTTAGAAACCTAGCGAGGGACACAAACCACTTGATTTCAGCTGGTGTGACACACATAGAGATGGTGGTTGGGTCTGTAGCTGGGTCGGGCCTCTGTGAAAAGGCCCAGTGGAGGAGTGGGATGGTTCTGTGTTCCATACCACCATAACCAGAAATAACAATGCACATCCAGCACACAAACAAAACCCACGCTGCAAACATACAGACCAATGTGTTGCCTCCCAGGATCACATCAGCAGATACATGGTAAAGATCCCCGACCCCTGCTATTGAGAAGGGCAAAGGACTGACCACAGGGAAAAGGCACTTTTCTCTGAACTTCTAGCTGAAAAAACACATGCCACACTCCATATCGGTGTTAGTTTAAAAACACTGTGTTCACAGCCTCCTTGCTCGTGCTTGGTTTAACTCGACATAATTCTTTTTCTCCACCAAGATGGAGTGCAAATATGCCTTTGAGTGCCTATTCTCAAAACAACACCAAATCATTGACATGCAGATGTCAGGGGTCAACTTCTCAGGGAACTGTGTCCTTGGGAGAAACACTGGGCACCGAGGGACAGGAAGCAGGCACCATCAGCTATCATCTCCCTTATTAATTTGCAGACAAAAAACACATTTAATCAGAAAAACAAAGAGGAAGGAGCCAAGAGGGCGTAGGGAGAAGAGCACTCCTTTTGGAGTGTGATTTCAATGAATGGAAGCACCAGCATTTTCCTTGACACATCCATCCCGCACGTGGTCAGAAAATGGGGCTTAATAAAGGCGAGGCAATTAAAACACTGTTTTATAATAGTGTCTCAATTAGGAAGGCATGCTTTCATTGTAATGCTTCCTGTCATATCAGACGCTCTTCAACTAGTGTTAACAGCTTGCCACACTGCCCTGCACAGAGGGAAAGGAAGCAGAGAGTCTGTATGGCACTTAGAGGCTCCAGGACTGGTATTCGGGGCCAAAGCAATGATATGAACCAGAGGAGCCAACTGCAGTGACGGGGGTGTGATAGGAATGAGCCCCATAACAACCACTATTTCTCTGTATTGGGGAGCAGCTTTGACATGGTGTCACCTGGTTATATCTCAGGCTGTTGACCATAGAAACTTAGTGGGTGTACATTAAATAGGAGATCTTGGGTTCTAAACCCAACAATACTTTTTGGGCTTTGATTTCTAAGGTTATTACAAAAATCTCTGACATATATTATTAGGGTACAATCAGAAGACAGGAATACACCCACTGAACAAATTTTTAAGCGGCTAGCAGTGCAGAGGTTAGAGCTGCTGCCTTCCATTCAAAGGTTCGAATCCCACCTTCTGCTTTGGTCAAGGTATTTATTGTGAACTTATACATTAAAAAATTACCCAGCTATATAAACAGGTAGGTCACCCATATAACCTTGGGTAAAGGTGTTTGACTAAATACTAGTTAACAATTATTGTAAGTCTCTTTGGAGAAAAGTGTCTAAACAAATTAATGCAAATTTATCCTACTCTGCTGAAGGTGACAGATAAGTGAAGAAACTCAACAGCTGTGGTGTGCAAAGGCTCATTGTCACACACAGGTCTGAGGCTGAGATGCCATCCAGAAAGACAAATGGTTGATGACTCCTGATGTATGGCTTCTTTGTACTGTTAAGGGCAATGGAGTGGGGCTCTGCTCTCTGCCCATAAGGTGGCCCAAAACAAAGATTAAAAAAAAAGTACAACTTGCAGCCTTCTAAATATTTCAAGCTTTTACAACAGAACCAGAAGAACAGATCAGAGCAAAAGCAACAACAAAGAGAAGCTTAACAGTGGAACCGAACTGCAAAGAAAGAAAAGGCAAGAGCAGCTCAGAGAGGCAGCAACTCACTAAGACTGGCTTTCAGTCTCAGCACCAGCGACCGCTGTGGTTATCATCTGCAGGGCCTAACAGTCCCAGTTTATTGTTAAATAACACAGCAATGAGGGAACATCAGCTTTCCACTTATCCATCTTGATGGACAATCATGTTATTTCCTGTGATGATTACAATATGAGTTTCATTTAAAGTTGAAAATGTAACCCTGCCCTGGGCTTCAGCTCATTTTACTGGAGTAAACACCCCAAACAAGCAACTGATACTTTCAACAGCTAATGACTGAGATGCTAGTGTATGCTCAGCACCTTAGGAGGCACTTCAGGGAACCTTTAGCTCCATGCAAAGGGGTGCTTGGATGTTGGGAGTGGGTCCTGCTGCTGTCCTATGAGAGGAGACAAGTGTGGCAGTACAGTTATTGGTTCTCCTATGAATGGTACTGCAGGTACTGCAGTCGTGCTCCACTGTTGCATTCAGGGGGTTTCCAGGGGGAAGCATCCCATTTGTGACATGACAGGGGACAGAGGGACAGCACCGTTCTTTATTACACACCCCGTCTTTTCCAGCTGCCTGCCAGTGCCACCATAAATCCACTCTAGAGTGTCCTTTGTGCGCAGAATGCCTCGTCACGAAAGACACTATAAATATATGTATACAGCCTCAAAGCTATCACTCAAAAGTTGACAGCCAAAGTAAACTTTTTCTGGACGCCAGGTTTGTTTTTTCCACTTCTTTGGAGCAGGATGCACAGGGAGCTCCGACAGCCGCTCGACAGCACATCAAACAGCTGCCATCTCTCCAAGTGCCACTCCCGCCACTGATCTTATATTATCAGCACAAGGGGCCCCGTGCTCCTCCTGTCAGAAGATCACCTCTCCAGATGAGCCCACAAAAGAAAGGTGCTCGCCAGTGAATAAACCATAGCTTCAATGTCACGGTGCTGTGACCCTACTGCGTTTAAAAGGAGAAGTGGTGAGGGAGAGACCTGCTTCTCGGAGGAGCCTCAGGTTGCCGAGTGTGTCGCCACTGAGAGTCCAAGGCAATCACATCAAAGTGCGTCAGCCTGTTCATCCTTGGCCCCACCTATTCTAGCATGGCACACAGAGTGTTCGCTAGAATCGTGCTCCATAAATGTGCACCTGCAAGTTTCTTCTGATTTATTCATTTATTTGTCCATTTGTCATTTGTCCACATGGCATTAATTACAGTATCTGCAAAAAAATTTTCACTCTCTTGGACTTTTTCAAGCTTCGTTGTTGTGCAACTTTAAACTGCATCAGATTTATTTGGGTTTTTGACACAGGTCAGCAGAAAAATACTCTTTAAGATGAAAATCAAAGCAGCTTTTTACATATCAATATTGAATTAATTACAAATATAAAGCACAAAGTAACTGAGCACATACATATTCACCCCCCTCTGTGGTATGTGGTGACACTAATTGTTTTTATAAGTCACATACTGGCCCCCTTTGTCCAAGCTGAGTTACAGTATTAGGCTTGTAAACTGCTCACATGAATTTGCCCATTCATACAGCATGGCAATTTTTAATAACGTCATGTAGGGCATATATGTATGTGACGCTGACGATTTTCTCACTACACACATGCTGTTATATGAGATGCTGACAGATTTACTTGCCATAGACCCACACACACACAAACACATGCACTTTCTCACACACACAGGACCCCACCCCAGCTGCCTCAGACAATCTACAAATACTGATGTACTTTTGCACTCAAACCCATACAAACTGGAAAGTAATGTTTTGTGATAGATAAATTGTTATAATGCATATCAGTCCGTATATGCCGTATATACACACACACACACACGCACACACACAAATTTACTAAATTTAAGTAACTGAATGGTAATAAAGTTTGTTTTTACTGTGTGTGTGTAACTATGGCCGGCATGTGCACTGTGGTTAGTGTCATCTGCGTGTTTTACCACAAGAGCCAGTAGCTGTTATATGTGGGCAAAAGAAAATATAAAAATGAATAAAAAATTTACATTACATACACACGGTGCTGCAGACATTTTTGGTGTAAGGGTAATAATGGTTGGCAATATATTATATTTTTTCCATTTCCACGTAACTACAACTAGCACATGGCATTCTATGTTGCTGACAGCAGTAACAATTCTTTTGTACTAAATACAACCACTTTAATGGCAATACAGTTGAATGATTATATAATGTGTTACTTTTTATGTTACCACTGCTATACCTTTTTGAGTCAGCCAGCTCTGGGTAACTAAGCTAGTTCACAGATAAAGGAGACTGGGAAAATTAATATCAAAGGTGCTGGAGAATGAGAAGTCACTTCTAGGGCCTCTGAAGTGACTCCACTTCATCTGAACATTCGACCAATGAGTCAGGGTAAGCTACTGTGGCTTGAAAGCCTCTGTGAAGGTATTCAAAACACAAAGGTAACACAACTGGACTTGTCTAATACAAAAACAGCAATTTTGGGTTCATGCCCATACAACAGAGATGTGCTCAAAGCAATGTACTGTGCAATCCGGTCAACAGACAGATATACAGTAGGCCACTCATACCACAGGCCCTGGAAAATAGGGCCCCTTTCCCTGGATGATGGGAGAGCACCGGGTGCTTGCCAGGAGAGTGTTAAAGTTCAGAGAGCCGATGGCTGGAGACGGGGCGTCTCGGAGGAAAACGAACCAAAGGATATCAGCCACGCTGAATAAATGCATAGATGGGAACGAGTACAAATGTGGTACAAGGAAGCATCCGGCACAGCCCGGGGAAGAGATCAGAGCGAGCTGGAGACAGGGAACCCTGAGGGAGAGCGCCCCCCAGGCCTCTACCCACACACACGCCCCACTTAGCTGCGGTCACTGCGGTCCTGTTATACACACATAGAACAGAATTATACAGAAAAGAGAGGAAAACAAATTAAGTGAACAAAAAGGAGGTGTGTGGTTTATCGCACCTTTTGCTCAAGGTGCAGTAACTCCTGCGCACTGGGAGGGCAGCCCCGCATGGCATACACGCCTCACTGTGTTCACAGGGCTGGACGGTCAACCAGTCACACCGAGAACAGTCAGATTACTAAAAAATTACTGCATTTTTATTAGAACTGAGGAACTGGAGCCAGATGCCTTCCACGGTTGGCCGAGATGCAAACCCAACGAGGTTTGGTCACAAGGCTGCTGTCCTCAGTTATGACCTACCCCAACTTTTCCCTCATTTATCAGAAACTCCTCATATTAAAAACAATATAGGATGCATTATTGTAGACACAGCGCCCTCTAAGCTGGACAAGCAGATTTGTGCACATTATTGTGTCGAGGGACCATGATGATGGTGTGAGAGCTGTGTGAGGAAGGTGAATCCCTAGAGGGAACAAGCCTGCCCCTGGCATCACAGCCCCCCATCCCCATACCCCTCCTTCGCCCCCGGAGTGGTAATGAGGCCTTCCCCAGCGCCTCTGCCGCCAAGTGGGAAGAAAAAGGAAGCTAAATAAATAAAAGAATAAAAACAGAGCGAACTATAATTTGTTATATCTTTCAGCTCCAATTAAAAATGATGTTAAATCTTTTTGTTTGACTTCAGAGCGGGCTCCATGCGGCCCCCAAGACGGCCCCCATTTGCATCCTGGTGCAGCCCACGAGAACCTCCTGCATTCCATTAATTATATGACCTACATATCTCAGCTTTAATACTGCAGGCTGGGGGGGCAAGAACTCCATACTCAGAGAGTGTGGAGACGCTGCGGATGTCAAACCTCATCGCAAAACCCTCCCCTGGCCTTTCATCTCAGGTTGTTGGTTGCTTTCAAGTGATGGACCGTGGAGATGGCACAAAACGGGACTCAACTTTCCAACTTGCACCTTCTGTTGTTTCTGCACTGGACGTGAGAAGTCTGAGGTCAACTGCACATCTTGCAGATCTAAAACACCACCCATATTCTTTTTAAGAAGATGAATATGCATTAGAAATGCCATGCTTGCCATGTGTGTGCAGCTCACTGGGCCAAACCAGATACCTGTTTGAAGAGTATGTGAAGAACCCACACTGGGTAAAGCAGAGGTGTTGGTAAAGGGACCCCCATGGTTTCCGCCCCACCCACTCGCTCCTTGGCAGTACTTCAAAGTGAGATACAGAGAAGGCCTCGACTCCCGATGAGCCGCAGAGCCCCCAGTGCATTTCAGAGAGAGCACATTCACGAGGTGCACATTCACAGTGTGCCTGTCGCCAGTGCCATTCCCAACTTCACCCCTTCGCAGTCCTGTCACAATGTTCCCATTCTCAATGGTGCACTGTGCAGGACAGTCTAACTTCTACCAGGCTGTGAGATAGTCAGGACCAGAATGGATTGTGACTGGGTTCAGTTCTAATGTCAATGAAGTAACCCACAAACACTGTTTTGGGCTGCTGTTTTTGATAATCATTAACATTTAATCTAAGAAGGCTACAAAAACCATGAAGATACAACCACTACCTCCAAATGCTGGGAGTGAATGGCTGGCTGTCGGAAAAACCCTTGGTAAAATGTACCTGTTTCCTGATGATGCATTGCAATGTTCAGCACCCACCCACAGCCTACCACCCAAACCTCTACCCATCAGCCGTTATCTGTGTGGAACCAAACATGAGGCAAGGTGAAGGGGATCCTCTTTGCTTACGCATTTTTTACCCTGGTTACTTAGTACAACAATCCCCTGTGAGGAGATGCTCTCCTCCGTCTTGGCCTAACGAAGCCGGGTGCGACTGGTTCACCACAATCCGACATGCTACCCTGCACAGAGAAACGAGCATGGAAAGCAGAACACATTTCCTGTTTCACAAATCACTGCTTAACCATGAAGGGTGTGAACTCCACCTACCCCCTGTGAGGTAAAGTACCGTGTTCTACCGGTTAGCTCTGACTAATACAGAGGACATACATTCAGCATGGGAAGTGGAATACAGAAGAATGTAAGAGATATTAAAATAAACCTTTGCATATGTGATTTTATCTGGATGTGAAGATGTCAAGTGTATGTGGAAGTGTGTGTGTGTGTGTGTGTGTGTTTTTTTGTATGTGTGTCTCATCTCTGTGTTTTCTGGTTATAAATGACTGTGAGACCTGCACACACTGTGAATGTTAAGAAATGCTTTATTTTTATTTAAAGCAGCCCTGTCTCAGTGAGCGCAGTGGAATTCCGTCAGGCAGAAAGGTGGTGGTTTAGAAAAGCCATAAATCCTGATTTGAAGGGGCCGCCATGTAGACAGGGCCAAGCTACTCGTACCCCTGCATCCCAAATGCTACGTCTGATTAAGTCCTCCCATTAAGTGACAGCTGAACTTTAACATTAATATGATATTATTTAAATAACTGTGCGTTATTTACTTTGCGCTGGAAAAATGATGAATGATCCGCAGACAGCAGCAGCGACACGAGGCGGGAGGTGTTCTAATGAGAGCTGACAAAATGGAGACATATGCAGAATATTGGTTACAGTTGGCATCACTGGCCTGCGAGCTGCACACCGGGCTGTCCTGATTGTCTGCACGCACCCAAGCATCTATTTCAATTGCCACTTCCTTCCTGGCCCGGGTTTTAAATTTAGCCGGTGTCATTTACATATTAGTCTTAATGAAAAAAAGCAGGGCGACACGGCTGAAGGGCTGCTGGGGCTCCCTGTAAAATGGAGATGTGACAGGCATTTAGCGCTGGGCCGCTTTCCTGTGTTCCTGCTGTTGTTGCCATTTTTGTTTCTGTGTGTAAAGCCGAGCGCTTTTCATTAGAGCTGAAACGGAACACTACACACAAGCATGCGTGCCTGTGCGCGCACACACACACACACACACACACACCCAGGCCCAATAAATGCATACAATGCAGGACTTACGAGGGTCTTTATCCATACAGCAATATAGTCAATATTAGGGGCAAGTAACACAATGGTTAGAAATGTTACCTTGTGCTCAAAGGTCTTGGTTTTAAATCCCACTACCTACTCTAGTAACTTTGATCAAGGTACTCACCCTAAATTTACATAGTAAAAATGATCTATTATTATCCTGTATGAATGGGTAAATCACTGTAAGAGGCTCAATGTACAAAACTAATACTGTAAATCATTTTGGAGAAAAGTGTCACACAAATAATGGCAAATAGTAAATATTAAAACCCTAATCACTAAGGGGGGAGTGAACAATTTTCAAAGCTGAAATTTTTTGTATTTTTTTAATCAATTTAATAATGAAATAATAAAAGTGACTGTTGTCCATCAAAATGTTAAGTCTGTTTTGTTAATTAACACTCCTAAAATTGTTTAATTATCTCATTCATCTCCCCAAGGTTTACACTAAGCTGCTAACACAAATTTACCTTTTATACAGCTGGGCAATTTTTTACTGCATTAGTTAAAGGTAAGTACTCTGATAAAGAGTAAAACAGCAGGAGATGGGATTCAAACCTAAGTCCTTTTTTGTAAATTGACGCTCTAACCACTACACCACCTGCACAGAGTAATGCAAAATGAAAGTTATTATGTTGTTTAAAATATGTGTTTCAGTGGGAACACAGAGAAAGAATATGGTACAATAACTGCTGCGACACAAGATGAGCAGCAGACCTACAAACTAAAGTGCCAGCATAGGCAGTATCCTACCCCTGTACCAGTGCTTGCCTATTCTCACTGACACCATGTCATTTTCAAATTCACATATAAATGAGAAACCTGAACCAACCATATCAATGTGCACGTGTTTGATGGCATTTGCATGTGTGTGAGAAGCTCACCAAATACAGTAAACATGACCATACCTTCTTCTTACCTTCTCAGCATTCCTGTAAGAATCCTAGAACTCTTCCCAAGGTTGGCATCGGTCTCCCTCAGCTGTGGGACACAAGGAGAGCAGTAAGATCTTCATGATGCAAGAGGGACTCAAACAACCAGCAAGCAAGCAAGCAAGCAAGCAAGCAAAGCCGTGCGGTGTAATTAACTTTTTCTTTCTTATCTGTCCAATCTTGTATGGCCATCTCTCTGTCCCTGCATGTGTGAAGCTCTGTGTTCCTGAGCAGATACTCTGGAAAATGCCATTAGGTTACAACCCTTTGCTGCCTATGGAGGGCGATCTGGTACTCTCCATTACATGTAAGATAGCCCAGGCCTCAGTGTTGTCCAAAGCTGAGCCCCCCTGCCCTTCCCTGCCCTCTTCTCTGTGGCTTCTCCAGTAACGTTGTGGTTTGTGTGGAATGCAATGTTTGGCGTCGGATCCCGCCCTAGAGCCGCCTGATGTTCTGCTCCAGATGCTGGAGACGCCCTGGGGGACGTCCCCACTCTTCCTTAAATACACTTAGAGCCAAGAAACAGTGGGAAAACAAAAAAAATGCAACAGGCAATTATTATATTATGGCTAGATGTTGGAGGATGCTAAAGACCTCACAGCACCATGTTCTGCCAGTGCAGAAAAGTTAACATAGCTAGAAGACAGATGAAGCCCTTAACAGGGCTGCAAATATGATGGTGAGAAAAGCAGACAAGAAGAGTCAACAGAACTCAAAGCAGCTACAAAAATCAACAAATATGAGTGGATGCCAAAGCTCTGAAACACCAAGAGGAAACAAAAGTGCAGTGATGTCACTTCACTGCATTTTTTCTTAATTCAACTTATTTATCTGGTTTAGTACAATTTTTATGCCATTTCAGATCTGAGGAGAAAACAAGAAAACAAAAGCATGACAACATCACTGAGAGCAGCATTACCCTACTGATGGTGTTGAGCACTCATTCATGCTCATGTCAAATAACGTGCATCAACCATCTTCTGAGTAAATATAAGTAGTAGCCTTTGCATTCTCCAGAAGGCCTTGCATTCATCCTTCCTCATTTATACAAGTAAATACTGTACATAGCTTTATTCATACATTTTTAGGCAAGGCTTTGCACAACTAAGTAGTTTGCGTGCGTGTGTGTGTGTCTGCGCTCTTGTATCACTTCTGTTAACTCTGCCATAAGTTCAAAAAATAAAGCATGTCTATGTTGTGTTTCTTTACATCCTGCCTTCTCTTTCTTTTCTGCCTCTTTGCCCAGCAAATGGCCTTGTAAAGGGAGCGGGCTGCCGGGGCTCGTGGGACACACCGGCCCTCAGCTGACTGCAGCCTTTGAAAGGAAATGTTTTATTTCCTTTGAAATCGACTTGTGGTGCCAGCTGACTTGTTGTGATCTTTAAGCATCCCTCATAAGGAGCTCCTTCAGCCGGCCCCTGGCTGGGATCGCACAGCCTGCCAGGCAGGGGGTGCGTGGGAGCGGGAGAGGGGGCTGGCTGGCTCACGTTGGACAGGTTCTGGATCCAGATCCCCAGCTCCAGTGCCAGGAAGAGGCCCACACCTGATGCAAACTCCCCCCTTTGGTTGTGGTGCATATTTCAGGTAAATAACTACACAGTTATCCACTGAGCCCTGTCTACACCTGGGCAAAATGTAACTGCAAAATAAACAGGAAAATCAATGGAAAGTTGTGAGGAAACAGCAGCTCTTCCACTACTCATGTAGTGCTGTGTGACTTTTCCTCTTTGTTATACTTGCTCCTCACCTTGTGCATACAAGAACTTGCCATCTGATTATATTTGCTTTTAACTCCAAAGTGAATTTTACTGCTAATAAAAATTACAAAATAGATATCCCTGAATTTATTTTCTGGCTAGGCAAAAATGTTGGATACAGCTGTAATAAATAATAAATAAAAATATTTAACTAAAATTCCATTAAAATTAATTAAAATTGGCTGATAATGAAAACACAAACTCCGGTTGCACGAAGACTGCTGACTGATGTGGAAAACTCCTCATTCTGTTATTGAATAGAGACACTTAGCAACCCAGAGACATGAGATGTAAACACCATGGAAGTGAGATAAACTAATGCAGTCATGCGCTCCTGTCCGGTCTGGTTGCTCTTTACTGCCGTCTCTCAGCTCAGATGGTAAATACAGGTTGCGTTCACTCATTACAGACAAATTTATGAAAATGTGTCAAGAAAATATAATGGGAAAAATAGATAGGTAAATGTTTGTATTTTCCAAAAAAACTGGAATCTCATTCCTAAGTAACACAAGGAGTGCATTATATTTTTGTATTGGATTTCAGGTAGAGGCAGGGCATGAGCACACACAAGTAGAGAGTTACTCACCCGATCTCGGGAGCGCTGAATCTTCTCTCTGTCGGAGTGCAGATTGGCCAGGATTTCCTGTCCGACTTGCTCTGCAAAACAGAACATGAAATTTTACACTAGAACACTAAGCAACAAACAGCAAACCACAATTGTACAGTAAAGAGTAAAAGAAAATGGCAAATGGTCTGTACGCTGTACAATATAAACATTAGAACTCATTTATACAGATTTAGATAGGCTAGGAGCAGTTATTTTCATTTAGTGTGTGACCTTCAAAGAATACAGCAGCTTGGACTCAGTCATAGCTGAGTGCAGAAGAGAGACATACTTTCAGACTCCTAAATAAAATAAATCAGATGTCACCAGTGACCCTGCAAGCTGTCATCACATTCGGCATTTCTATACATGTGGAGCAAGAATGGATGCTTGGATGGCCAGGGTGAGACAGTCACAGAGCTGCACGCACACGCAGAAAAGCTCATGAAATACACACAGGAATGAGCGCAACACGGGATCGTGCTCACAAGGAACTGTGTGCACTGCGAATGATGACGTATGCACACACATGCAGGATGCTCACGCTGAAGAGACACGGGTGGTGCCCCCCCAGCTCCCTGCACCCCTGACTCTGGGTGGGATGAAAGGGGCAATGGCCACTGCCCGCCACACTGGGCTCGAGAGCTGGCTGCGTGAGCGAGCCTGGTCGCCAGCAGGCACCCTTTGAAGCTGCGCAGAGCTGTTCATGGCCGCACTGTACAGGCCCCCATGGTTCCTGGGACCGGGCTTGGGAGCCAGGAGGCATGGGACCCCCACTCTGACGCTTTCAAGTGAAGGAGCGGCGCGACGTCCAGATGGCCGGGGTGCGAGGGGGGTACAAGCTGGTCCTGGTGGACAGGGTCGAAGCAAGGAGAAGCTTCGACTGTTGCCCCTGGCTGCCCCAGCAGGTGGACTCTTCTTCACAGGGAAAAACAGTAGCTTCTACCCCTTCGCTCAAAACAATACACGTGACCAAGTGAGGGGAGGGTTGATCATACACTCCCAGCTCTGTGAACACACAACCCCCCTTTTCCCACCTCAGCAGACCATGGCTGCAGTTGTCTGCTGGTCAGCAGTCCACTCTCCCAAGTGCTGACAACCAACTCCAACTGTGCATTCCCTGTGTACATGGTTGTTGGAAGCTCCTGTGTGTTTAGGGAGCTGTTAGAGGCCTCCTTCCATGCAGCATTCAACACAGACGCCAGGGTGCTGCTAACCTGTGTGGTGATGACTGTTCATGGACGCAGCTTGGAGTCACAACCACAACAGTGCAGCAATGGAGATAATTTCTGTAAATATGTGTTTATTGAAGTGCTTAGTTAATACTGACAATGAACTGCGGTGCTACGGTACTTCACACAAAACGATTTTAAATCACTCAGATTCCAAAGCTCTAAACAGCTTTTCATTTGCAATAAAACAAAAAAAAAATCCACATTTTTGTTACTAACTTACTGAGGATGTGTCATAAGCAAATGCATTATGGCTTTTTGAGGGATTCCTTCCCAATGGAAACACATCATCCACATATATGAAATGTGTACCATGTTTGACAGCCTTTCATTGGTCACTGTCAGTTTCAAATCCCTGGGGTTATCAAACAAAACAGACTTAACAAATAAAACAAACAAAACGGCAAAAAAACTCCACTAACAGTGAGTGTATTAAAAGGAGTCAAGAAGGAGATAAACAAATTAAAAGGAATAAGGAATCTGTATGCAGATCAAAGGGATGCATCTGAAAGTGCCAAGTGAACACCAGAAAACACAGTGATGGCTGTGGCATGTTCCTTACGAAGGAAGTCGTGGCGAAAGCAAGCAAGCAATAGCGTATGGGTCACTCGGCCTTGTTAGTCCATGCCAGGCCCCTTTGGGCCACGTTTCCTTGTCTCCTTCCTTTGCAGTGCCGCACATGACCACCTTCATTAATTTCCACTCAGACCAGACAGAGTGAAGGATTTACAGATTAAATAAAGCAGTCAGACAGATGTATGACAGATAGGCCAGATTAAAGTGTGAACACAAAGATTAATAACAATAATCATAAAGGCACGTACAAGCGTGTAGGACCTCAGGGTGGGGGTGGTGAAACAGAGACCCCCTGGCTGCTGCTGGGACAAACGGTGTTCATCTGTCTCTGTCCTCAGTGTAGGGACTGCGCAGGTCAGCTCCAATTAGGGTGCTGTACTGCTGAGAGACCCCCACCTCAGAGGCTGGGGGTTGGGCAGAGGGAGCGGGTCTTTTGAGTCCAGCTCGGGGACCAGTGACTGTCATGGTGACATACGATAGCAACGTGCAAGTCTCATATCTTGAAATTTCCTGGAAATTTTTGGAAATTTTTTTACTTTTTGGAAACACATCTCAAAGCACAGATACAGTAAAAATTATCCAACTAAGCATCCTGACACCAAGTCACTTTGGAGGAAAGTGGCAGCGAAAGTAATTAATGTAAACAAATGGTCATCATAATCGTCTTTGTCATCATAAGGAAGAGCATCTCCAACCAGAAAACATGATGAAATGATGACCCCTGACTCAAGGCAGTGAGTGGTTTCCTACACACTTGTGTCAGTTGAGATGTGTCCACTCATTTACTACACTATGACCATGCCCCCCTTGGTATGCTCACCAAGCAGTGGTGTTTTTGCCAACTGTCTACTAAAACGATGACCAGACAGTAACAGTGGCCCCCCAGGACACAGCTGCTCACATCCTAGGGTCAGCATCTCCACTGTGCAATGAAACTCACAAAGACCTACCATGTGCAACCAGATGTGCAACTGTGTCACACTTGATAAATGAAATTCCCACCCGTTTGTCCCACCACTTATAGTTAAAGCCCTGCCCCTGTTGCAGCATCTGGAGAAGTGTGAGAGGTTCTAAGAGCTACACCCCAAAGGCTGGGTCTGAACTGGGGGTTTACTTCACAGCTGCCATTGCAGGACCCCTCCCAATTGCTCAGCACATATAACTGAAGACATCATCAGATTTAGAGAAGTTGCTTCCCACACTTACTCTGACAGTCATTCTTTCTACACTCAATGATCCTGTAAAGAAAACAAGACTTATCCCAAAAAAGTAAAAATACACAACACACACCTACACAAATACAGACACATACTGATATTCTAAGATCAGTTGTTATTTGTCTTGAACTGGACTGCAGTACAACTGGAGCAAACTCTGTATTTCTGAACCACCAAGCTAAAGACCAGTCTCTGCAACACAGCAGCCCCTCACTTACATCTATATTTATTTGACATTTCACACCAAGGTGCCTTACACAGCAAGATTTGTACACTCCGCAACTTACAGCGATGTACGGGTCGATAGTGATTTATAGCAGAGATTTACACAGCTGGGTAATTTTTACTCTATCAATTCTAGGTAAGTACCTTGATCAAGGGTACTATAACAGGAGGTAGAATTCAAACCTAGGTCTTTTTAGCACCAAATGGCAGCCTCTAACCACCACGCCACCTGCTGCCTGCTCATTAAATACAAACAACACAGGGCTGATAGGGTGACTGTCTACAGCCCGTCTCTCATACCATAGAGTACACAGACATGAATACACAGGAGTGGCAGGCAAGCGAGGCCACATCTCAGACCCCCTGTGAGGCAACATCGGGTTCCTTGTGGCCAGGTTCCTGACCCGCTGAGCTCCTACGCCCGTAAATTACACTTGATGAAGACAAATCTTTTATTAGTTCATCCCCCATTTGTCATGAGGATAAGTTGGTGCTGGTGCCCAGCCCCTCAAGCCAGCCGGGGAATCTGCTGAAGCCGTTTAAAATGCTGATTAGAGACAATCGGTGTTTCCAGAGATGTGAGGGTCAGTTATGGGTGATAAGACGCAGGTCTAATGGGTATAAATGACCACCGCTGCTCCGTGCTAATGGAACTATTTATTTAACTGGAGGAAACAGATGCAATTTCTCTCACTTGGGCTCATTTTGTCTTGCTTCAACGTTCAAACATTTTGTTTCCCACTGACTTTACTACACCCCCCCCCCCCCCCCCCCCGGCCCCCCGTTCCCCTCTTTCTGTTGCCTGACTTCCCTTTCTCGTNTACCCCCCCCCCCCCCCCCCATTGGGGCCCGTTGAACCTCCGCAGGCAGCAAGAGTTGGCTGGGGATAGGGGCCGCTTCACCAAAGGAAGGAGACAAACACAACCGGAGGACAGACAATGGCACAAACACTGAGAGGAGTGGTGCTCTCCCAACAAAGGAAGGAGGTAAACAGTTGAGTCCTGCCGAGCTATGGCTGTAACTACGGTGATAGAAGCCCAATTGTCAGGAGCCCATGAGTGGCTTTAACCAATTAGCATCCCACTGGCAGTGAGGTACAGCAGAGCCCAAGGCGCTAAACAGTAGTGACACAGCTAACCTGCCGTGTGCTGCCGGGCCAAGGGGAGGGGGGGCACAAGGGCTCCGCCTGTCAGCAAATTGGCCTGACTTAATCAAGCACTCTTACTGAAGCATCCAAATTGAAACTAATGGACTTTCCCAGCAATTGTGATTGCGAGTGCAGACACGTACGGCAGAGCACCACCCTTCAGATTACTATGCAAGGAACAGCGGATCAGCATGGAGGCTGTAAGTCCATGTGTACAAGTGTGAAATGTGTTCAAAGTCTGGATTGGGCTTATCAGACACCTTCATATCCACCATAAAGACAACACAGCAGCATCCTTACATCAATGTTGCAAGTGACAAGTCCCAACACTACCAGTGAAGATAGCACACGGTAATAATGGACAAACAATTCCAAGACTCTCTCAGCAATGTTCACAAGCCACAGTGATCAGGTTTAAAACAGAAAATCAAGCTAGTTTTCCCCCTGAAAGTGTAAAACAAATGACCCTAGAAGTGCTGCCCCTCCACCCTACACATCATAAAACATGGCACACACCAGTAACCTGGATTTCTGTAGAAATATGTATTTACTGTAGATCTACGTCTGCAGGTATTCACGTTTAAAGTGACTACATTTATTAAATTAGCTTTTAAGGTCCTTCTTGAACTGAGGCTCAAATGGGAAAATGACATACTATTATTAACATTTATTTATCTGACACCTTTCTGCAAAGAAACTTACCATTTTATGCAACAGTGTAATTTTATTGCATATATTCAGTTTAAGTAACTCAATCGGGGTGCTACAGCAGGTGGAGAATTCAATCCTTGATCCATTAAGGAAAAGGAGACAGTTTTAACCCCTATGCCACCTGCTATCTGTTAACATGATTTTTAAAACTGAAAAAACTAGCTCAAAAGAGAAGGTGATGTTAGCTACGGTAAACAACTCACTACGTTTGAAAATAAACTAACATATACATAAACAAATGGATAAATGGATAAACGAGCCAAGCAGAGAGCAGCAGTGGGAGGTAAACGGTGTTGAAATTTTCATGTTCCCTAATCGCCTGTTACAGGTAATTTATTATCAAAATGAAGAGTTGAGAGATTAGCAGCGCGTTCATGGAAACTCGGCGTCTCCTCTCGGCCTCCGAAGCCTTGCACCGATAGTAATGACATTACTGTTGATTAAAGAAACAGCAGCGCTCTAATGGGAAGTTGACAGACACATCAAAGTGCCCAACACAACCGTGGCTTTAATTATGAGAATGGCAGCACACCTCTGGCCGTTCGGCATCCATCGCCAAACCACACCAAGAACACACGTCTGACACGCTGCAACAGTTCATTATCTAATAAAAGTTCCTTAAGCCCAAAAACCTGTGGACACAATTAACGGAGACCTTGGGGGAATCTTTATTAGTGACTCCACATCGAAACACCTTCATTATATTTGTCAAATGGGTGCTGCACGAAACTGTTGCAGGCATGATTTCTGTGTTTGGACGTGGCCTGCTGGACTGTAGGTCCAAGCGCACCGAGACCAATTTATCACATCTCAGCACCTGCTGCTTCGCAGCCGAGGGGTGAAAACACAAAAGGAATACAGGAAATAATCCAATATGAGCATTAGCAATCCCCTGGGAAAGTCAGAACATCAGAGTAGGGTGACCGTCCATCTCAGTGCCATTCTGGAGATCTCAGTAAGGGTCCGTACCTGGTGAGTGCCCCTCTAACCTGGATGTGTCTGTCTTCATCACATTATAAACCTGCATCCAACAGTCTTGATCATTCAAACCCTGGTACCACTGATCAAACACTCATTTTAGAGCTAAAAATGTAATTTTCTTACATAACCACTCAGGTTAAGTAGAGAGTTTTTTTAGGGCATCAGAACCCACTCCCTTCTGAGAAACCAACCTATAACTTTCAGGGTCAGAAATCCAGTTGCCATACACCCCAGTGACCTCTAACAGCAGTGGTGGCAGTGGAAAGTCATTCACAGTATAGAAATACACACCTGGATGTGTATGGAATCTCTGTCCACCAACATCCCAAGAGTGTTTGTGTTTCGAGCAATGGGCAAACAGCAACAACAACAACAGCGTCTCTGTTTGTGTTTAAAGAAATCTAAATATATCGTGCATGTCTCTTTGTGGAGGCTTGCTATGCATCCTGCTGGCGCACGTAATGGAGGAGAACAGTACGTGGGACCTGATTTAAGAATGATATGTAAAATACACACCTCTCGCAACGCAAACAAACAGCCTACTGGGAAACGGGACTGTCGGCGGTAATTTAGCGCAAGCAGAAATCGGGGGCACAAAACCAGGACATCAAACATGAGTGCGGATGGAGAGGAGAACGCTGCTTGGGTTTACTGTGTCATAAAGAGTTTTGCCACTGACAAAGCCTGACAGTTACAAATACTTAAGATTCTTTTCCCTCAAACTTTGAAATCATAAATACACATGAGCAGATCACCACTCAGAACAAAAATGAGGTATTTATCAATCAGCTGTGTATGAGGCCTTGACTTGTGTGTGTCCAACTATATAGTGTCCTGGATTTAACAAACCTTTTGAAAAATTAATTGCTATAAATGAAAGTTCTAGTTAATCCATAACAGCTCCAACAGATCAAGTAAAAGCTCCAATTAATCAAGCAATCGATTAAATCTATCAGTAATGGATCCTATCATTAGTTATGTGGCGCAACACTTCCGATTAACAAAGTAACAACTCAAATAACTCAAGTACACGATCCAACCTATTAGTAATGGATCCTGTCAATAAGTAACAGTTTCAACAAACCAAGTAAGAGGTCCAATCAGCCAAGTAACTGAAGTAACAGCTATTATAGCAAAGGAAAAGCAAACATTATTTATTATTACACACATTTTTTATTCATAATAACAAAGTTATTGCAAACAAGTAATCGATCCAATCTATTAATAACTGATCAATCAATCAGTAATGTTCAACCAACCTAGTAACAATTACAATAACTCATCAACTGACCCAATCAATGAGGGAACTGATCAAATCTATTACTGAAGGTTCTGATCAATCGAGTAACCCGTCTAATCAAGTAACTGATCGATTCTAACAGCTCCACTTAAGTAACAGCTCCAAGAATTCAGTTAACTAGTCCCATCTATTAGTAATGACTCCAGTCAATCAAATGGCAGCTCTAATCAAGTAACCACTTCCACTAACGTATCATGTTGTTTATCATGACAAAAATCAAAATTATTAAGCAGACTCCTAACTAAGTAATTATGACATCTGGGTGGAGATACATATGTTCAGTGCCTATGTTCAGCATGCCACTACAAAGTTCAGCCTTTCAGCTCATCAGCTTATTGGAAAAAACACCCCTGTCAGGGTGACAAAAGGTGAGAAGAACCCGAGTGTGGAACATCTGTGGGACCTCTGGCCATGCAAGAAGTGTGTTTTGGAATCACAGAGTGATGGAATTCACACCTTTCAAGAGAAATGCACATGGCTCAGGGCGAAGAGAGCCCTTCTACACCACCTCAGCTCAGGTACTGATCAACTGGCCCATAGAACATCTCATCCATCCTCTGGTCCCTGGTCACACAGCAACAGCAGACAGGAATTTGAGCCACAGCGCTCCCACCTGGTCGTACACAGCAATGAGATGAAGCACAGTGCAGAGGGAACTGTTTACTTAACAGGAGGCCCTTCAAAACGAGGCAAAGTTTTGAATAAAGACCTTGACATGCAGTCCAAGGGCTCTCTGTTTAAGACCGAAACCTAAACTGCATTTTTATTACAGCAAGAAGACGCAAAAATAGCAAAAACAACAGCCTAAAATGGCCAAGGCACCTGACAGCACACTGAGTGAACAGCGTGCATTGATGACTGGCAGACAGGAAAACCCGAGGAAGTGGAGTCGCGTGTTCGTCCACGGGAACAACAGACCTGCTGTAAGGACGTCAATCAGGCTGCAGATCGTTTCTAATGTTCCTCCAAACGAAGAACAAAATCCTGCTCGCATGAAACCTCCCCCCATTGCACTAATGAAGCATGTCTAACTTTTTAGACATGGCAGAACTAATTTAATCTAACTTCTGAGCGCATGGCACCATCAAATTAATTATTCATAAAGGACACAATATTATAACTCAATTGTCAACACAGTCCCTGTCCTTTTTAAATCCCCGCCTGCCACACTCCCTGTTATGCTGCGTTCTGTGAGGTGCCTTGCTTTTAATCTATTACTGAACGTTACACTTCATTTTGGTTGCAGTCGCACAAATAATTTGCTTTGTTTTGAAGTTCCTTGGCGGTGTGCAGGATTCCACTTCCCTAGCTCCCCGTGGGTGTTCGAACCCGTCAGTGGGCCGGCCACACCAAAGGGAGACGACACAGAGATAATAATAACATAACCCGGACGTCGTTCTGCACTCATACATAATACATGGCGCCGTGTGGAGACAACCTTTTTAATGTTGTTTAGATCACTGGACGGGGATGCGAGCAGGTTCGTCACCATGCCGATGGAACGCATGCATCCGGCCGCAGGGCCACAATGAAGAATGACCTGCTCGCGTCCTCCACCGCATTCCTCTCACACCCTAGGCACATTCCTGTCAATGCAACGAAAAGCAGTCTGAGAGGCCCCCGCCTCAGTGCCATCAGGTCCTCAGAACTTAGGAAAGGGGAATGAACAGTCAATGGACAGGTGCAGATTGTTTTTCTTTGAAAAACAATACGTAATAAATAAATGAATAATGTAAAAATGAAAAGTGACAACACTTCATGGTACCACAGTGGATGACAAATATGTGGACAACTAATTCTGCATTATGTTTGGACAAACTTGCAACCAGTAGATTCCACTATGTAATGGAATTTATACATGTTGAATTATAGGTGCAGAGCTTATTGTATGAACAGTTTTAGAGGCAAGATTTGCAGAGCAGGACACACAGGCACACACATGCTCCAGAGCTCCATGGATTGCTTGCAGCTGGGATGGTCCCATCAACCACCCTCCCACAGTACAGTAAGAGGTCTGCGTGGTACTGCATACATGTGCCCATAAAGGGCTCCATGTCTCTCTCCCCTGTACAGGTCAGCCAGAATTTGAATCAAAGAGGGGTATTGTAGGCTGGGGGTCAAGAATCTCTGACAGCCACGACTGCCAGAAAGGTCAGAGAAGGGGGTGGCTTTGAGATCATATCCTGTCATTGAGCTGTCAGAAGAACATCCGCAGTCCGACTCCTGCCTGGGGGTTCAGTTTCAATGCTGTTCATGTGCCTGTGTCCCCCTCCCTCTGCAGACCTGCTGATAAAACATGACCACAGTCACAATGCTCCCACCTCTCTTTCGATAATTTAAAGAAAATATATATTTGGTGGAAAAGTAATCGCTAAAGGAAACCCAGCAGACTGAGCTCCACCTACTCCTGGAATGTGTCTCGTCTGCAGCCCCATTCCGTGCCAGACTTAGCAGTGTGGAGCTGGAGGAATGGAAAGCAGAACTTGGAAAAATGGAACTTGGAATGATGAGGATGGAAAGGGAGAACAGGAAGCTGAAGTTCCTACATAGCTTACCTATAACAGGACATTATTCTGAAAATTCAAACTTATACCACACATTTGTTGCAGTTAATACTTAAATTTCTTCTACTATTAAACGTGGTTCACCAAAGTGACGAATGTGAAGAAGTGTTCTGGTATTCAAGTGGAGATCATAAAACAAAGAGACAGAAACAGAAAAGAAACTGGGATTTATAAAGTGTTTTGAAAGAAACAGTGAAACAAATTGCATATTCCTACATGATTTTCACCATTTATTTCCACTAGATTGTGTTTTTGGTAGTTTTGCATTGAAATCTCAATATTTAATTTAATTTTGGGTGTGCTACAAGTTTTTAGCAAGTGATGACGACTGTATTTATTACTTTAAACCTCCCAACACCCCCCCCACACATGCTTAGAGTATGGCAGCCAAAGGAAGTGTCAAGCTCCAGGGAGAATGCAGCAAAATGGTGGAGTTGGGGAGGTTCAGAGTGATAGTTCCCGTTTCTATATGGCATGGTGCTTGAGGGGTTAAGAGCGACGGCTCACTTTCCTTGCACACTGAGCCTAATTGAGGCTGACGCATGACAGCCCCATGTGCTGCCAGGGTGCCCGGGTTGCCCCGCCTCCACTGACAGGGGGCAAGTGGCACATGGCACTGGGTTCTGGCCTAGCGTGCCACGTCACAGGGGCAACTGCTGCCTGCTGCACCTCCTCCCAAAGTGCTGGGGCCGGGGGGGGGGGGGGGGTTTTTTC
>UFQX01000413.1:2434319-2459419 GCA_900497675.1 Arapaima gigas | reverse complement strand
GGGGGGGGGGGGGGGGGGGGGGGGGGGGGTATTGTTCAGAATTCCGCTCAATGTACATACACGTGCAGAATCCCTGTCTGTTGGAAAGGCAACTTTTTATGCTAATCCAGCAATATTTTAACTCTAATATTAGTGTATAGGGTAGCATGAGGGCATAGGGGTAGTGCAGGTGGTTCACAGCTCAAAGGCTGCAAGTTTGGATACGGGATTGAACCCAGCTCAGTCTGTGTGGACTTTGCATATTCTCCCTGTGTTTGCTTGGGTTTTTGCCAAGAGTTCTAGTTTGGTCCCATAGTCCAAAGACGTGTTTTAGGTGAACTGGTGACTCTAAATTGCCCTCTGTGTGTGTGTGTGTGTGTGTGTGTGTGTGTGTGTGTGAGCATTTACGTGGAGAGATGTCCCATCCAGGGTGCAGCCTGCCTCATGCCCTAACCTTTCGTGACAGGATCTAGCCAACTCAGACCCTGCAGCAAACAACTTCAGGGAGTGACCACATGGAGAGCAATGGTGGGTGGTTTTTTTTTTAAACAATCTTTGTAGTTCTTTTCTCTACAATTAGGGAAATAAAGTCATGAAAATCCCCTTAGCAAAACAATTACTTAATGGACAGGCAGTGACTCAATCAAACCAAAAATCCCACACCTGAAAGAAACTGAAGTAAAAGTAATGTTTGCACAACAGTTCAATATGTTGTTTAAAAAAAAAACAGCTACCATCGATAGACATTCAATATCACAATTTCCAAACGTAAAAATCACAAGGCAGACCCAATGGACCACACAGGGTCAAAGTTAGAACAGCCGTATTACTTCTCTCCTCCCTTCCACTTTGCTCGGAACACAGTTATTGACAGTGGATAAATTAATATTACTGTAAAGTAAATAACAGTATGTGTAAGAAATCAGACTCACATATGCCTTTATCCTACAAATAAGAGCCAGTTTGGGTTTCTGACAGCCTAAAAAGGGCAAAATGCTGATCTTTAACTCTCCTAAAGTCATTTAACATCAACAGATCCAAACAGGATGGGATGAGTGCTACAAGAAGGACAGAAGTATGTGAACAAGCAGGTGCACACAGCAAACAGTCATCCCAGCCAGCATCTCCTCTCCGAAACATGTTACAGCTAATTATAATCAGCTACAGAAAACACTGGGAGCTGTGGCATCTGACCTAACCCATATAAATGAATGAAACTTGTCTGCATTAGAGCTAATTCGACACGCCCCCCGCAGGCCTGGCGCTGTATGAACGTTGGCTTGCCACGGCCGCTGCTGGAACTTAACCCCAACAACTGCGCTGCATTAATTCACACTTCCAATGTCATACAAAACATTCGACTTCAAGCCAAAATCAGACAAGATTTAAGCTCATGGCTGTTTTATATATATATGTGTGTATAAAAAATGGATTAAATGAGTGGGAAGCAGAGCTGCCTTTAATGAGCTCCCCAGGCTAGGAGCAGCTGGGACGCACTGCTGGCTTTGAGGAAGAGCCTTGGCACTGCTGGAGCCCAATGGCCGTGCTGCAGCCGCTACCTGTCAGCTGGGCCTGGTTGCCTAAACCCAATCTGCATCCAGCACTGGATCGCAACCTCTACCAGAGAGGGCAGTGGCCTGAACTGATCCCTCTTCTTCTTCCATCCACCTGGGAGATAAATATACCAAGAACCAGCAAATTCAAATACCAGTCAAAAAACAAAACAACCGATGAAACAACCGACCAAACAACAATCCAAGCAAGCAGTAAACTAACCAAACATCCAGACAAGCAGTGAAACAAACCAACCAATCATGAACTCTAGTAAAGGTCTAAAAAACAGTCACAGAATCAATTGAGTATCCAAAAAATGAATGAAACAACCAAAGAAATAATAAATAATAAACCAATTGATGAACAATTGAGTCAAAAGAAACCATCAAAGCAGTAAAGGAATCAACTGTAATAACTAAGGATCGAAATATCTAGTGAATCAACCAACCAGCAAACATGTCCAAGTGAGACAAGGTGCAGCACAACGTGGAAATTTCCAAACTAAAATTATGTGCACAACACACTTCCAGGCTGTTCTCCCCATGTCTGCATTCTCACGAATGAAGTAGAATGTGCTACAGGGACTGTGAGATCAGGGCTCCACATTTTCGAATAGGCAAATGGACACTATGGAACTCAATGGTGATGGTGATGACAGAAACAGGCCTCAAACAATTTTTTTTTTTTTTTTTTTTTTTTTTAAACAGAGGAACTCCAACACCTGTCCACACTGCAGCAACTGGGGGGGGGTCGTCCGCCAGGTACCCTTGGAGTGCAGCCAGGAAAGGCCTGGTATTTTGCTGCTGCTTTGCTCATCAGCCATTAGCACCTGTTGGGGTCCCCCACGCGACCAGAACTATTGCCTTTACAAAAAAGCCCTGATTAAAATACTAGACTGTGACCCTGGCCCACCAGGAGAGAGAGAGAGAGAGAGAGAGAGAGAGAGAGAGAGAGAGAGAGAGAGAGAGAGAGAGAGAGAGAGAGAGAGAGAGAGAGAGAGAGAGAGAGAGAGAGAGAGAGAGAGAGAGAGAGAGAGAGAGAGAGAGAGAGAGAGAGAGAGAGAGAGAGAGAGAGAGAGAGAGAGAGAGAGAGAGAGAGAGAGAGAGAGAGAGAGAGAGAGAGAGAGAGAGAGAGAGAGAGAGAGAGAGAGAGAGAGAGAGAGAGAGAGAGAGAGAGAGAGAGAGAGAGAGAGAGAGAGAGAGAGAGAGAGAGAGAGAGAGAGAGAGAGAGAGAGAGAGAGAGAGAGAGAGAGAGAGAGAGAGAGAGAGAGAGAGAGAGAGAGAGAGAGAGAGAGAGAGAGAGAGAGAGAGAGAGAGAGAGAGAGAGAGAGAGAGAGAGAGAGTGTAATTGGGGTAGGTTTTAGGAGCAATCCCTGGCTCATGGTTCTGTCTCAAAAGGCCACATAACCAAGAAATATGTCATTACCCGCCTTTGCACCTCAAAGACCTGGTTACACCTTTCAGCCAAGAGAGGAGTACAGCAGAGAAGCCCTCAGGTGTGAGAGACTGTGTACCCCTTTTTTGGGGGAGTGGGGTTTCCTTATGCCGGACCCTGAAAGGCCACAATCCCCTGAGTGCAAATGCCCCAAGGTCAGGGCCAGGAGCTTCAGTATGTGGGTAGTCACACTTCCTTCAAGCAGCAGTACATCGCTGGCCTCCTGAAGCTCACCAGTTTACATGACAAAAAAAGAAAAAAGATCAGGGGTTTTTACATGATAGATGTTTCAAAGAAATCATTTACGAGTCTGTTTCATAGACAACAGCGCTGGAGCGCTCTATTCACCACGGGCCGGACTGACAGCCTCTCTAAAGTGGCGTGTTAGAAAATAAAAAGTCTCCACTCAAAGACATGTTAAATGTGTCTAATACACAGATCAGGAGCTTTTAACACAGGCTTTTTCTAATTAAGCATGGATCTACCACAGAGGAATCACGTTCAGCATGATGCTGCTGTCACCACCTCCGCCGTTGCCACTGTGGCCACCTTCCAACCGCAGCACTACAGAACAAAGCGTTCAAGGTCAAAGGACTCCAAAGGTCAAAGGTCACATGGCTCCAACGACTCGGCTACAAACTAACCTTTAGCATAAGACACTAGCACAGTATATGAAATGTGTGAAATTGAATATAAAAAAAATACGTGTGTGTCTTTGTAGCATTTGCGTGGCAACTCCAAAGTCATTGTTAACATAGAATCAATAAAGAATAATACAGATGCCCGTTAAGTCCTATAAACATTTGTAAAAAAGTATGCCTTCTAAGATTTTATTAACGTTCAACTGCATCAAAATTTAAATGTTTAAAAAATTTTTTGACACTAATATGTTCTATTCAATGCTGATTGTTGATCCAAAAACAGGTGTGATTTTCCTCATCCAGTTAATGATCAACAAAACTTAGGATCATCCAACAGAGGCTGTAAACAGTGTGGAAGGGAGTTGAATTATGGTCATCACACACAACTGTTGTTTGGCTGCTTTTTTACTGCCCTCTATTGGCTAGGAGGTAAACACAGGTCATGTCTGTCAAACAGCTTAAAACTGGAACACTTTCATATTTTCTAACATTTATGCTATAAGCAATCAAGTTACAAGGAGCTATTGTGTATATAATTTGCAAATCATTAAAATAATAACTATATTTAGGAAACTGTAAGACCTCACTGTCATGACCATAAGCAGAACTGAGGGAGCACGAGGGAAATGTAGGATGAGAAAATGCGCAGTGCCGACAGGCACCCAGAACATGAGCACTACAGGTATGCAAATTGGCCCCATAAATCTACAGCAAGGCTCAGCGCCCCTGCCTGACCCTGAGGGTGGAGCCACAAGCAGGTAGGGGGGGGCCATTAGAAACGCTAGGACTGCGGGGCACAGGTTAAAGAAAGGGGCTCTGGCTGAGCAATCCCATGATGCCACAGAGTTTCATTGTTCTCAGAATGCTGCCTGCAGTAATCTCTCACATCCTCGCTGCCAAAAACTGGGACATGGTCGCAGACATAAAAATACGAGGAAACAATTAATAAAAGCCAGACGGAACTGTGATTCATGCATAGTAGGAGAAAGTAGAGAAGATGAAAAGGGGAATTTGTTCTCGAATATTTTTATTGCTCCATTGTTATGTGCCTTTAATAAGACTTGCATTAAAACTATGGAGTCATATATTAACGCAGTTTCAATTAATGCTCAAAATTATTTTGTTCAGCATTTGTCTTCCGTTACAAACACGTAGCAATTATTTTCACACATGCTATCTTCTGGTAAGAGGTTGAGAAATGTTTTTCAGATTGAGGGGATTCCCTCCAGGTGAATCAACTGGAAGCAGCTTTATGTTTTTTGTGTACTTTGTTTTTTTTGTTCTGGACGGATAAAAAATTGGCTTACCATATTAATTGGTAAATCCGGGTAAAGAGTTTAGAGTGTAAACCTCACATTGTAAGTTGCCTTGGAGAAAGGCATCAGATGAAATTGTTTAACAGATTATTAACAAGTTTATCACAAACCTAAGTATGTGTTGGTTTGCAACATCCAGTATCTACATGTCCAAAGGAATTCTGGATGCACTGCTGTCAAAGCACTCTGAACGGTTACGTCCATTCCCTGGTTAACGTGAGGATTAGGGATCAAACTGGCAACTGCGACTGTCCACTAACCATACGACTGGGTTCAATGCCCCAATGCTCCTGCGAGGCCCAATGACCGGTACAGATTTAGTTGAACAGTTGTGAAATGGCAAAAGTTTTCGCAGTTGAAATTTAACATATTACACACTAAAATAAGCACGTGAGTTGTAAAATTAACTTAAAATAAAAAAAGGCTAAAATATTTGTGGGACACAGCTGCGTCACTCTGCGCAGCTCACGCTGGTGTTGATGCAGTTGCTCCGAAAGCTTCGGTTTTCTGTTTTCTTGTGTGTTGAACTATTGGTTATGATCAAAGACAGAATTTTAAATGCAAAAGCCACTAAAGCGAACATGGTCCAAAAATAGCGTAGTCATAAAAATACCGTTTGCATTCGGCTTCAACTGGGCAATGGCTGTGTTACCAAGCGTTCACAAAAACACCCCATCTCAGTTTAGTGCTGAATTTCTGCAGATCAGCTCCGACTCCTCGGCCAACTTAATTAGTCACTCGGCCTAATTGCTCCGAGTCACACAGAGAAGGAGCACCACAAAGAGACAAGACCAAATTAGTGGAAAACAAGAAAGGTAGGTGGCACTCATCTTCACCATTGATCTCTCTAATTGAAACTTTCTTCCTGTCTCCCTCTCTCTCTCCAGAGAGAACAAACCCATTTGGTTCAATGGCTACACCCTAGCAGGCCCATCTCAATTAGCGGTGGGTTGTGGCCACCGGGGAAGGCCACAGAGCGGGGGTCTCCAAGTGTTCGAGCAACCCAAGCCTGCTACAGCACGCACGGGGACACGGAGGACTGCCGCTCCGCTCCTTCTGAAACAAAAGGAGGCTTCGTGTCATAGGCTGCGGAAGCACGTGACTCGTAGCTTCGCGTTTGAAGTGCAAAACCATCCATCAGTACAAGGTATACAGAAGAAACCTGCGCCATAATGATGACTGCATGCCAGCACGTGTGTTCTCGGGCTCATGTGACTCGTTACAGACATGTGCTTTCCTGAAATATTTAATCTTTTCACACATTCTTCTCAGTCTGAGCACAATTTTTCCTTTGTAGGGACTCAGATGTTACTGAGATGTAGAGAACAAACAGCAGCATCTTACTCATGTTTTCAGAAACATTAGAAGTAAGTTAATCCCCGATGCTCCGTTTCTACTGTGGAGTCTGACCACAATCAATATCAAGAGAACACAAGGTAGTTTTTGGCTACCAAGCTACACTTCCATCTGGAGGCTGGAGGACCAAACTGCAGTGAAACAATAACTATGGTAACAAAGACAAAACAGACCTGAAAATGGAAAAAAAACCTATACATTATTTACATATGATACAATATGTACTAGTGAACTGTATAATGTTGCAGTATTCACAAGTTAAATATATTCCTAGCGCTGAGGTATACAAGCATAAATCACAGCGCAGCTCTTCTCACTGCACAAAGCTGACCCTCTCTGGGGCACAAATAAACATGCACACACTGTGCAGGCTCTAATCAGAAAGAAAGAATAAAATATATTCTGCCATTAATATTTTAGCAGACGGCCATGTGAAAGAGCATGAATGATTAATTTAGACATCACCTCTGTCACAATATGTTAACCACCATACTGCTGATCCACCTTTGAGAATTCAAAACAAAGCCCATTTCCTTTTATTTTAATGTCTGCTAGTGAATGATAGCCCATGCATATCGATCGCGCAACAGGGACCGTCACCCGGGAGGAGGTGGCCTGCAGCGCATGCCCTCAGTCCTATGCCACCCCCGGCACACGGGGGAATATGCCTGACACGAGTCACACAAAGACACCTGCATTTCTACCATCTTAAAAAAAATATTTCTGCCTGCATGACTGTGTGTTTGAAGACCTGAAGGAAGCTGTGAGACGTGGAAATATGGTGACAGTGGTTTTAAAATTATTAATAAAGTACAAGAAACACGGGCACACACACACAACACTCATGCTGGTGCATAAACACCCACACATACACACATAAAAGAGCTGTTGTACAAAATTTAAAAATAATAATTTGCCTGAATGGTAATCTACATTGGGAATGGAGTCCAAAGAGGTCAAACTGTTGGGGAAAAAAAACATTTCGAAGATATTCACCCTTAAATATGCAGCACTTGGAATGAGACGATATCAGAGTATATAAAGGGATATGGATCAATATGTGATATAACTGGATGATCTTTTGCCAGGGGTTACTCTTTTACTCCAAGGAAGAGCACTGAGGGGGAAGAAAGTTCTGGTATGAAAAGTTTCCCTAATAGATTTTGACAAAGAGCCGGCAGGGTTTGGAAGAGGGCTAGGGTCTGGTCAATATTTCAACAGTGCAGAGGTTTAGCAGCCAGCACAGAGTCACTAACTCCTCACACTCACAGCGGGAGAACCTGGCACAGCTCGTGAGACCTCAGTTCCTCCAGAGGTCACCTGGATGGAAGGTACTGAAATGACCAATCAGAGTGCTGTTCACATGGAACGTTGTTACTGCACAAACCAGTTAAGTTCTTTTTCATCTCGCTGTAGTCTGTACACTGAGCAATGAGGGCACTGTTCACCTGTAGGTAATTAAAAGGCCAGCCATGAAGAGGACAGCTCACCTGTATGCAATTACTACACTGACCAAAAACTGCACTGTTCTTCTAGATCCTTCCATGTCACATTAATCTATGACATGTGCTCATATGTCACTGACCAATGAGATCACTATTCATCTGAATGTAATTACAACAGTGGCCAATGAGAGCATTGTTCATCTGTATGGAATTACAACACTGGTCAATGAGGGCAGTGTTCATCTGTAGGTAATGATACAACTAACCAATGAGAGTACTGTTCTTCAACATCTCCCTTTTAAAGAAACACATTAATTGTGGGGCAAAGCAGATACTGGACAACGCAGGCATATTCGATGGGATGACACTGTTATTTTTGAACCACGTATTCAAATAGCTAATCTAAGTAGTTCTTTTTCTGCTTTTGATTGACTTTTTCAACCTTTTGAAACTAGAGCGTAATATACATGTTTAGGCATTGAAGAGGACTGAGCTGACACGTTCAACAGCACTTTCCCTGCTCGTATCACTCAGTCCTTAGCATGCAGGTACTGACCCAAAGATCTGGTCAAAACATCACCGTCCTGCCTGATGCAGAGCTGGGATGGTCTGATTTGGGCAGTAAGTGGAGGTGCAGCGGGAATGCCAGGACAGAATCGGGGTTACGAAGGGCAGCGTCCACAGAGAAAGAACCCAGAGTCGGGAGCTGGTTGGATTTTGGACTGCAACCCAACCCCGCGTGGGGGGCAAGGGGATTAGAGAGGCACCGATGCACCACATATGCCTTTGATGGCATTATTAACACATTCTGATTACTGTGGTCCAGTTGTCACAGAAAACATAGCCCCCATCTGAGCAGGAGATGAGCTCTTTCCCCAAACCCCCCGTGTCAATCCGTCCACTAATTGAAATGGGAAACACGGTAAAACACTAATAGAGCGACACTGAAGCATGTCTCAATTAATGGAAGTGATAACTGCTGTTTTCTCACATTAATTCAATTGCATGGCACTTTGCACTGCTCGCAACTGTAGCCGCGGAATGATTTAACACCTATCTAAATGTGCAGCACACTTTCTGTGCCCTTCCTCACTGGCGACAGTATTGCCCACAATTGTTGCAATAATCATCTTTTCTGAACAAAACGGCATCTCATTAAGGGCCATGGATCTGACTGACAGCCTTTGATTTTAAGGCAAACACACCAAATTAATGAACGGGCAGAAAACCAAGCCGTCTATGGCTGTAATTATTTACATCCATAGCAGCTCTGCGCATGTGCAGCTGGAGCCCTCTGGCATGGCTAGACTGACCTTTCGTGGAAGGACGCAAAATAAAGGGATCCCGTGACTGTTTGGGAACCGTTACTATGTTGACCTGTACCCCCCCCCCCCCCCCCCCCCCCCCCCCCCCCCCNGGAATTTTTGGGAACCCTTACTTTTTTGACCTTTTCCCCCCCCCCCCCCCCACATTCTCATCTTAATTCAATCAATGAGCAGGAGCAAGAGGAACTGTCAGGTGATGAGGTGTGTTGCTTGAATCAGCACGCTGCTGCAAGGCTGGACACACAACATCAGGCATCTTCTTAGACAACAGGAGGTGGTGAAACCACACTTAATGTGTTCCCTTCTCCTACACTACAATGACACCACACCATGCCACACCCAATGCCCATTTTCTGACTTTAACATCTGGACACTACTCCCACCCTGTGGAAATCACAGGGTCTCCATGGCCCGACTCAAACCAGTGGGTCCTATTATCAATGGCAGCTCGGAAAGAGATGGTCAGGAGCCGTTATTTAATAGTATGTCAAAGAGCGTAAGGGCCTGACTGTGTGTGAAATGTGTACACAAGCAGGGACTGTGCATGTGTACAAATACAGTGAATCAAAGTGAGAGAACCACAAACGGCACAAGTGAAAGTAGGACACAACCTGGCCGGAGAGCGAGGGAGCCTGGGAACCAGGGAGGCTGGGAGCCTGGGAACGGGGCAGCCAGCACATGAAGGTGGTCCCAGGCTGGGAGAGGCTCAGGTGCCAGTTCTGAGGAGGCCCTTCTGCTCAGCGAGCTTCTCCTGGGCAGGCAGCGCCAGGCTGGGGACTGTGCCAGGCGGAGAAGTCCAGGTGGCACACAGCGCTGCGTCATACCCACAAATGAGCTGCGTGGAAAAGCGAAGAGCCGAGTTGCCACGAAACGGGAGAAACCACACAGATGGCTTTGAGGCCTTCTGCAGAAATGGCGAGGGAACGACAACCACTGCAACCATCGCAACATAAAAGAGTGGAGAAGGATGGCGCAGGTCCACTGCTGACACCCTTCCCCAGGACTGTGGTCCTGTACCATGAACACTGTGGAGAGCTGGTTCATCCACTGAATATGGATAGATACTGCAGTCAAAAGGGAAACACCACTCATTGCACAAGCTCTTTAACCAACATGGGACATGCTATTCCTGTACTTGATGCCACTTGACACTTTTAATCCCATGACCTTCGGGTGGAGCTGAGCTTGAAGTCCATTAGAGTAGGGCTGTCAGAGCATTCACATGGAGGCTAAACGTGTATAGCCACTTGAACTGGATGTGTGAAAAATGTGACGTGTTTCATTCAGTCTAAATAGTTAAACAAATCAAAGATGGAGCTCAAGAAGAAGTAGTTACAATCAGTGTCCCCTTTGTGCAGCGACAACATGATGGCTGGAGCAGGAGGACAAAGCAGCATCGCCAGCAGCCTCCTTCCCCACCTTTCCTCATACTATCTGTACAGATGGGGGACAGAGCTCAGCATATAGAACCACAAAAACTATAGTGGTGTACCAGTAAGCGTGGACGTCTAAGTGATGACCCTCTGTTGGACATAAGACAATCCAAGAAGACAGACCTAACCCTGACCACAAACACCCCTTGGATAACAACAAGGAGGTTGAGCCCATGGGCCTATATGTCTGCACATGAGTGTCAGAGCTGTTCATCAACATTCAAAAACTTCCAGGGCTTTTGAAATTTGTTTCCTTCAATGTCCCTGCCGTCAAAGCTTATTAAAACTAACAAATGGTGAATAAATACAGAAAGCAAGGGAAGTCAACCATCCGTGAACACATTTCCAAGAGGCCAATTGAAAAAACACACACCTGTCTTAAGGAACGTGAGTGTGTCAGTGTGTGAGAAAGATGGTCTTCTCACTCATTCAGAGTGGAGACCTCATCCCGTAAGCTCCTGTAAAAAAAAGGCCATGTGGTTATGGGGTTCCAGGGTCGGCTTCCTATGCTTGCTGTCAGACCCCCAGCAATGCCCCAGAAAAGAAGGGGTCCAAAAACAGCTGGTACAAACCACTGCTTCCCCGAGCACAAAAGACAAAAGAGCGCAAACAAATGTCAACAAATGTTTTTGACACAAAGAGGACGAAAGAGTTCATGCGTGCTTGTACGGAAAGCAGGGGTTTCATATTTAACCACAATAAATAAATGCCACAGTCACCTAAACCTGCTGCCCACCTCCACAAAAGCTGAAAAAAGTCATCGTTCCATATTTCAGAAGTTTTCATACTTATTTTCTCTCATAGTTTTTGTTCTTTTTTAATTCCTACCCTAAGTACAAAAAAGTGCTGTAACTCCAAATGACAAAACCAATAACTGGTTACTGATAAAAGCCCCCCACGAAACAAATTATGCCATATTTAGACACAGTCTTTCTGTTTCTCAGCCTTTCCCTTGATGCCTTTTAATCAGGAGCTGCAAACTGCGGCAACCGGTGACACTCCCTCGTGGTCACACACCTCACAGATCCACTGCACGTGCGCGCAAACGGAGCCAATGCCGTCGTCACGCAGAGCCACGCATGTGGGCCCGCAGGCACAGGTGAGGAAAAAACACTTTCCTGTATACATGTATTACAGAAAATATTTTATACACCTCGTCAGGTGCGATAGGGGGCACGAATGTGGGATTTCCAGGGGAAAAAAATCCGTGAAATGGTGAGTGACACAAGGACAGTGAGGACAGATTCCTGTAAAAAATTCTGCTTTTTTGGACAGCAGGTGGGATAGTAAGTAGATGTGCCACTTTTCACTCAAAGAACTTGGATTTGAACCTCACCCTTGCTGTAACACTTTTGATTAAGGTAACTACCCTGAGTTACTACAGTAAAAACTACCCAGCTGCATAAATGGGCACCTTACTAAAAATGTTTAAATTGTCAGTCACTTTGTGCACAAGTGTCAGCAATATTAATAAAGGTAAAAATACATGCAATTGCGAAAACGGTACGCAGGACTGCAGGGGGCAGAGCATGAGGAAAGAATGAGAAAGGAGCGGACACTGCAGTGGATGCATAGGAGTCAGCGGCTATATTACACACACAGGGAGGGATACACACACTAACATTTAGTGTGGTATTGATGTTCGCAGCAGGCATGCAACAGCGAATCACACCAATAAATAAATAAAAGTATAAATGGAGTCGCCCGGTGAGGAGCCAAGCTCTTCTTTTCAGACAACTCTTGCCGCAAAATTGTCCAAAGAATTTAACAGTGTATAAAGTGCGGAGTGACCTGGAGCCGTGTGCTTCACGGTGTCTGCCAGGCCTCAGCTCTACAGCAGCTCAAGGGCGCAGCCTATCTGCAGCACGATGGAACTGCGATCGGTCTGGTCTGCTCTGTGTGCAGCTTTAACGCTTTTTTGAACCTTCAAGGTTGTCTTTGTGGAGGTAAAAAAGTCAACGTTATTTCAGATAATTTATGCCACAACACTCGATCAAGGGTGGTCACTATTAATTATACACAGACGGAAACGCTTGTTTACGTCAAAGAATAAAATTCCTTACTTTCAGTAAAACGTTTTAATGCACACATTTCCGTGGAATAATTTGTTTATGTACAATGTATAGAAAAGATATGAAACATGTGTCTGTGTATGTGAGAAGTGAGCCAGGGTGCAGCATCACTGCTTGTAACACAGCAAAGTTGTCTCAAGTGCAACTTCCCAGCAGCATGGGGGTCCTCTAAGGGCACGGCCCTGTGGCCCCGCCTCCTCGAGCCAGGAGGGGAGTGATGCTGTCGTTTACAGCCTGTGGTGCCTGTGTTTCGGGCCGGTTTGGCCCTTGCCCCCCCGTTTCACTCAAGCGCTCCTGCCGACCAGCAGATGGACAGACCAGCTGACTGTGCAGCACGTGCGTTTCATCTGTCCAGGTGTCCTGCGTGTGGGGCTACGCCACAGCGAGACCGGGAGACCAGGGATGCATCTTTATGGCGACAGACGGATCTCACTAATTATGTTGTTTTTCTGTTTCCAGGGGAGGCGTTTGGGCCTGTACAGTTCTGACAAAAAAGTACCACATTCTGGAATATACCAATGGCCTGAAAACAAATTAAAGCACAGTAAAAGGAAACAGCGTGAAAGGAGCAGTATAACCTTAAATATTTATGCAATCAAAAAGCTTATTATATTCATACACAAACACAAGCTGTGCATATGGTAAAAAACAGAAAAATGTAATATAACTAACAGTGAGTACCATACAAATACAGCCATAACGGTGACCGCTAACCAACTCAATGTTGAGGATTACATTGTTCACACCAATAACAGACTGACACAGTGAACTCTGGGAAAATTTAAATTAAAAAAAAAAAAAAAAAACTCCACCAGGTTTCAGCATAATATGAACAATTCAAAAAGGAGGAGGATAAATGCCAGAAAGTGTTGAACATTTTTAAAATAGGGGTGAATAAAAATAATAAAAACGTGCCCGTGGGTGGTGCGGGACAAAGTAATGAGCGTGTTCCAGAATGGACCCCAAGTGCTGACCACTCGCCCCTTGGCGGTTTGTAGCAAAGTAGGCCCTACTATCATGCACTCCTCTCGCTTGTGCCCGTTCCCTCCTCATTAGCGAATTACGCATCTCTGCCGCCGTCAATCTGCTGTCACCACCATGTCACTCTCTGCGTGCCATTAACATTTATGATCCTGGCCCCAAAGTGACGAGCGAGTACCTCTCTCTGTCTCCCATCCCGTCCCGTTCGTTCATTTGAGCGCGTTTTGAAATTTCGGTGCCTCTGATCTGTCAGCTCTTTAATGCGTCAATAAGGAAGCGCCCATGGGGGCGTCTCTTCTTCCTTTTGTCTCCCATTTCCTTCTAAAACATTTTATTAAACACAATCCAGTGGAGCCAAGTTATTTTTTATTTCCCTCTCTCTCACCGCTCTCCCCGAGCATGTCACCCATGGGTCAGCACAGCGGCTGTTCCATCGGGAGACAAAGCGCCTTGTTTATTTCCTGCCATCGGAGAAGATGACAAACGAGAGTCTGATTGATTACTGGATTCTTCCTGATGGCGATGCCCTCTCGGTTTGCAGACGACTTCGGGCCACTTTCTTCACACAGATAAATTCATATATTCTGGGCTTTCTGCTCTCTGTGTGCGTGTGTGCACTTGTGTTTCTATCTCTGTCTTTGTGTGGGGTATTTACCTCCTTCCATGGAAACTCTATATAGCAGTGAAAGTGTGCATCTCTGGCACTTAAGATTATCTTTTTTCGTAATCTTCAGTTAAGCTCTAGCAGCCTCCCTGCATTTATAGACTCTAAGTCTTTTGTTTATGATAATCCAATGTTTAGTTTAGATAACCAGGCAGCCCAGTTCATCCTGTCATAATGAGATGAGCAGTTAAGCACTTTCACTTGAGCGGCCAGTGGTAAACCACGGCAACGCCGCTTTGTTAGTGTTAACTAACTCAGTTTAGCCTGCTGATTGCGGTTAGTTGACGTGTAAATAAAAACCACAACAAAACTTTGCAGCTAAGAGGCAACACTTTCTTCAAACCGTCGAGAGCTGAGGTTTGACACTGTGCAGTCAACGGGGAAACGCGAGTGGACCCGGTATCGTAAGGTTGAATTTGTACCCCAGGCCCGGACCCCCACGCAACCCGCACCCCATTCAGTCCCGTCTTTCTGTTCACTCAGCTATGGCCAAAAGTGTCCGTATGGCGGGGCGCCATTGTGAGTCCGGAGGCCTTTGTCTGCACGGCTTAAACTGCCGACTGCACCTTAGCTACCACAGTTCAAGCGTAAACCTACTTTTTTTGTGTGTCACAATATATACTGTTGCCAACGAGCAGCTAAATCCCATAACCAGCTGAGTCCTACGGAGCCAAAGATAATGCCAATTTATTTGCAGTGTGTGGCTCGCTCGTTTTCGCCCTCCCCCTCGAACCGATTAAAATTAAGCTGTAAACATGTGACGATGGAATTAGCACATTTAGCGAGGCCCTTTTCCCACATCCCATTTTGCGCCAGTGCGGCTGATCCCTGCAACCGTACGCGGGTGCAATTTTAATGACTGGCGACGTTTTTGAAGTCCACATGAAAAAAGCGGCACTCGCCGTTTGTGGCGGCGCTAGATATGGAGGCTGAGTCGGCTGTGATTGGTGACGGCGCGGACACGGAGTCCGTCTCTTCGATAGGATCGGTGTCATTTTCCTCTCCACGATAAGGCGCCTCGCTGACAAGGCCCGATTAGGGAAAAAAAAATTATTATTACGATTTCTTTCATCCGCCAGGGGCTTAGCGATAAACAGCTCACCCTTGGGTAGACTTACAGGGTACAAAATGTTATACCCCGTATATACACTTAAAAATCGACTCAAAAAAAGAAATGTATTTGCTAACTACTTAAATACAAAAACATACAATTTTATGAAACTATAATTTTTACAATAGCTAAACCTTGTGCTTGTATTTTTTTCAAATCTTTTGGCTGAGTTTCATTTGTAGAAAAATAATTATAATTTTGTTTCCTGAATTGGCCCAATAAAATATATTTTACTTATATAACAGCGTATTTGCATAACTACAAAACCAAGTCGTGAAATATTTAACTCGGAAGAGAGCACAGCACCACGAATCAAACAATTATCAAAAAACTTTGAATTCTTTTTGAAACACAATACAGTATTCAAAAAACAGAAGATATTTAATATGCTATACCTTGAGGAAATCTGTTTTTACTAACTGTCTTTACAGAAGGGAAATGAATGGAAAAACAACTAAAATATTAAAGACCCTGTACCACCATTAAATGTAGTCAAGCAAATACTTAAAGAGAACAGGCCTTTTTAGCACTGTAACATAACAAAAATAAAAAAAAAAACCATGCATGGATTTAAGTAAAAAAAGAAAAATCCTTTATGTGTTGAGAGAGTAAATTACGAAAAATTGCAAAAATAAATAGTAAAATCCAAACAATGTACCTTCCCAAAAAAATTTCCCACAGTCCTACAAAAATACAATTGGCCTTTTTGGAAAAGACTGATACTGTATTAATTAATCTCTTCATTTTGGGAATTTCTCATTTTATGTGAAAAATACATAAATGTTCAAATATTATTCATATTAATAGACATAAAAAGGATGCAAAAAAAACCAACTCTGGCATAAAAAAAACTAATAGTAAAACAAAAAAAATTCTTGCAAAGTTTTTTTTTTCCCAGTCAATTAAATTAGATTTATTGTATCGTGTTTAATGTTTTATTCCAATATCTATGCGTCCAGGGAAAGCGGCAGAATTCGTCACTGGGTCTTGTTAAACAAACACCGAGGACACGTCCCACATAAATAGAACCACTTATCCACATTCATTCGCTCTACAGCTGCAATTAATTAATATTTAAATGGAATGTCAATAAAAACAAGAAAACAGTCACTTCTGGATAAAATATTAAAATAAGCATTAATAACTAATAATAAAGTTGTACTTGTGTTTTAGTTAAAAAAATAATGACAGAATTTGAGAAACAAACAATTGTGTTAGATGATGTGGCATTTCTGACTCTGCTTCCCTAAGCAGCTTTTAATGCTTTATATTGTTTATTTTATAATTGTATACAGTTACCCTCCCCTCATGTGTAATTATGATTTTTCACTTTTGTGTTATAATACAAGTTTAAAAAAAAAACTTTTGCACATCTTTACATTTATTTTTCTCTGAAAATAGACAGTAAAAGTTAATAGGTAAAACAAGCTAAAAAGTTCAATTTGTTGCTATAAACCAATTTAAAAATGACAATTATAAATGAACTATAGTCAGTCCCATTACTCATTTTCAGCGATAATAAAAAAAAGTGTTAAAACAAAGCTGGGTTTTGTTAGCCTGTCCAGAAGAGGTGGTCGGGTACGTGCGCTCACACTTGTGTGTGTGGCTGTTTATCAGTGAGCGTTTTGCCGCGATGCAGAGGGCCGGGATGAGCAGGAACGCGAACGGCAGAGGGACACTCCAGCACCCGTGGACTTACACAGCAAGTCTCAAAGCTGTTGTGGGCTTCAAACGGAAGGCCCCCCCAACAGCACACACACTTATTTATATATTTATTTATTTTTATCGCAGCTCACTTTGCTTTCCAGAGAACCCATATTGACAGTGACAACAGCAGCCTCCCAAACCCCTCCTTTAAACTGCTGCTGCAAGAAAGGAAAAAAACTGAAACAGAAAAGAAAAGAAATGAAATGAAATCGCTGTAAAACAAATTGATGTTGCCTTTAATACAGTCGCCACATCATCACAGGGTCGTCATGTCTGGCGTGGTGACAACTGTAGACCTGTTTAGCACAGCATCTCTGCTTCGATGATTTATCACAAAACAAACAGAAAAGAGGGAAAGAGTGTCGATGGAGTCCTCACACGCCCTGATTGGCAAGCCGTAATCAGCTTATCTCCGGGCTAATAAAGCCGATGACCAGCGGAGTCACTCTCCACCTGACCGTGGGTGAAGGCCCAACAGCTGGGCCGCTGGGGGCCGGTGGGAGCCAGCCCGGGGCCCACTCTGCTTATCACAACCAGCTGAAATCAATCCCTAATGAGCTATTTCATTTTCACATCGATCCAAAGTGGCGGCGACAGGGAGCACGCGGCCCACCCCTAATAACGGCACCCATGTCTGTCTTTTTCTGCCCCGTGTGGTTGTCTGTTCAGGATGTGTGCATCTTGCATGTGGTCCACCTTTGCCTTACTTGGTTCCATTGACTGCCCGTTCCCCATATTTTCTGATTGAAAGTGCTGAATTATTTTGTTTGACTGATTCCAACTTAGCATCATACGAATGTGTAAAATGGCAACGTGAGAGAGCTGGTGATGCCTTTTAATAAATTCGTTGGGACACTGCCTTCATGCGCTTTTACGGGCAGACAAAACCAGATGTTTACTTGTGTGGCTGCTGAGCTGCAATCGGTTCATTTGAATGCACAAAGTGCACGACCATAACGCCCCAGACTCAGCCGGTGGCTGGACGACATGTGGCTCCACACGCTGTGCCCACATGAAAGATGATCAGTCTTTGAAATAGAAAAACCCAGGGAAGGCATGTGTAACTGGATGGTGGCGGGCATCTGTCGGCCGGTCTGCTGACGAATTATCTCCTTGGTGTGTGTTTGGTAAATGAATTACAGCAAGGTCAAGTATGAGTGAACAGCACAGGGTACCCTTTAGTGCACACCCAGACTAGTGGGTAGAGTTACTCCGTGAGTGATCCCATGTTGATATGACACAAACAAATAACCAAACAATGGCCTGACCAATGAAAGTGGCAGAACTATAATCAAAGGGCAGGGGTCCAAAACGGCGTGTCAAATGGGGGTCTCCATGGTGCCAGAGAGCATTTAATTCACACCCACCTCCATTCAAAGCAAAGGAGCCAAGCTACTCACAACACTGGCCATCCATGATGGATGGGATGGAAACACCCTTGAAGAGGGCTACTCCTCTGCCAGTAAGCGCCATTTTGATTTTGACACTACACATCTCGAACATGCTCGATACACAATATTTCCAACTTCTCAACGTACGTATCCATAATTCCAATTTATTTATTTCCTTTTAATAAAAACTTAATCGGCGCTTAGGGCTTCCACGTAGGCCAGCGATAGGAAGCACCGCAAGCATTTGCCCATCGCACGTGCCCACCACTAATGAACCACCATACGTTATTTATGAGACAAACAGCACCCAGCGGTTATGGCACTCAACCCTAATAGAGTGCCATGTTCACAACACTTCACCAATGTTCGCTTGCAATATCAGTTGCTCTTTAGAACATGGGCTGTGACGTAATCTACAAAAGCGAATACATTATTATATAAACATATATATGAGCACTTTTCACAGAGCCAATTTGCAGGGTGTAAATCAGTTCAATCAACTACAGCAGAGGTCATGTGGAAACACACTCCTACCAAATGTCTCAACTTCTGTGTTCTGTTCATTAAAAAATTAAAACATCTATGTAAAAAATGAAAAAAAATTAATTACTTCAATTATATCAGTTGTGTATCCACAACAAAAGGTTATTTTGCAATACAACAGCTGTATTAAATTTTTTCCCATTTTGCTGAAACAGAGCGAGAATCATTGTAGTGTAGGAAAACTAAAAAAATTATTTTCATTTTGATCCATATTTCAAGATTAGAATCTAAGATCAAAATATTTTGAACTCAACAGCTACATATTTTTATGAGCTGCAGGAACATACAATAGTGTGTAACACTTCTATGCTATCATAAAACAAAAATAATACATTTTTCTTGATGGATTTAATACACATTTTATTTACTCAGCAGATGCTCTCATATAGAATCTTACATGAGCAGAGAGGAAATGTGTACTTTTTGTTTTGTGCTTAAGTTCATTTTAAATTTCCTCAATTAACTAATGTGTTAATTTTTACAAGAAACCTCAGGAAACATTACTGAAAAATGCTGGCAGTGTAACGATATTATTCTTACATATTCCACAGTGGTATTAAGGCAACACAAACATGTGCTGGGAAGAGAAAAAAGGCATAAAGAGAGAAAGTAAGTGAAGAGGCGCATATGGAACCATTAGAAAAACCTCCGCTTCTTTCCCAAGGACAAAAACAACCCAGGACCCCCAAGGGAGGCTAGCTGCAGGCCGACATCCACCGATTTTGAGATCAGGTAGGAACACGGCACAACAGACGGCAACTTTCTGGATCCACAGCACCCTCACACAAAAGAACTTGATGCGGGCCCCACGCAGGCCTTGGGGTTCGAAACGCATGGCGACCGTACCTGTATGCGGTCGAGACCCTGTTCTGCTCCTGCGTCAAGCCCACAGTGCCGAGGTGGCAATCAAGCTGGGCCCAGTGGGCGGGGCGAGCACCGAGCAGCAGGGTCTCCTGGATTAGACGCAAAGGGCGAGAGGGAAAGCCCTGGCGCCTCCTGCGACCTCCAGAGTTGCTATTTGTTCAGGGTTGAAAGCACAGCGGATAAAGGGCGCTTCACACTCCTTATTCCCTCGCTTCCGACGGGGGCCGCCACACACCTCCACTGTGAGCAAGGCACCTTCACCACAGCATAGTATTGTGGATTTTTTTTATGTAATAAAGCTTGCCAAAACTAATCACAAGCACATTTCTAAAACAGTAATAAATACAAATTAAAATAAAAAACAAATGCATACTTCCACATACCAAAAAAGTGAGCCTAGAATTACTGTACTTGAGACAACTGAAACTAAATTTTTTAGCGGGGAATGCAAATTTTATTTATGAATGTGTGAGCTCTACTTACAACATCAAAAAGGGATGGTCTATGCATCCCATCCACCACTTGAATTATTAAATGTGCCGAGGTAGCACGCTACCCACCCTGCCATTATAGTGTAAATTAACAAACTTTCTCAAACTACAGCACAAGCAACTGAAAGGCAGTTGATACTTGAAGAATGAGCTTTGATACCTCTCTGAGGAATACACAGTGCCTCAATGTGGCAACAGAGGCAGAAAAGCAAGTAACAGTCATATTTCATCTATTTAAAATCCAAATGAGGTAATTTTCCAATAGTTAAACATAAAAACAGCTCTTTAAAATCCGCTTTAGGTCTTATAGTTGTTGTGTTCTTTTTTTTAATAAACAGATTTAATGGAACAGAAACAATGATGTTCTCGTTTTTTTGCTTTGCTTTTTCCATGGGTGATTCCAAAATAAGGATGCAACTGTTTATTCTGGCAACCACCCGTCTTTGTGAGCATTATGAAAACGCAGACGGGCGAAAATAGAGCTCCCCCCATCATGCCCCGCCCCAGGCACACGTCTGCCGCCAGCACCTCTACCTCATATCCTCTTTGATGTGCTCCCGAAAATGTCACCAGTCGTCATGGCTGCGTGGCATGTCTGCATCTGCGTCTGCATCTGCACTTGATGAGGCCTAACTGCGATGCTGCTACCTGGGCCGTACCTGTCTCCACGGCGATCTGGTATCCTGCCTCCAGTCTGCGCGATGACCTTTCAAGCCTCTCGGTATTGTCCAGCAGATGCGCTCTCTGAAACAAATGGGAAAATGGAAAAAAAAAAACCCCATAAACAACAAATGGGACAAACAGAATGCCAAACAAAACAATCAATACTTTAAAAAAAACAACCTCCCCTTTAATACGTTGACTTTACTTACTAATGACGTCAGCACACCACCAGCAATGCAATGTAATGTTTTGACATACAAATATATTTAAACATATGCACATCTGTACAGCAGCAATTATGAGAAAATGATGTATACATTTATGATGTTTGTGTGTCACTATGTACATTTATGTACATTCATGTTATGAATGTACATAGTGACACACAAACATCATAAATCTCCCCAGACTCTGGCCTTTAATTGCGCTTCTTCAGCCTCTGTATGGCTCTGCTGTGCAGGTGCTCAGAGCTGCTACCCACATCCTGCAACTCATTATTTCATATTTAGCGTCTGGGGCAAAGTTGATGGAGGGAGGATGAGTTAATTGAGATATAATAAATGATAATTTGCTGCTTTCATGCAAAATAATCTGCCGATGTGATAGCTCTGAAAAAACTCAATAAACTCCCCATTAAAGCGCTCTTTAAGTTGATTAAATTGTGCAAGAATATCACCCGTTTTGAAAAAGAAACTATTTCAAAAGAGAGAAAGACATTTCACTGAGAGGGGCCCAAAAAGGACAGTTAATGGTTTGCCATCATCTTTTGTGTCTTCCTCCAGAGCCGAGCCACAGCCAGGGCCAATGAGGGCTTTTTCAAGGCCAGCGGGACAAGAAGGCGGTCATTTCAATAGTACCTAGAACCTTGGTACATAACCTCCTTGTTGTGTCAAGTACACTGGTTTTGCATGCTGCAGTTAAATTACATGCTTTCTAATATATGAACACTTCCCAGTTTTATTATTTCAGTTACATTTTCTTCATGTATCTGTTTTCTAAAATTTCAGCTGTCGCACAGTAAGATGGGAACTAAGAAGCACCAAATGGAACAGGAGCACTGGACTAGAATAATTCAACTCACCCCCATGGTGTTTACAGCTTGTGTCTGATATTCCTGATTGCTGACAAATAATAGGATCAAACCTGTACATGTTTATGCGATAAATCAGTCAACAATCAGCACTAAACTGTTGAATATTTTCAGGCCTCAAATTAGTTTTCAATTTAAAGTAACTCAAAGTCAATAAAAATATTAACATAAAAATTCACATTTTTAATTTTTTTATTATAGCAATATGTAAGATTTTTACAGAAACTAACCTGTGTATAAATTAAGGGATATCTGTTTTATTAATCCTTTACTGTTATTTTCCGGCAAAAGTGACTTTGGTCCAGTGTATATTTATGTCCAGGACCCATGTCTCTCTCAGTGATTCAGATCACATACCTTCACCAAAACCTTCAATATCGTTACACTGACACTCAGACTCCACCACTTACAAACTAGATCAACTACTGGGACCCTGAGATCTATCACCAGAAGACAGTGGGAACCCTACAGAGGAGACCTCTGTGACAACAACTTTGTGGAGGTGGAGACGTCAACAACGACTGGTAACCAAAGGAAACAGATGCTAATTTTAGCTACTCTGATGTGCACTACAATCCTTGACTGACATGGGGCGCTTCATGAGTGATCTACACATGGCATCAGAGCACTGCGAGGAAGCAATGCCCAAGAGCGCCAAAAGTAGGCTCGCTTCTGCGGGCAGTAAGAGACGTGTTAAAATCACACCTAATTCAGTCCAGCAACTTCCCTACTGGCAGTCGGCACAGGGGGCAAAATAACAGCAAACAAATATGGGTGCATTTCAAGTCAAAATGTCATTATTCAGGTAACAGACCGATTGTCTTGTCTGAAAGACAATATTACAAGTGAGTTTTTCTTAACTTGTTTCACTCAGTGTCTTTTTACCTTCAGTTTGTTCCAGTTTACGATGACTTTGAGAGTGACCAGGCGGCTCTGCGGCCTTGGCGCACACATTACACTTCCTCAAAGACAAAAGAGCAACTTTGTGAAGAAAATTTAATCTTTCTCCCACCGAAGGGGAGAAGGAAAAAAGGACTGAATCTCCAGCTCTACTAAAGCTGTCAAAATATGTACAAACTAATCACTCTGAGGAGGAAGAAAGGAAACGACGACATTCCACTTCTCAAAGTTTGACAATGAAAAAAGAGGAAAAAAACCCATCCTCTGAACTTTTTTCCTCCTCCACGTCGTTGACAGATGTCATTTAAAATTGCAGAAATACTTTTTAATAGTTTAAAGGGGGGTGGGGTGCGGGGGGTGGGATGGCGGCTGGGGGAGGAGCAGGAGCGCAGGGAAAAGGGAGCCGCTTCCTCCTAATGAGCCCCAATGGATCCGCTGAGACGAAGGTGCCGTATTGACATGCACGCTTAAGCTAATACACCTAGACCAGGATGCCTCGGTGCCTCGGTGCCTCCGAGGAGAGGCAACCAGGGATACTGACAGAGGATCTCGCTCCCCCAGCTTCAAAGAAGTCGAGTGATTAGTATGTTATCATTACCATTCGAAACGTGATTTCCCTATTCCCTCTTGGCAAAGGTGACACGTCTCAGGAAGGCGGCCAGCAGACTCTTGCAGCGAAAGCCACTTCAAAGCTTTTCCTTGAATCTCTCTCTCACTCTCCCTCTCTCTCCCTCTCTCTTTCTCTCACGCACTGTCTTTTTTAAGGGGTGGGGGTAGAGGGGGACACGATAGCGTTGGTAGAGCGGGGAGGATCATTAGAACGACGTGCACCGGCTTGGTGCTGACAGAACCCGATGCAGAGGGTCAGGGAGGAATAGAAGCCCAACAACAATTAATGTGAGCCTCCAGACAGTCAGCAAGAACCAAGCACATCGATGGCGAGGGCACAGAGAAAACACCGTGCATCTGAACGGTACTAAAAATAAGCCAATAAATACAGCAATGTACACAGACACCCCCGCATTCCAGACATTGCCTCCTCCCTGAACAAGTCAGTCTTCTTTTAGCTTTTCCTTCTAAACCGTCCCTTAACCACGCATCCATGCTCTGGGCCCTGCCATCACACCAGAGGTGGCATATAGGGGGCTGTGAGGATACTGGTGTGTAATCCATCAATTTTATCAATTAAGCAACCAAAGCACCTGTCTACTTATTTGCCTCCCAAATATTTACTCAGCAAAACTGCGCGCAAGCCGTTTCATTTGTATGGAAATTTTTCTTAATTGTCCCAGTACACTGCACAAACAAACAAACAAACAAATGCAAGGCGGTGACAAGTGGCACATTATAGTAGCGCTAGTGCTAATCAAACTGAGGAGAGACACGAGGCATCCCGTCGTACACCAGCAGATAAACACCATTTTTCAACTCAGAACATAAAGGTAAACTCCATATTGTGTGCGTGTGTATGCAAGTTGGCATTTCTCCCTGACACTTCCATTTTCTACAAAGACCTTCCTGGGAACTATATAATGTGCTTTTTTGTTGTTGTTTTTTAGCGAAAGACACACTTCAGTTGTACGTTATAAAGAGGGAGTCGGAAACAATGCAGCTGTTCCAAAAAGATTCGTCTTCTGTCTCTCCGTCTCTCCCTGTTCAATATCAAACACACCGGCGCGCGCTATCACAGCTTTCAAAAGGGCAGATGATTCCTTATTATTTCAATAAGGATGAGCGTCAAACTGAATAATAAGGACAGCTCTGCTTCATCACCACTATGTGATCTTTTCCCAGTTTGTTTGGGACTTGTAAGATGAGAAATTACAAGTGTCAAACAGCAGTGAATATGGGTGCTAAATATTTAAACATGTTTTCCAGAGATGGAAAAGTATAGTTTTTAAAAAGAGTGGTAAGTGTGTATTAGCTGCATGGTCTTTGATTAAATTGCTGCAATGGAGACCAGTCTTAAGAAGAAAATGTGGAGGGGGAGTGAAAACAGAAAAAAAAAAAAATGAGATGAAATAATTATGCACTTGGAATGGGGAGACGGCTGTGCAGGTGAGATGGGGAAAGTTTCCAAAAGCTTCAAACACGTTCACCCCGTTTTGTTTGTCAGTGCAGTCGGGGGGGGGGGGGGGGG